>JASSRZ010000060.1:4797204-4809883 GCA_032164315.1 Malacoctenus gilli
CAAAACCAATACAAAGTTCCAACCCCCCCCCCCCCCCCCCCCGAGTGCCCACCCCAACAACCCGCACTGTCATACATGTTTTACAGTTCCCGGCTCCAACAATTAGCACTTGCCCAATTTTGACATGGCGCAATTAACGCTGTCACCACACGTTCGATTTCCAATTTTGCTGTTGCGACAGCGGCGCTCAAAAGAGGAGGGCCACAAAAAGAAGAAAAAAAAAAAACGTTTAAAAAATGGACACGCACGAAAAGAGGCGGGCTGCCGCTCGGCGTTAAGTGCTGCTGTCCAAAGTCGCTGAGGGGACCAAAGTGTGTGAGTGGCGGGAAAGCCGCCCTGACGTGGCCCATCTTCGCTCGAACCTTCGTCCTGGGGTCTTTTCTTCTTTCACACCTCCCAAAAAGGCCCGACTGCTCCTTTTTTTCCCCCCCCTAAAAATTAAAACTCTCAGAGCAGACGGTGTGAAAGGAAACGTGTTATATAGGAGCAGATAGAAGAGAGACAAGCTGTTGTGTGTCATCCACATATGCGTGTGTGTGTGTGTGTGTGCAAACAGTTTATGGCATGTATGCCGCCATTAAAGTGAAAAATGATAGAAGCAGCTGGGAAAGTGCCTATAAGGGACTCGAGCCATTTTTTGGGGCATTCCTGCCGATTTGCCCTTTTTTCTCTAGGTTTTTGTGCCTGGAGCGCATTCTGAGCCCATATCCTCCATTTCTGACAGTGTCTGGAAGGGACAGCGGGGGCATTTTCAACATTTAATGTCTGCGAGAAGTCAACAAAGCCTCTCCGATGTCTCTCTCACTTCGCCGGCGCGCTTTTTTTCCCAGGGTGTGCGACGGCCTCGCTGCCGATCCGCCAGCAGTTTAAACGGCGGAATCGATGTTAAAAGCTGCCTGACTGCACCGCATTTAATGTAAAAAGACACTTTGAAGCCGGGGGGAGGGGGGACGGGGGGACGGACGACTGAAGTTTTGAGTGATTCTTTCTCCGTGTCCTCTCCTGGCACAAAGCCAAGCCCTCTTACAAACAAGTGTGCCTGCACCTCGCGGTCCCATTGTCTCAGCACAGCCAAGTAGCTGTGACTCACGGGTTTATTTTCAAGAGTTGTGAGAGAGAGAGAGAGAGAGAGAGAGAGAGAGAGAGAGAGAGAGAGGGAGAGAGAAAAAAGCGAGAGAGAAAGTTTGCTTTCTATCACCGTGTGTGTGTGTGCGTACGTGTGTGTGTGAGAGCGCTACTTCAGGAATTTCAAGGCCAGGGCCTCTATTACGAGTGTGGAATGAGAAATCAACACTTACATTACAAAAATGGATACGTAAACACAGAGGCCACAATTATCAGGCGCCGTGGTGTTGGAACTAGAGGAGATGGAGTGCCAATAGGTCTGTTAGCAATCACCCCCCTCATTGCCTGCCCTCTAATCCAGTGGGTGTATTCTGGCTTATTTTGTGCCAACAATGGCCCTTAACAGCAACCCACTGACTGGCAGGCAGGCAGGCAGGCTGGCTGGCTCGCTGGCAGGGTGGGTGGTTTTTTCAGATGCGGGGAGAGAAGTTTGACTGCTTGCTTTTTTACGCCGTTCGGGAGGCTTGCGCGGCGGCGGCGGCGGCGTCTGCGTGCCGCCTGAGCGCCGTTTTGCTGCGCGCGCATGTGTGCACTTCCCTCGGCTTCCCTCATGTTGAGCCGCCGGTGTGTGGCCGCGCGTCGGGGAGGGGAGGGGGGGGGGGACGCGGCCCGGCGACGACGCAAACCCACTTCACAGGGGCCGCCTTGATGCATTGTGACAAATGAGAGAGCAGTTTGATTTCGCACAACACTGAGCCGCACCGCGGCATAATGAAGTGATCATGACTTTACCCTTGGTTCACTTTGGCCCCGGTCCCGCGGTGTTTTTCCCCTCTATTCAATCGCTCCGCTCACTTATTTACTTGGCAAGCATTTCCTCCCGTAACCTCTAGTACTGCATAACTAGCGTCAAGGGTGGGTTGCTTGATAAAAACCACCGCTACGGGGCATTGGTTTTACACATAGGGGAACGCTCGCAGTTTTTATTGATATTCAAGTTGCCACTGGCTCGGAATAATAAGAAGCCTATTTTCACGCCCAGGCGAAAATCACCTCTACTGTCCATCACCCTGTCAGGCCAGAAAGCTGGGGCGTAAATATAATTTGGCAGTGGAGGGGAACGCGGAGCTATACGGGCGAGAGCTCGTTCCTCTCTGTTTTTTTTTTTTTCTTTTTTCGTCGTCTGCCCTGTGTGATTCCCCCCCCCCAGCTTTTTTTTGGTCGTCGCGAATCCTCGACGTCGCCGCCATTTGCCGCCTCCTTCCCTTCCCCGACCTCGCCGCACGCGCCCCACCTCCTCCTCCTCCCTCACCCCCCCCCCTCTGTGAAATTTAGTTTCGCGTGTATTCCGACACAAAAAAAAAAAGCGGCGTGTCACTTTTGACACGGTTTAGCTCGCCGCGCTCCGCCTGGAGGCGATGCCTGCGGGCGCTGCGTTCGGTGGGGGGGAGCACCGACGTGGCAGGAACGTGGAGAACCCCCCCCCCTCCCTTTGCGCAGCTGTCCTTTGCTTACGGATAGGATTTCAGAAGATATGATGGATGCCAAACGCCTGTAACCAGTTGTGAAGACAGCGGAGAAGGAAGGAGGGGGGGGGGAGTGTGTGTGTGCATGGAAAGGGGTAGGGGGGGTGCTGGTATGGATTTGGATCGGGGTCAGTGGCACTGGCAGCGGAGTCTAATTTTGCCCTTGACCTCCATTTTGGATCATCCCCATCTAGCAGCTAACAGGACGTCACTCTGAGAGAGAGTCGGGGAGGGGGGGGGGTGTAATTAGAAGAAAAATAAAGGCGGCGAGTGAAATGTAATTCGGCGCTCACGTATTGTGGCGACTGAAGGCGATGGGGTATAAAATGGTCGCTCGGTGAGATGCTTAAGGACTTCATTCTGATTGCGATGCCACCCCAAACACACTATTTCTTTTTATGCCCTTCCCATTGTCTCATTTCCCCCCCCCCTATCTTATGTTTTTTTTTTTTCCCCCTTCTTCCCTTTCCCCCGGTAAAGGCTGAGAGCCGAATCCACAGAGGTTCATTTGAATAACCGGCAGAATGAGGAAATAAAAGCCGGGGAATGAAATGGAAGTGGCGGGCGGCTCTGTGCATTCATGTCACACAGCTTTATCAAATTATTCCACAATAGCAGCCACACAAGTGATGGAATTTCAATTAAAGTATGACAGTTTTAGAATTTGTTTCTGTTCGCCAGAGAGCGAGCCGGGGTTTTGAATTTTATGGACTGGGAGGGGGAATGTGTGGAGGGAGGGGGGGGGGTACTAGTAAAGACAACATATTTTTCAGTCTATATTCTCGCTACTCACTCCCCCCCCTCCCGACTGGCACAATAATCCCCCCGTGTCCCCCCCCCCCATCAAAAAAAAAAAAAGGAATGACTTGGCTGAAACACTTTTTTGTTCAGAGGCACTCTGCGGTTCAGAGAGCCCGGAGCCGGGCGCCAAAAAAAAAGAAAAGGAGGGGGGGGGGGTGTTGTGATAAAGGTCTTTGCGACAAGAAGTCAGAAAAAAAAAAAAACAGAAGGAGGCTTTAGTTGATAGGCTCTTTCCAAGAACAATTACGCTACCTGCTGTGCCAAATATGAGGGTGCCAGAGATAAGTGCGAGGGAGGGGTCCTCCGCTCAGACTGGTGGCGAGCTCGTAAACTGGCAAAGAGCTACGTATATATGACCCTCAGGGACTGTAAACTGTTTGGGGGAGGGGGGGGGGCTGCATTTGGAGCACCACACGCACAGTCACAAACAGGGAAACGAGACCCGAGGATGGTCCAAAGATTGTGTGTTTGGCCGCAGCTCTACGGAGCATTATTTGCATAAAAATCAACTTTCAAATTAATGACTTTTATTCTTAAAAGAAGCTTAAAAAAATAAAGGGGGGAGTTAAGATTAGCGTTTGTTGTCCATTTGCATTTCCCGGACTCCCGACTGGAATTGGCAGGGACGGGAGAATTCCATTAAAAAGTGCAGTGACATTGCCCCAGTGCAATTTCACGACTGAGGAATGCATTTAATAGGGGATGGATTTTTCATAATTCGGAAGTGTTTCCCCAATTTGGGCCCACAGTTCTCCAAGTGACACGTGCTTGTAACGGGATCCCATTCCCGACCCCGTCCACTCCCCACGTCTGGCACCCGCATGGTCCACACGCAGATCACCTAACACGCAAGTGAGGAGATCCCCCGCCCCCCCCAAAAAAAGAGTCTGGATGCGTGGATGGGGTGGGTTCAGCGTGGTGTGAATATTAGTTCTGGTATAGCGCTCGTTTTCTGCCTTCCTGTTTTTAAATTCAAATTTAAATTCCTGCATCACTGCAAGGTTAGGAGTCAATGTTTAAATTCTGTGTAACCCCGGCATTCTCTCTCCACTCAATCTGCAATTATAGCGAGCTGCTTTGAAGAAGTCAGGCGGAACTAAAATGACTTTTCATGTCCGGTATAATGACTGCCATTTGGAAGCAGACATGGAGAGAAAGAGAGAGAGAGAGAGAGAGAGAGAGAGAGGGGGAGAGGGCGAAAGAGAGACGGAGCTGCAGAAAAGAGAAGTGAAAAAAAAGATGGCGGAAGGAGGGAGGGAGGGAAAAGGGGGAGACAATCAGCGGATGAAAATGGCTTAGGTCACCTCTGGTTCTGGCCAGACAGCCCAAACCGACCACCTTTCATTCCTCGCAGATGAATCCCCCCCACCCCCCCACCCCACTCGAGCCTTCTCGCAGGAACTTTTTTCCCCCGACCCTCCTCTCCCTCCGTCTCCATCTTTCTTGGCTATTGGTCACCATTCATTTGCCTTCAACGGAAGCTTAGCAGCTTTAAGGCGGATTACAAGATGAATTGCGCGGGCGAGACGCCGTATATTCTCTTGAGGGTGGGCCACCGCTGCCAAAGGCCAGAGCTGAGTGCCGTCACCTGGGCTAGCAGCTGGCTATCTTTTACACTTCCCTCACTAATGAGGCCAGACAGTTGGGGCTGAAGTTATGGCGCAGGCTGGATGCTGTGTTGGTAATCTATTATTTAGACTCTCATGGGGAGGCTGGTCTCAGGAATTTCATGCATGCATTTTGCAAAGCAAATGGTCGCCCGGGGGGAATACAGAGCTCTGTGTGGGAAAGAAATGAGCGAGTAATAGACATTAATGCGAGCTGCAGCTCCCCCTTGTCTTGTCTGCTCGAAGACCTGCCGGGGACCTAAGTGGAAACTTTTTTTGAGCAGTGTTTTGTCCCCCCCCTTTTTTTTTTTTCATCATCATGGCGCTCACACGGATGTGGCTCAGTGGCGCGATCAATGCTGACAACTCCATTCGACACTTTTTTTTTTTTGCCTTCTTCCTTCCGTCCTTTATTCCCCTCATTGTGATATTTTAAGGGATGACAGATGAAGGTTGCGCTCGGGTCTTCAAACAGCCGACACAGAAGAACGGGTATATCTTTCCGTTGCCTTTTCATGTATATTTTAGGAACTATTTCAGAGGGGTTTCGGAGTGTTGCATCACACTGTTATGGATAACATTGCACAGACAGGCCTTGTTTATATTTAGTCGGCTGAGAAAACTATGGCACACATGACCCCACTTATGTATTTATAGCCGAAATTACCGGAGGAACCGGGGATAACGTAAGGATTTTCTCAATTATGCGTTCCTATTTTGTGTCGAAACCTGAGGAGTGTAAAAAAACCCGGCGCGAGTCACAAACCCAGCAAATGAGGAGTTGGTATCCATCAACTTTTACAGCCCCACGAAGCGATGGAGCAATTAACTATATTTGGCTCTGCGCATAGGCAAATCTACTGGGAGATGAGATGGCAACAGTTAAACATAGAGAGTCCGTTTTAGCCAGAGGTGTTTAGCAGACTTGGGTTACTTTTAAATGAAGTTCACGCAGAAAGGCTCAAGATACCAGGAATAGCTCGCAGTCGCAGATAACATAAATAAACTACGCATACCAGACGCTGTGAAGTCACCGAGTTATTCAGGACTCCATATGCAGCGCAGATCAACATCGTGATAAATTAATGGGAAGATTTGCCACAGAGAGCGCGATCGAGCATGTGACGGAAAGGCCCGGTTCAGTCACCGTGTTAAGAGGCTGCTTGTGCTGTACAAGTCTGCGCTGTTCAGCACCGTCACTCATCACGTTATGCAATTTCATCCCTCAAGTGTTTCCTCCGAAACGCAACGTGAGGACTAGAATCTGAACATGTACAAACTTCGACGAGTACCAAATCTCTCCAGCCTGCAAAGGTACCACAAAGCAGAGTCTCTGTGACCTCTGATGCAAAGATTTCTTCCACTGAATTTCTCATGCTGCTCGAGGGGGGGGGGGGGGGGGGGAGGCCATGTCAGGTGGAGGACGCCGTAACCCGAGCTGCCAAACCAAAACCCCTACCGATTCCCACCTTGTCCTTGCATGTGTACTCTCGTCAATCTACCCTAAAGAAACATTCCAGGAGCGTTTCAGCAACACTGTAACTGGACACCATCAGGCTTTTTTGTTCGAGGTGTGTCATTAAGAGGGAAGAAAGATTGCGTGTCGAGAAAATGCCCCCCCCCTCTCGATTTCTCTATCAACGCTGTCGGGGTGACATCATGCAAAACGACCAATCGGGGGCCAAAGTCTTCGAAGTCGCCAGGACGACAACGTCTAGAATTAGATGTGATGACATGGCTTGGGCGTGGGTGCGTTTGATGGGGTGTAATGGAAATGAATGACAAAGAAAGTGGTGCTGACACGGACGGGATTAGAAGGTGTAGCTGCGGAGAGCGGGATGAAGGGGTCGGAAAGGGAGTCAGGCGTCGCGAGTCGCGGAAGAATCCCGCCTCGAAACTTTACCCCCCCCGACGACTGTAGCTGAACCAGAGCTTTCGCTGTACTATGAAACGGCTTGCTAACTTTAAGTGCCACCCATATTTGATAGCAAAGCCTCCGGTCTAGACGAGCAAGAAAGGTGTCAGTTACAGCCGGTTTTATTTTAACATTTCAACTCGGAAAGACGGCTTTAAAAAAATAAATGTGCCGTCGGACGGTAATTTAGCCGCTGACGAGGCCGTCACCCCTCAAGCTTTTAATATCGCAAATGGGTTTTTCCTTTTTACCATAGCCGACTCTTATTCCCGTGACAGGACAGTGCACACGCGTGTGTGTGTCTCCTACAGCACTACAGTCTATAGAAAGGCTCCTTTAGTAGCCATGATAACACATTACAATACAATCCCTTTGTTCCCCCTCTGCCGGTATTTGGAACCCGTCCCCACCGTCTATTGTGATAAGCTGCGACACAAAGCTGCGAGGAGGATGTCCTGCACTCGCCGCGCGCCATATTGTTGCCTTGCTCCTCTGCCTCGCTTGCCAGCCTGCCCAACGCGGCGCTGGGGATTTAACCTCCGCTGCCGTTTCTCCTCGTTTTTGCATGCCGTTTCTTCCCCCTGCATCGGACGCTCCGACGGGGCCACGGGTGGGGGGTGGGGGGGGTGGGGGGCAAAGTACAGTAGATGTTGCCAAATTACTGACAGTTCCTCTCCGCCCCCCCCCCTCCCACTGCATGAATACACAGTGACTGTGGTAAACAAGGAAGTCCCCCCCCCCCCAGTTGTGTCTGCCTCAAGTGCAACCTTTCCGGGGTTTAAAAGGCCGTGGCATTTTTTCCCCCTCCTTTCTTGAAGACAAGTTTGTTGACGTGAAAGTGGGAAGTTAAATAAAGGAGAGTGTAGTTCAGTGAATGGGACATTACTACATTGTCACAGTGTGTGACCTTTCCCATTTGTTCTGACAAGGCAGGGTTTCGCTCTGTCAAAACGGCCTACGCCGTTTGTAAGCGAATCCTCCCTTCCTGTCCCCCCCTCTCTCGCCTTTTTTTTTCCCTTCGTCTTTTTCGGATCTGCCATCTGCAGTGACTGCGTGACGCCACGGCTTCTGTGTCATCACTGACAACGCTCACACGCACACTGGGACCGAACGAGAGAGCGGCGAGGAAGAAAGTGGGAGACAGAAGACACAGTGGGAAAAGAGAGCTCGCTTCATCCTTTAATTGTGTCTCTGAACGTCCCGGTGGACTTCATTACCCAGGCATCCTAAGAATCCTCACTTGTTTGCTCTTGGAAACATGTAAAAGGCGTTTGTAGTTCTTTTCATGTCTCTACAGCAGCGTGAAGTGCTTCAGTCGGGCCAGTCGAAACTTCTCTGTAGCGCAGATTGAGGCATATTTCGAGCCAGTCGCAAAGCCAAGGATTTCTGTGCAGGAGGAAAGTTTTGATGATGATGTGCTGAGCTAATGGATCCAATGGCTTTACACCAATACTTTCTACTTCAGCAGAACTGAAGGTCATCTGTGCATATGCTGAAGAACGATTTAAATGTTTGACCTGCTATTCAGCCCGACGTTACATAATATTGCTTGAATTCACCTTTTTGCTCAAGTGACACTCTCGGGACTGATTTAGTGGTTGGTTTATGACTGAGCGCCGTCTTTAATCAATCAACGAAAACTTGCCAAATGTTATGCAATTAAGTGCTAATTAAAAAGAAAAACCCTGATAACACTTCCTCAATAGAAAGTGTCATATCCCTTTCCAGGTTTTAGAGGCGTCTCCTTTTTCTCTTCAAGGATCTCCGTCTAAATGCTTCAATAAACGGCCGTGTTTGTGAAAATCACACTTTTTCTTCTGCGGCTGAAAGGCAAATTGGAGCGAGACATTCAGCACCGGCAGACCTTATCCCGGGATCGGGAGGTAATTTTTGACTTCATTAAATCAGAGGCTAAAAATCTGCCGCATCTCTGCATAAAAACACAGCGGGAGAGGTGATTATCTTTGGAAATTAGCTCACTCATTTAGAGCTGTGTGGATGCAGATGCCTCTGTTCAATGGAAGCCTATTATTCCAAACGACTCTCATTAAGCCATAGTGAAATAAGGCAAGCTGGGGAAGCAGTGAAATAAAATCTTTAGACTGGCTGTGCAGAACTCGGCGGCGGTGTGCTACGCTGTCTTTATTAAGAGCTCTGACGTCAGAAGTGAAATGCAGAAAATGAGTCGGAGTAAAAGGGAAAATTGTATGCAGCTGATTTCTACCTCTCATGCCCTATAGGTGGTTATTTGATGTTTGTGTCCCGAGCCGAAAGAACTGAAAAAAAAACCCCAGTCTGCGCTCAATGAGTGAGTTTATTAAAAAAAAGAGAAGGAGAAAAAAAAAAAGCACGCTTCGCTGAGGAGGCTGACTCACAGCTGATCTGTAATTTCTGTATTTCAATGCAGACCTGCTGTTTAGAGGCTCGTTTGAATAACATTCATAGCGAGCCACTTCCTGGGTTTTAGTCAAGCTGCGCTCCCGAGCGCAGACTCGCTCCTCCGCCCGTGACGCCGGTTCCCACAGTCGTAAAAGTTCCCATCCATCCGCTCGCCATTTGCAGCCTCCTGCCCCCCCCACCCCCCCACCTCCAACTGCTCGAGGCCCTTCCAGGTACATGTTGAAAGCACAAGGCGATGCCACGCTGGGCTGAGTGCTGCATGCAGGGATTACACAACAGAACTACCTGGCTCGACTCGACGTCAACAAGAAAAAAACAGTTCGATGACGCGATCGGAACGTGACATCAGTATTGATCACTTAAGTTTCCCACTTTGCATGCGATTTGCAACCCAATCAGAACTTGTATCTAAATGAGGCAAAGCCATATGCTGGCAAGGAGGAGCGCGCCGTTTTCTGAAAACAAATCAAAGCGGTTTTGGTTCCTCTTAACATACCACGGACAGATTCCTGTGATTGTTTATTTCGAGACCAGTCGCTTAGATGACAACGAAAACTCCGTGCGGTAAAAGCCGGAGCGCCTTGGGACCGAGCAGCATCTGGACTTGCTTCCCCTGGATCCATTTCAGGGGTTTCACGCCGGGAGAGCGGCGTCACGGCAGCGAGAGACGGATTAGATGGACCCTTGTCAGACGAGGAGGAATACTGATGGTCCCGCTATTCCCCCTGGCTTCAACAACATCGCAGGTGGCCTTCATTTGCATCTCCCACGAGCCCGCCTCCTCCCCCTCCCTCCTCCCCCCCCGTTTATTTATTACAATGGCCGCAGGTGGAAATCAGACGACTGTCAAATCACCATAATGTTGTACAACGTTCTATAACATACGCTGGCACGCGCTCACAGGAGCCTCCGAACACAAGCGCGGCAGAGCGAGCGAGCGCTGTTTTTGGATAGTTTCCCCACTTTATTACTGCACTATGATAACCTCCACCCATAGATTCATGCGCTGTTTGGACAGGGCCCTAAACATCACTAGCCTGTATAAAGTGATGGAATGTACACATTAAAATTCGATCTCCTGCATCAGTACATCCATTGCTGGTCAGGATGGCAACTATAAATTGCTGGCCATTATTTTCGATTAACCACGCTGACACCATGGCCCATCACATTTCTTCCCATTTTTACCCCCTGTCACCGCCGCACCGTATTTCCAGCGCCGCCTCATTTTAGATTGTCCCGGAGCATGATAACACAGACCGGCAAACCTCGGGACACGAGCTCGCGGGCGATCTTATTAATAGCGGGGGCTGCGATAACGGGGGGGGTGGGGGGGGGGGGGTGAGCACCACGGCTATGCTGGGGAAGTTTAATACCCGCCATCCCAAAACCACCCAACCCGCAAACCCCCCCCCCCCCCGCCCCGCGAGGGGGGCGGGGCTCCGAGGCTGACGCACGACGGCTGAACCCGCCCGTGAAATATGTTCGCAGAGGTGGCAAAGGTCGCTCATATTTTCCCCCAAAACGGGCGACAAGGAGACGTCAATTCAAGAAATATAAACGAGGCTAATTGTCATGTGCCAGATTTTCCAGCCTTGAAAGCTTCACAATATATTAGATATAAAACGTGGATAGGGGCGGAAACAGATTTGCTGGTCGGCTGCCAGCTCACATCAGGGAAAACAGATGCACAACACAAGAGGAGCAGATATACGACACTGTTATCAATTGCTCATTCTGTGAAATAATGGCCAGTGTCCCAAAGCAGGCAACCCGTGCCAGAATCTCAGCGCCATCACGGGTGTGACGATTCCATTACAATATTTACATTTAGCCCTTTCGTCTATCTGGGATTCGATATAAATATAGCCCGGGACAGCTCATATTAGAACCACTGATGTGGCGCGGAGCCACAGCTCATTTGCAAAACAATGAGTTCAAAAGGGCAAGAGAGTCGACTGACTCGGTGAACACAATCTGACTGCTAAGCTCTTGTTTTGACGGAAACAAATTGTTGTGTCAGTGCGGAAAGTCCTTCCCTTTTGTTCTTAATGAGTTTATTGGTAATCGATATCTCCTTCGCGTCCACTGGCATGTGACACCGGGGCCGCGACCCAAGAGGGACCCTTAGCTGGCGGAGTTGAGTGGGTCGCGGAGGATTCGGTACCCGCTCCGTACACGCTCCTGCAGACAGGAGCGGACCCGTTTTTTTTTACTGAGGTGAAAGCGAGGCAGGAAATGAAAAAAAAGTGTTTTTTTTCCTCTTGTTGCCAGCAAAAGGCAGGAGTTCTCTTCAATAAAATAAGCCCGCCGCCTCACTTATTTTGTTCCCTCACATCTTTCATAACATTACATTTCCTATACGCTCCGCAGCTCGCGCTAACTGATTTGGCTCGAGACCAATTCTCTTTGAAAGAAAAACCCCCTCAAAGAGGCGCTTATGCGTCCCTGTCAAACGCGGCACAAAACGGCCCTTTTCCTGCCAGTCAAGACTTCTGAGCGGAACCTCTCCGAGAGCATCCTGCTGATCTGGAGGGGGCTTGGGGTTTTTTGGTTTTTTTTTTTTTCTTTCGCAGGAAGACGGGGCCCTGGCCTCCCGGTGGGGGTCAAAGCACTTGACCTCCACCCTGGCGGGCTCGAAGCCTGTCTGCGGGGATTTTGTTCTGGCCCGTTCAGGATCCCAGCGGGGTGTGACCCGGATCGATGTGGCAGTGCCAACGCCGACTCCATTGAGAGACTCCGGGCCTTTTGAGAGGCAGCGATCGAGGGTGCCGGATGTTTTCGCTCCACACTGTCAAGTTTCTGTATTTTCACTAGTCAAATGAGTCCATTAAGTGGGGCTTGTGTGGGTCTTCCACCCCCCCCCCCGTCTCAAAACATGCGACTCAATGGAGCTGGCAGGGAGCACCAGAGCCCCTCTGTTCTCCAAATATGATATAGTCCTTCCACTATGGTTGCCGTCAAACACACTGTACACACACATCATTCAAGGGCTTTTTGCCTCGCTGTGGTTATTCAGCCCCCATACAGCGGCGCACAATCAGGGAGAGACGAGGATATCTCGCCGATGAAAAACAATTGGGCCGCGTGCCAGGCTCGCATCAAGCATGCGCGCTCGATAAAGCACGCCGGATCGATTTGCTCGTTATTTATTATTTGTTTTGGATGTAGAGAAAGTTCTCTGGAAAATGATTTTTCGGTGTGGAGTCCAGACGCTGAAATAAATGGTTTGACAGATCATCGATGACCATAGACTATGATAGTAAATGGCCTGTTATTGATTGATTTCCCGAGGGGGGGGGGGGGGGGGGGGGGGGGGGGGGGGGGGGGGGGGGGGGGGGGGGGGGGGGGGGGGGGGGGGGGGG
>JASSRZ010000060.1:4809983-4820712 GCA_032164315.1 Malacoctenus gilli
TCCCCCCCCATCTTTACCCGCCCCCCCCCCCCCTTCTGGTCAGCTGTTATGCTTGAAGCAAGACCAAGCGCTCTCCAGTGTATTGGATTTTTGTCCGGCCTGCTTTCGAACGTGAAAATGAGGATTCATTCTGTGGCTGCCGCCTGACTGATGCTTGTAAAAAAGAGCATGGATCGGACCAGATAAATGGGAGATGGAGCGCGGATATACATCACACCGCGTTTAATATCTCTCATGACAACAAGCAGCCTTGCCGGCGGTAATATGCAAGCGTGGAGGCCCGAGGAATGCAAAAAAAAAAAAAAAAATGGCAGCTTTGTTTACTGCGTTTAAAATAAATGGCTGAGGCCCCGCTGTCACTCACAGATGGCACTTCCTTTGAGAGAAAAAAAAAAAAAAAAAGTGCCAAGCCAGTGACTCGTAGTAATGCACTGGCATGTCGGCAGCCATTTTGCTCAGCCTCCGGAGGCGCTGATCGTCACAGAGAGGCGTCGGCATTGTTTTGGCACGGGCCCGACCCCTCGGCTCCGAGCGGTAACTGATAGCCAAGCCGGAGCTTGTCAGGCCTGACGCTTATCGCCCCTGACATCTGTCCGCGCCGTCTCCCTCCCTCCCTCATCTGCGAGCCGGGCCCCCGCAACGCTGACCTTGGGAGCGCTCGCGCTCGCCCACCGTTGCTCCACTGCCCCCGACCTGCCCCCCCCCTTCCTTCAATGTCCTCGTTTGGCACAGCGTCCATGTGTTTGGAGGGGTCGCGTTTACCCTTCTAGAACTTATGTGATTAGTGATTAGAAATGAGTAGGAAAACTGAAGTAAACATATTTGAATCTGTTTTTTTTGGGGGGGGGAATGAAGAAAAGTTGCTCATAAATAGATTTTTAGAAGGATACAAACAACAATCTGCGTTATGGCTTCATTTGAACAAGCCCTTTCTTTGCAGATGGACAGGATTTTCCTTAAACGCTTCGTTCTGTGCTTCTGCCACAAAAAACAGCAACAGCAAAAAAGAACAAGTCAAACTGCACCACGCTGCTCGGCGCAGAGAAACTGGCAGGAAGTGTCTCACATGCTGTTTTTGCGAAAAAAAAAAAGCGCTGCCATTGCTGAACCGTTGTTGTTCGGTAGCCCGAAGAAAGGGTCAACATGGGAAGCACATTGAGACTCTGCGCCACCATCCTGAATCAATTTGTGTTACAGTTGATGAGGTTTTTTTTCCCCCTCCCTCCCTCCCTACCCATCCCCCCACCCCTCCCTTTCACACACACGCACGGCGCGCCCGCCGCGTCGTACACCCCCACCCCACCTGCAACAAGTCAAGAGGAGCCTGCGAGGGAGGTTGTGTTTGCACAAAGCAGCTGAGATACTAAAGGAGCCGGGCTCGACTCCCACAATGCCTGCAATCACGGATCATTTCTGCTGAATAATTCGCAACTCCTGATTCACCGCTTCAATCGGAATCTGCAAATCAGTTCGCATTTACAGAGAGGCGATGCTCCCCCCCCCCCCGGCCTGCGCATCCTTTTACATTATGCCGGCGTGACTCATCGGCAGCCCTCACCCCTGGCCTCCCTTATGAGGTAATTAAGCCCCTGGTTGTTTGTTTAGCTGTTTGCATGTGTGTCCTGTATAAAACACAGGGGGGGGGGGCATATGTTCTTCCTACCATAAACTCATTGAAACAGTGGGACGTGAGCGGGGAGGAGGGGGTCGGCTGGGCTCGTGTGTGCGTGAGTGTGTGCTCTAATTAGGCAGGCAGTGGTGTATTAGCCTCACCGGGCAGCGGCCAGCTGGGAGCATCTGGAATCGTCTTTCACGTTCACCAACTCGCCCGCCGCGCGCGCACACACTCGTCCACCCGCGCTCAAAATTAGAAAAGATATCTACGGACCGGCGGCGCGATAAGGGAGTGGAGGTCAGGCATGACAGGTCATATGAGCAGCTATTTAAGTCCGCCAACATTTGGAGCCTCGCTCACACCCCCCCCCCCCCCCCTTGATGGGAGGCCCTTGTTTTAGAGGAACGGTGCCACGCTCGCGTCTCTCTCGAGACTGGAATGCCAATAGCCAAGAGTGAAGGGAGGGGGAAGGACCTCGTCCGTTCCCGGCAGCCTTTGCACCCGAGACGCATCAAAGCCGTTCGCAACAATGTCAAGAATTTGGTTTCAAAGCGGGGTCACTATCCGAAATAATCCTCCGCCTTCTCCCTCGGTTCGTTTTCATTGCGAGTTGGTGAAGATCGGCCGGCTCGCCGCTTGCTTTCCCCGTGGTTCGCGTTTTTCATGATTCAAATCTTTCGCAACGGCCTCGTCTCTCCCTCCTGAACGCCGCGGCCGTTCCTGCAAGCTGAGCAGCTTTCTCTCGGCGATATCAATGACATACTTCAGCTGCTCCCACTCACTGTAGTCCCCTCTAACGTCCAGTTTCGGCTCCCAGCGGGGGCGCGCGCTCGCCTCTCGCGCGAGTTACATCACTTCCTGTGTCTTAAGCTGAATTTATTCAAAGCGCTGTCACGCGCAGGAAAGAGAGGAGAAAGAAAGCGAGAGAAAAAAAAAAAGAAAGAAAAGAAAATTGCGAGTGAGTTGGCGCCGGGAGTTTTTCTTCTGGACGAGGAGCTCGGTGAGCCTGCTGAAATAGTGTTTCTCTGTGCTATTGATTAACTGGTTAGGCTATGAAAAGCCAGGGACAAGACAGCCACTGAGCTCCCTTCCTGTGGCTTACCAAGAGATGGGACTACCTCCGTTACTTCACTTAATACCCACTTCTTTTTTTCCCCATATATCCTCAATCCCACCCATGTACTGCATATGTCGCCCTCATACTTGCTCCCTGCCTTTTATTATTCTCCTCACAGAGGGGGGGGGGGGGGAACCCACCCTCGGAAGCCGCTCGCAGAGTTAGATCACAGGAGCCCAGCTGTTCGCAGTGGAGGGACGCTTCTTTTATTAGCCTGCAGTAGGCTGACCTGGTAGGGCAGTGGGAAGAGTGGGTGGCAGGAGTGCAAGGGCGGTGGGGGTGGGGGGGGGGGGGTGGAGGTGGAAGGAGGGGGGGCGCATATTTCCCAGCTGTTAGTCGACAGGCTCTGCCGCGCTGTCGGAGATTAAGTAGATCAGCGAGAACGTGAGCGGAGACGCAAGACGAGACAGCTGACGTGGAAGGCGAGGGAGACCGGCCCGTCGCCGCCGCCGTGCGTGCAGGCCCGACTCCGAAGTTGTTTTTGGGGCTGTTTGAGGACTATAAAGTTTTGCTGGCTGCACCGCTGGAATGTACAGTGGGATAAGACACAAGCCAGCGGGCGTGCGGCGCCTTAATACCCCTACAAATCCCCCTTCTCCTGCCCTGTGTCCCTTTTATTTTTCCCAACCATCTCACAATCTCACGCCGCCTCCCAGTCTGTGGAGGAGTCTTTTATTAGTGAGCCAGTGGTCTGGAGGGACACAAAGGACCTGAGTGTAAAATTATATTTCAAGCTATATAACCAGACCTCCATTGTGCTGCCTTTTTATGATATTATTTTCATTAAGATAGCAGCCATTGTTTTCCCTTTTTCCGTGTTGTCTGCCTGGATCCTAACCACGCTGCAAACAAAACCACTCTAAAGAAGTGGCAGTGATGAGAGAGGCGCAGAGTGCTCCCATTTTGTATGATTAAATTTACTGTGACAAGCAAGCATGCTGCGTTTTTGGCAGAATGAGTTGTTGTGGGAACCCGGAGACTCAAGTTTCTCCTCCCCCCCAAAAGAAGTGCCCCACATGAGGTGCTCAAAACACTCAACTTGAGATCGGAGAAGAGGTGTTCGTTCTAAAGCCTGTTTTCCCTCTTGGAGGACTCAAGATGACTGTATTATATTTGCATATTTATGAGAAATGGGTGTCACAGTGATTAAGTTAACTGGAAGCCAGTTCTGCAGAGTGCGGATAATGAAATCATAGAAAATGTGAAAGTCAAAGGACGTTCCTGTTTTTTTTTCTTAACTAAATGTCTCTTAAAACTCAGTTAGAGCTGCTAAAGTTTGGCTCGGAAGTTGTTTGGTCATTCATACGAACGACGGTTCAGTGGGTACTATGAATGCTCCGAAATCTGAACGAGCCGTCGGTTCAAAGGGACCAATGTTTGGTTGTTCGGATCGTTCCTATTGTGGCTGTACCTGCGCATTGTTCCATTTGAACCCTTGTGCAAACCGAACGAGCGGGAATGGCAGCTGAGCTGCCGTTTCACTTACAATGCGAAAGGCAAACATGCTGTTCAGCAAAGCGGCGAGCGACACATCACAATATCAGCAACACCGACACTTTGACGCGAAGCATGAGCAGACGCTATGATTGCCGGACATTCAAACTGGCTTTAAGAGAACATAGAGCCAATATGGACTTCATTACTGAAGTGCCTGGGACCAAGGTAGCTTAGTTGCCCCAGACAAGTAATTAGAGTTCACACTGAGGCCTGACTGGAAAACACAGTCATTATCCCAGCAACGAATACAACCTTTCCAGGTCACATCACTTTGTTTGCAGCAGTAAAAGTAGTTTATTTCTGTATTGTGCCACCATTACAGTTGCCCCAATCCGCTTGCCAGCTTTTTTTATGGAGTGATCGGGGACAACGGTGAGATTCAATAAAAACGTGGCAGCGCAATTGGCTCGACAAGGTAACCCTGTGAGCGCTGGTACTTTTTGTTTGTGTGGGATTTGTGCTTGATTATAGCCTTATTTTACACGCCACTGTATGGTGTGTGCATTGTCGTTTTCATCACCCTACCTTAACAAGCGCCTGGTGAGCGAAGCCCCAAACGAAGGCACCAAATTCTTTACAGCCCCCTCAAGAGCTAATCAGCCGTCCTGCAATGAAACACAAGAGTTTATATTGGCCCTTTTCGCACAATAGTCCCAGTGTTTGCTCGCAGCTAAGCTCAAAGGTCTTGCCAAGATTTAAAGTCATCCCTTTGCTGTCTTGCTGATTATTAAATGCAGGCCAGAGAATACAGTACATTGCTCCGACCTGAGCAATCAAAAAATCGGGCACAAAGTAGAGACTTTTCGCTGCGCCGGAGGGCCAAACTGCCGGCAAAAGTTCCTGGTGACAGTGAGTAAATATCCCTTGAAAAACTGTCCTTGAAACGTGAGATCAGCTGTGAATTCTCCGCCTGACCGTCTCCCAAAGGAGCTCTGATTCAGCAAAACATGTTGGAAATATGACATCGAAACTGATATGCTGTTTGCAGAGAAATACCAGACTTGTTTTTTACTCTCCAATCATTATAAAAGGACCCGTTTTGCGATTAGTTTGCCTAAATCTTGGGAAAAGTGATTTTGAACATCAAAACAATGCGACTGCAATGGCGTTCTGCTGTGTTTTGGCTCTGTGCTGCATCACAGACCATAAAAGCACATGATGCTACTAGAACTTGAGTTATGAGACAGTCGGTGCAATTTTAGTCATCCGTTCTGGACCCAATCCAGTGCAGTGCTTCCCCTGGCGCCTCCCAGGAGGCACTGCTTGACCGAGGATGCGGCGTGTGGGAGGATCCCGCTCAAACTCTAACTTTCAGAGTGCCCGAGTCACCGGCTGCACTTTCAGACTGTATACACTTCATCAAACACGCCAGTTGAAGGGGAAGGGGGAGGATGACCCCACTCCCGTATACACAACACTCCTGGCACCGCCGTCAATTTATCACACGTAATTTCCCCAGCTCTTGACCTCTGACCCCCTCCCCGAGGGGGCTGTGTTTGGACTGAAGGCAGCGCGTGTCTGCGCGTGAACTGTCTGTCTGGAGTCGCCCGAGAGGGACGTGCTGCGATTCGCTGGTAAAATATGCCGCTCAAGCCCCCGGTGGTGACGAAGCCACCCTCTGATGCCCGGCGTGCATCTCTGACTGGGTGTGTACGTCTGTCATTGTCCTGTCAGCCCTCCGGTGTTTTATGCATGCTGCTCATTAGCCAGACAATGGCCACTAACCACAGAACGCCATTCAGGGCAAGATGTCGGTGAACCCATGGGATGAAAGAAGGGAACGCGGCAGAGGAAGGAAGAGGGAATGCGACAGCGAGGTGGATGTGGAAGAAAGGACAGGGAGAGTCTATGAGCGGATGTAAAATGTGGAGAAACGTGCGTGAGCGCGGGTGTGGGGAGACCTCAGTTCATCTTAACAACTTGTCTTACTGAGCAGCGAGGATACAAATGAGTTCAGTGGGTCAGTTTGCCCTGATCCCGCGTGCTCGCTGCTGCTTCCCCGCGCCGCTGCGGCCCCGACTGAGGCTACAGCTCCATCCAGTGCATGCTCGCTCTCCTCCCCTTACATCATCGCATCGGGAGGCAGAAGGTGGGGAGGGGTACAAGATTAATGGCGGCGCTAACCGCGTATTTATCATCCGACTGGAGAGTAATGCGACACCTTTCTAATCTGAATATATTTCATTGGGCTGTTATGGCACTCAGCCCTGGGCCCCCGTGCGTGCGCGTGCGGGCCCGTGCGCTCGCAGCCGCGTGTGTGTGCGTGCGAGCGCGGCTGCGAGTGTATTTGAATGTTAATCATATCTGCATGAGTTTGCTCGCGAGAAACACGTGTGCTCGTAAGAGCGCGAGATACCAAGCAGCCGCCATAAACGCCGGCGCTATCTGGTCCCGGCAAAAAAAAAAAAAACGGCACCGTGGTAATTAGATAAAGATGAAGTTCCTCTTTTCCAGCGCGTCGGGGGCCACGCTCCCCGAGATCCTCGCCTCCGATTCCTGCGCTGCCTTATCAGGTGAACGCCCTTCTCCCATCCTCCTCTCCATCTCCCCATCTGATTCCCCCTTCGACTGCTTTTTGGCGCTCAGCAGAAATCGAGACGGATGTCCCCCCTCAACGGCGATGAGGGAGATAGGGGAACGCGCGAGGCCCGAGATGGGCCCAGATAGGGTCCACGTCGGGGCCGCCGCTTAGATCGACTCGACCGCGGCCGCCAGAACTACGGAGGAACTCGGGGAAGGAAACTGAGTCTATACCGTTGTGGGCGTTTACAGATGGGGAACGCACAAGCTGAGTAGGTAGACCGCGCACACTCGAGGAACGCACCAGACCACACACAAGTGCCTCATTATGCAACAGCTTGGCTGTTCCTACAGAACGTCATATTGACTGTTGTTCTGCTGCTCTATTAATGCAGGATGAATACTAAAAGAGGGGAGGAAGATGAATATGGAAAATCTGCCTTGCATTCATTCTTTAAACCCACCCAAGCCAATATACATAAGATCCAATCTTGGTTACGTGCAAGATTGCACAAAGATGTCGTTCGTCAAATCACGGAGCCTCAACAAAATGTTTTTTGTTCGCACCGGATGTCCCATTTCAACTGCACAAAGTATACAGGCCTAAATTCTGTTCAAGTTATAGCAGTGACAAGGGCGTAGGGAATCTTTATGCTGGAAGAGGATCCACATGCGGGCATGCTTCTCTCCCACAAAGAGGTTTTCTCCCGGAGATTATGCGTCTCGCTTCCTTGTGTACCCTATGCCAATCTGCCATTTATGGAAATGAAGATATTTCAGACTCGGGAGCTTATTGTGCGATTCATTGTTCAAGTTCTTTGTACAGCAACAAAGAGGAGGGGACGAGAGCCAGACTTTTTTTTTTTCCTCTTTCCCCACCACAAGATTTGGATAAGGCGCTCCTGCAAACTCACCTAGCCAAGCTTACGTTAAAGACACACATAACATCGGCTGTGTCTTTCGTGCCAGATGTCAACTCGTAAAGATGAATAAAAGCCAAGGTTCATGTTTTGGACGCACTGACAGATACGAAGCTGCTTAACCAGTGATTTGTTTAGTTTTTTGCTTAGATTACGATGGTCTCTAGTCACTTAAGGCGCTGCTCTCCATCCCTGGAACACATAAAGTGTTACTCTGAAAGAAATGACCTGCATTCTCTTTGGTTTCGACGCTCAAGACGCGTTATCTAACGACAGCCCTTTGCAAGCGCCTCCGAACAAGTCCATCATTAAAACAACCGCCTAAGAGTTGGCGTTCAGTGGTGCTTCAGCAACAGATTTCTCAAAGGTCATGTCCTCGACGCCGGTTTATTCCCCAGCTCGAGCGAGAACCTTTTCAACCTCGCGTCATGTCAGCGAAGAATAATAGGTCTGGAGCTGGAACAGCACTGACAGACTCATGATGTGTCAGTGTCATTACAGCCCAGAGCATCTCTGGCCAGACTTCAGCACACGCGCGCACGCACACACGCACACACACAGACGAATCCCGCGAGGGAGGGACAGTTTATCTGTTGCAGTTAGCAGCTGGTGTCTGCCCCAAAGATTCCAACAGCCCCCAGCAAGCATTGCCACTTCAGATGCTAGTCATTTAGCAAACAAGTCAATCATGTGCGAGGCAACTGCCGGTGACTTGCAAAACGTCCCCAGTGTGCCCCGATTTAGCGCTGAGGGGCCAAACAAGAGTCACGGCCTGCTGGGTCATGGAAATCAGGTCAAATTGGTCATCAGCAAACTATCTGGGTCTGACATTCTGCTTCTAATGAAAGCTGCTGCTGAAACTAGAATGGCAAAAAAAACCCCAAAAAAACCTGGGGAGCTCTGTGGAGTCTGAAGTCAAACGACGCTCATCCTGTTAAAGAGGCCCAGGCAGCAATATAATCGTCGTAATTAGAGTTTAGAGTTACAATTTCAACGGAGAATCTTTCACAAATGTTCCAGTGGAAAGTTAAAGGTTAGTCATTTTGTGGGATCGCAGGGATATGAGCGACAACCCCAAAAATACACAAAATTGTTGTGATGGCAAATATGGTGAATATAGCCTGCCTATTTTTTTCCAGTTAAAGCGATCTTTGTCAGTTTAATTCATGACACTTAAATCAGTGTGAATACCTCGAGTTGTTGGCTGTACTTTTGCCAGTCTCCAATCCACTGTGACCCTCCCTAGATAAGGTGCTTAAAAGGACTCTTGCCCTTACTCCTGGATTTCCATTGGCAGTGTGCAACAGCTGAAAACTACCACATTAACACTGTTGTTAAATTTAATGTTCATGTGGCGATTTATTTGTTGAAGGATCATTTATACCAGCGGAAGCACGGCTGACTGTATCATTCAGCTCTTGTAAGGGCGATAAAAGGATAAAAAGCACAGTGTGACAGTTTCTTGTCAGGTAATCGTGCTTCTGATATGACAAATGAAATGATGTCCTGGCAGGAGTTTGACAGCTAACAATGTTAGTGGCTGTAACTCGCTTAGTCTTTTTGATTTTTTGGAGCGTTTGTGCTCAAGGACACCAAACAGTAAAGAATTCCCACAAATTATCCCTCGATTAGATTCCCTTTATGTCTCCAAAGTACTCCATAAAAAAAATATAAAGTATAAAGACTAACAGGCCTTTTGCAGGTCTTCGTGTCTGTTCAGCATTGCTCTGATGGAAGTTTCCCTGTTCACTCCTGTCTGTCAGTCCCTAAAGGTGACTGTCTATTGGATTTACTTGCACAATCAGGAGCCAAACAGTCTAAGTGCTATGTAAACAAAAAACAAGTGGGAGACCTTGTTGCTAACAAGGTAACCCTTGGATTCAAGGTTATAGTCTGCGGCAGCTCCGAAACGCACACACATACAGACACACACACACACACACACGCGCGTCCTCGTAACAGCGCCTACTCACACTGGCACCCTCGTGCACACGCAGCCGTGCACATGCGTACGTGGTGCGTGCAGAGGAAAATATCTCCCTGTAGTGCCCTCCTTGGCAAAATCTCAGTGCCAGTCTCTTAATGAAATGCTCAATTAGGGTCTTTAAATAGGTAATTATGCAGTGCCTAATCCCCCAGCTCCTGGGCCCTATCTCATTTAGATGACACTTGGGCAGGAAAAATGGGAGGGGCAGGCACCGGGGCCGTGGTTTCTGTCATCAAAGCCCCTCCGTGGTGGCACAGGCGGCCCCATTAATGATAAGGCACATCCAGGCAGTCAGTCAACAGCGACTCCCAGTGAGGGCCACTGACAGCATGGGAGATGGCAATGTCAGGCTTGACAGTGTCTTAATCATGTTTGTGAGTGTTTGGGGGTGGATCGCGTCGGGTACGGGGGGGGGGGGGCTTTCGGAGACGCTGTTACATGTTGGCGGAGAGCGGTAAAGACAGCTTGTGTGGCGCGGGTTCATATGCATCTGTAGCAACAATTACCGAGTTAAATTTTCATGAAACAAAAACGACAGAGAGGAGAAGAAACCTCCTCTAAATGTCAAACTGTGCGTTGCGCTGGATGCCAAACGCTTCTGATTTTGCAGACTGACATTTGTTTGAAGGTGGCATTTGATTTGAATTTCAATCTTCAAACTGTGGCTGGAGAAAAGGATTATTCATTCCGTTTCGGCGGCATAATGAGATGTCTTGTTTGAGTGCTACAATATACCATCGCCGACAGAGTTCTACATTTGCCTTGCCGACGCCGCAGCCGCAAACATTCGTCTTGGTGAAACGACAAGGGGGGAATTGTTGCTTTTGCCTTGGGGGGGGGGGTTGGACCGCTGGATTCCCTTGGCTGTGCTGTACAACGCTGCAGTGCTTTTCACGAGAACAATAGCTCAGCCTGGCTCAAACACCTTTTCAAGGGCGTCCAGGAGGGAAGAGGAAATTTAGCTTTTCAAATCTAATAATCAGCTGCAGCCACATCAAAGTGCTCGGTAAACTTTAGTGGAGGCACTTGAGCCGCTGAAATCTTGAGGCAGCTTTCAGAAGGGGGCTCCTCGG
>JASSRZ010000060.1:4834090-4852141 GCA_032164315.1 Malacoctenus gilli
CCCCCCGCCCCCCCCCCCCCCCCCCCCCCCCCCCCCCGCCCGCCCCCCCCCCTGGGAATATTAAGATAACAATCAGTGACCTTCATTTCTCCCCCTTCGCTGAAATACCTCATCAGTTCAAAGTAATGACTGTTACCTCCTCGCTCCCTCTGCTCGCACTTACTCCTCCTTCTCTCCTCCCTTACCGGACTCACTCACTCACCCACTCTGTCTCTTTATCTTGCCGTCTTTTTTTTTCCCTCCCTCCCTCCCTTTTGCCTTCTCTGTTTTTGCTCTGCTACACTGTGGAACGGTGGAAAAGGCTTTTTATATCCCACACATCACAGCCCAGTTACAATCAATAGCATTTATGTCTGCTTGAATCAGAGGGGTTTGCAAGGAACATGGGCACCATCCACGTGCACGCTCACACACACGTGCACATCCTCGTATTGGCCACCCACACACACAAGCACACATCTGATCTCATCCATCTTCCCCATAACATAATTAGAATCAGCAGCTCCAAGATGACTCACGCTGCTCGAGACAGAGACTAAACTTGGCTTTGATCGGCGGGTGGGGGTCTCCACTCGGCTAAGAAACTGGCAGGCGCACCCCAAAACAGAACAGATTTAAGGTGTCAAAGAAAATCAGCTCAAAGTAAATCCAATTTCACTACACACAGTGTTCTGAGTAAATTGCAATCATCTCAGGCCGTATAGATGTGTCTACATCAAATCGGAGGGGGAGGAAAGGGAAGGAGGGGTTAGGACGGTTGGAGAAAGAGCAAAATGCGAGGATGAAAAGAAGTGGAGAGCGGGAGGAGTGAGGGGAAAATGAAGAGATAGCATGATAAGGAGAATAAAGGCGAGAGGCTGAGAAGAGAGGGAGGGAGGTGCGTAAACGTCACCATGTGCGAGAGAAACAGCACTTGTGAGTATATGTTCGTTTATTGATTGTTAACGGGGGCTCCTCTCGCTCTGTTGTCGTGAGATAAGGCGGAGAAGCGCCTTTTTTTCCCTCCTTCTTCTTCTTCTTCCCTCCTCCCACACGCGCGCGCACGTCCGTAACGTTTTAAAGTGCAGTGATTGATTGCCCGAGCGGGAGCTTTGACATTGAGCCCGAAGAACGCGCGCGGCGGTAGGTCCTGCCATCTCTGATATCGCCGGAGCATCGCCGTCTTTGTACATGCGCGGCGCCCCGGTGCGTGTCCGTGTGTCGGCGCGTGCGCGCGCGTCCCACCAGGTGTGTACAGAATGGGAGCTTAGAGGCCGATGTTCCTGCTGTGCCAATAAATCACCCTACTAAAATATTAACATGGAGGATTGAGAGTCTATGTATGGGAGGGGAAGGGGGGCAAATAACTTGACCGCGGGAGGCGAGCGCTGACGTCACGGCGCACGTCGGACCGTCGTGTCGCGCCGCCTGTGGGCCACATGAGGCGCTTTGACCAGGAAACTGGTGAAGTAGAGGAAGCGACTGTTTTTTATTTTATTTTGAAGGAGGTGGCTTTGTTTTTCCTGTGTATTTCAAGCTGTTGGATTGTGAACTTGGTCCATCTGGTCAGAGGTTCGTCTCCCATTTGAAACCCCGTAAAAAATGGCTGTACCACTCGAATATTTGCGGAAAGTAAACAAGAAGTTCTCAGCCCCAATCTTTTTGATGCATCGTCGTCGTCGTCTGTGTGTCTCACTAAGTCTTCCACCGTTCCTCCACCAGGCCCCAAAATGGCTCCATGATCCTCTACAACCGTAAAAAAGTGAAGTACCGGAAAGATGGCTACTGCTGGAAGAAGCGGAAAGACGGGAAGACCACCCGAGAGGATCATATGAAGCTGAAAGTCCAGGGAGTCGAGGTGAGCGGCTGCGGTGGAAAAACAAGTCGATGATCCCGCTCGCCGCCGGGCGCGCGTTCGGCCGCCGCTCTTGTCCTTACCTTACTCCCTCCCGCCTTCGCTGGGGGGGGGCGGGGGGAGACGACGACACACACGCGTGAAACTGGGATGAACGCGCAAACGCACGGCTGTGAAACGGCAGGCTAATTTCGGACGGGAGAGCGAGTGGTGTTGCCCCTCTTTCTTTTCCCACCCTCCCCGCTCCCCCGGCTCTCCCCCCTTCCTCCCAACGTCTCTCTCTCTCTCTCTCGCTCTCTCTCTCTTTCTGAAGGATAAGAGTGTGTTTGGCCTGAGGCCAGGAATGATGTCAATGCCTCCTTCAGCAGAACAGAGAGGGGTATCGATCCAGTCTCAAGGCAGCGTCTGTGTGTGTGTGCGTGTGCGTGCGTGCGTGCGTTTGAGTCACATCAGCCAGCTCAAAAATTGATTATTCAGCAGGAATATACCAAGAGGTGAGAGGCGCGAGCATGCATGTGTCAGAAACAGAAAGGATGAGGCGGAGGGGCGAGCGAAGGAGCGGCCGCGAGGAGCGGCGGGCGGGCGGGCGGATGTTTACCGAGGGCTCGCTGGTTTTGTATTAAAGGTGAGCTGGAGACAGGCGAGCGAGGGAGGGAGCGGGCGAGCGAGACACAGACGTAAAGGGAATAATTGAGATCAAGTATTCCCATCTGCAACTCCATTATTTACAGCCCCACACTCGCATTGACATTCATCTCTCATGCACACTCCTGCAACTGTGCGCGGGGGCCACGCGGCTCAACGCATGCACACAGGAAGAGAGAGAGAGGAAAAAAAAAAGGCAAGTGTTTGTCTCCCTGCTCCTTGGTCAGTAATTGTTTGTGTCACCTCTTCCCAGGACCCCTCAAGCAAGCAAGCAGTGTGTAGAACAGGCGAGCGGGAGAGGACGGGGAGAGGCAGGAAGCGGGGGGAGAAAAAAACATCACCCTGGATGGAGAGCCTCCTCATATCCAATGGAAATATATGGAAATGCACTCTGCCTTTGGCAAAACACACTTTAGATAGAGGGCGGGCTACTTGTGAGAAGAGGCAAAATGGCGAGAAAAATATAAACGCGCCGACGAGAAAGAAAACAAGACAAGTTTTAAGTCCAGATTATACGTTGCCCGCTCCAGTATTTGTGTTTGTGTGCAATTTTGCATTCGCCAAAACAGCCTCTTCATTTGTGTGCGGCAGAGCGCGCATGTGTGTGTGTGTGTGTGTGAGACTGACGCTTGGTTTTACTGCATTTGAAGAAGCGGCCGCTGCGGTGACCTTGATGGAAGACTTTTCTGTCATCGTTCCATCGTTTCCTCTATCAAACGTCGCAGACGCTCGCTTCAATTTCGAGCTGGGTATCGAACCTCGATGCGTCCAAAGAGTTTCCTCCGCACGGAACGTCAAAAAAACTTCTCGGGAACGGGAGTCTGGGACTCTTTTCGGAGGGCGCGGATTCGCCGGTTGGGCCGAGCGACACGCGTCTCTCTCTCTCTCTCTCTCTCTCTGTCGTCACGGTTTAAACAAACTCGGGCTCGGAAAGACTCGACCGACTTCCCGATAATTCGTAGGACATTAAATCTCGCAACCAAGTCTCGAGAGAGTCCCGACCGATCGTCCTCGTCTTCATCTTGTCCACGCTGACACTCCACTGTGTGCTCTCCTCGCCTTTTCCCTTCTTCTTCTTCGTCTTCTTCTTCTTCGTTGTTGTCTTTTTGCTTTTTCCCCCGCCCCCGTCGCCGATCTCTCGCACGCAGCGCCTGAGCTGACAAGGCTGTAACTTTTTGTGAATTCCAAGTGGGTTCCGTCTCGTCCTGCAGAGGCAGTAAATTCCGCCATCTCCCGCGCTGTAATTGTCAACATTAGATTTATGGTATTTTAGAAAAGACATTAGGAAAAAAAAAGGCATACAGCATGTTTGCAATTTAGCTTTAGCAGCGCAATCAATACAACCTAAGTGGGTATAACCTAAGTTCTCCTCTCCTGTTCTCTCCTTTGCCGCCCTCTCCTCTTCTTCTCCCCCTTTTTTCATTTCTCTTGTCTTGCTTCCTTCCCTTTTCTTTTCTTTCTCGTTTATCACGGCAACCCCCTTCCTCCCCCTCCCTCCCTCCTCCTCCTCCTCTCCTCTCTTCTCCTCCTCTCTCTAGTGTCTGTATGGCTGCTACGTCCACTCCTCCATCATCCCCACCTTCCATCGTAGATGCTATTGGCTGCTGCAGGTAAGCCCACCGCCCTTTCCCGCCTCGCCTCTTTCTCACCCACTTTACTGATACTTCGGGATCCCCTCGCCTCCTGTTACGCCGCGTGGGCTCGATTCCTCTCACATTAAAGCCGCTCTTTAGCGCTTTTTTTTTTTTTAATGTTCAGTATTCACCACAAAACAGGACAGCTCGAAATAATATAGTTTATTATTAGCTTTACACAATGTTTCACCCGTTAAATTGTCGAAGCGGTTCTTCAAGATGAACCGTAAAGCGGCGATAAAAATCCTCCTTTTCCAAATTAATGAGGCAAACTCACACGACTCAAAACTTTATGCTCGTGAGCGCCTGAACTGCGCCCAATTTCGACCGCTGGGATACACCGAAAATACTCTCCGCAGATCGCGTTCACGCCGAGTACTCAAACTAGTACTTTTCCAGAAGTTGACAGTAACTTCCCGAGCACAGTGTGTTATCTAACCCTGACTCGGGATACTTATAGTGAGCATCAAGGACTCGGTACTCTCTATGTGGTCCTCTCCAAGAAAACACCCCGGAGCTACAAACCACACACACACACACGCACACACACACACCTCAGCCTCACACACACACACACGCCAAGGTGTCTCCTGTGTATAAAAGCATGTTGCTTTTCATAGAGATGTTGGCTTCACTCTGCTGCTCATGTGAGAGACAACAGAGAGCAGCCGTTGTGTGAACCCCCCCCCCTCCCCGCCCCACACACACACACACACTGCGATTGAATTACACAAATAAACACACACATCGGGGCTCACGTGTTGGTGGAGCCGCACAAAGAGGAACCGTGTAGCAGGTTTGATCCAACTTTAAATCACTGTAATTCCCCGAGTCCGCCGCCTCGTTCATCATCCTGCCGGACACTGCTCAAGTGGAAATCTCATTGTTGGCTCCACTCGCTCATTTCAAAACGTGTCTTTTGCGCGGTCCATCCTTTAAAACGAGCGCGGGGTATCGGTGCAGAGGGGGGGAGCGTGCGCCGCGCGTGCGCGCGCCCGCACTTCAAAATGCGGCGCAAACACCTTTGGCTGAGAGCACCGGCGCTTAATTACCATCTCGTTGTGTGGATGAAGACCTTGTGACGAGACTGGGAATCTGAGATAAAACAATGTTATCAGCGCCATGCAAGATGCTTTCGGCGAGCAGGTTGAACGGAACGAGTGCGGAGTCATTATTGCTTTCTTTGGTTGTTAAGGCCTGCACCAACTCCTTGTCAACAATGTGCTGTGCAATTATGTTTAAAGGTTGTATCAGGCCCATTATTAACTCCTCGAATGCCGATTTCTCCGTCAACTATGCCCAAGTGTATTATTTAAGGCCATTAGCCTCATCTATGGATTGCAGTCATTTCGCCCCGCACTTAGACCACCGAATAACACAAAAGCCAAGCAATTTTCATCACACTCCTGACCCTCCCACTCACAAGAAAAGCAGACAATCGCATACAATATGGAGATGTTGCACGGGCCCAGATGAAGGTAATTAAAGGGTACCTGCCAGTCACCAATGCTATATCTAAGTGCACTTATGTCTCCAAGACATCACTGACTTGAAAATGGCCGAGCAATTTGACCATGCTGTACCATTCATTCCTCAGAGGGGGGATATTGACAGAACAAATGCACCATAATCCAAATTGCAAATCCATTGGAGTGGCAATCAACACGCTGCCCAAACCCCTCTTTTTTCCCCCAGATCCATATGCTTGAATACCAGTGAAGTGACTGGGTCCGTCAGACTGTGAAATGCCATCGATTGAACCCAGCCTGGCACCTCCGTTCTAGTACTTTCTTGCGTTTTAGGGTGTAAAAGGACAGCTGACCACATGAAGGCATCGCAGGGTGCTACCTCACACGGAAACACGCGTTCACACAAAAGGGGGTACTTTGTAGCATGTCTTTGAAGCCGGGCTCAGCCAGCGAGCCGAACGGGATGCCAGCTGTTTTGCATCTGCCGGGCTCGCGGCTGGCGTCCGTGCGGAATCTGATCACCCTTCGCACACGACGCCAGCGAACTGTGTAACAATGCAGGTGTTTCATGACATTGCCGCGGTGACAGTGCAGCAA
Organism: Malacoctenus gilli; assembly: GCA_032164315.1. Taxonomy (NCBI): domain Eukaryota; kingdom Metazoa; phylum Chordata; class Actinopteri; order Blenniiformes; family Labrisomidae; genus Malacoctenus; species Malacoctenus gilli. The sequence continues at coordinate 4,840,270 of JASSRZ010000060.1, forward strand.
TTAATAGATTGATGCTGCAGCTGCAGCGGCGGGGATTACGCGGCCAGCCGAGTCGGGGAATGCGCGAGTGGTCACTGCAGCGTGCAGTTTGAACAATGAGGGCTCCACGCGCAGTTCTGCAAGACCCCAGACTCTGTTCCATCATTCAAAGTCAAAACATTGCATCAATATATTGTTGAGTTTTATCTCTGAAACGAGACGTTTAGGTGAATTGCTTCTTCTTTCAGAGGAACAAAATGACACAACTTACAGGAGAACCTTGTTTTGGGAGCTTAAACCAAATGATGCACCTTCTGCTGCGTCTATGACAATCAACGGTCTGTATGTTCCACACACTATTCAAAACAAGCGCATCGCAAACCTCTGGGAGCCTGCGGGCATGTGTACAGCAAAAGCCAAGCCTGCACAACAGCATTTATTTGTCACTCGGTTAATTAATAAGTCTCTGGGAAATAAAAGCCACCTGGCTATTGCTGAGTGCATCAATTTGTTTGGAGGAGCAAAGTCTTACATCGCTGATTTGTGTGCTTGCGGGGAGGGGTGGGTGGTGTTTCCGTGGCCTTTTATGCTGCATAACAGTCGGTTATAAAAGCCCCCTTTGAATTCTCTGCTTTACACTTGACGTGTGCGAGTATGGGCATGTGTACGCGCGCGCGCGCAGTTGTGTGTGTGTGTGTGGTCTCTCGCTGGCGCGCTCCTCTGGGTAACACCTGGCCCAAGGCCGGAGCTTTGGTCTCACTCCAGGGGTCCTGAGAGTGCGACACATTGCACTGATCTCGGCGCAGCACATTTGTGTGCCTGTGGGGTATGTTGAGATTCCGCGGTGGGGTTAATGGTCTAAACCATTCATCTCCACGGAGTGCCTCGGGGCAATCTCGCCGTCCGAGCCAGAGAGCGTACATCCCCGCCCTCTTACCTACAGCACTCGACGCGGATTGGGAATCTTTAGGGCCCGCAGCTCGCGCTGTCACAGCTGATTTACATTCGGCGGAGTGATGGAGTGAGTGCTCAAAGTCCAACTTTTCGCTCACCTCACGCTCCCCCAACACGCCGCGTCTGTCACTCTTTCCTACCCCCACCCTCCCTCTCCCCCTGTTTGTGCGCTCGCTCGCTCGCTCATTAACTCCGTCCACTTACTCGTGCGCACTCTGCGATTTGCACTTTCCCTCTTTGGCTCCTCTGCACGACCAGATGAGTCATGCCATTGGTGGGGCCGAGATTTATTGTGACACGCAGCTTTCGTGTGGTTTATTAGTCGTGGCAAATGAGAGTGAAAGCCTCCATTTAGAGGTGAAAACGCTCTCACGCCAAAGCGAGACCCATAGGCTTTTCAAGTTGAAACCGAGCCAAGCCCTCGATTCTAATGGCGCCGCACTCTAAGTGCACATCCCGCCGCAGCGTGGGTCATGGAATATACGGACCCCTCGCGCACAGGAACACACACACAATTACTGAAAGGTCCCTGGACATTTACTGGGTGTTTAGACAGCATCCATCACAACATCCACGAGCAGTCTGTTTCCCTTTAGTTTTAACGCTCCCCTGGTACCGTCTTTCATTTCATTCATCATCCTCTCGTCAACTGATTAATTACAACGATCGCCTCCCTCGCTCGAGTCATGATGAAGGATCTTTCAAGTTAAGTGTAGGTAATTAATGTACAACAAAAAGGTAGGGTGACGGTGAAGTCCCGGGTATTGATTGGAGATTTTATCTCCCGTTCCTCTTTCCTGCACCATCTTTTCGGCCCCCGTGAAGCAAACCCGACAGGGCGACACGATTCCTCCCAAACTTTTTTTCCGTCGCCTTGAATTCGCACTTATCGAATCGTCCCAGTCATCGCTTCTTTCTCACTTCCCCTTGCTTTTATCTCCCCCTCAGTCTGATAGTCGGTACAAGAGAGCACCGAGCAGACTCTGTGATGTCAGGATTTATGCCTACATGGATTTCTTTAAGTACACTTTCCAAATAAGATTTTCCCACTCTCCGCGCCGTGCCCCTCGGAGAGAGGGAAAAAAATAACACATGATCAGAGAGACTCGCAGACATCCCTCGCACCGCCTCAGTCTCCTTCCTGCCGCTGCCTGGGTAAGACACAAATTTCACACCGCATGATCTGTTGCCTCTCATTACATGACACAATTTAATTGGCTGCGCGTCTCCCCCACTTTCACTGTTCGTCAAGGAAAAAATGGCCCTGGGACGGAAAGGCTGTAGATTCGCCATTAAATCCCACGGGAGCGTCCTTATTTTGTGTCTTTGGTGCAATTATGGCGATGGGAGGAGAGCGGGGAACGCCCTGGAGACGCCACTCAATTAGCAGGTAGCAATGTACCACCGACAGGCCGGGTTAAACACAGCGCGTTCAAAGGCGACCATGTGTTTGGGTGACTGCTCGTTTTGAGTTCACAGAAAAACACCGGTTTCTACTTGATGTCATTTTGAGGAAAGTTTGCCAACTGGGACAAAGTCAGACAGACAAGATTTTCAAAAAAAAACCCGAAGGTACAGACACCTAAAAAAAAATTCACATTCTAGGTTGAGATGTGTATTTTTCGCACCCGCTGCAGGCGATGTACATAGTTGCGTATCAGGTTTCCTGTAACCTCCTCGGCACATGCACTCCGCAGTACATTGTGTGCACCTCAGGAGCAGCAGGCTCGACACATATCACTAGCCTGGGATGTGTACATGTATAAAAATAGCATTGTCTTTTCCACACACTCACTGGACACCTAATGGAAGCAGAAGAGGGACAATATGAGATTCCTGTAATAATATCCTTTCATTTTCCATTACTGCCAGAAAGCAACAGTGATCAGACAGTCTGAAAAACCCACTTTGACTGATGCCTGCCACAGCGAAGTGGTGTTGACTCGAATGTAGACTCGAAAAAAACAAGAAACTCCACTTTTTCTCTCCCCCCCAAAAAATTAGTATGCTAAGTAAAATTAAAAAACAGAGAAATTTGCAAATTGAATATAAACAAGATGAAAAGGTCAACTCGACCAACAATTAGTGTGTAAGCTGCCAGGTAAATTAAATAGGACAAACAAAGGGAATGACGAGAGCTGAGTAGGAAGAGGGAGAAAATGACAGACAAACAGAGGACAGAGAGAGAGAGCTTTGATAGAGATTAAAAAGAAAGGGGAGGATAGACTTTCAAAAGGATTCAAAGCAGATGAGGTGATGGGAATGAAGGGAGGATGGAAGTCTAATAAGAGCGACAAGGATTTCTTTCACTTTCCTTCATCGCTTCGTCACTTCTTCTTTTTTTTTTTTAACCACAAAGCTCAAAGATAATTTCCAAAAAGTAATCCTTCAGCCTACAACTTTAATCCCGCTGATATGATTAGGTTCCTGGCATCTTATGAAATGATCTCAACTCTTTTTTTTATAAGGATCTGAAATTTGGTAATGAAAGTCAAAGGTAAACAGATTAAAGATATTGCAGTGTGGAGCCAATGTCACATTTTGATCTCGTTTCGAGTCGCGAAGGGGGGAGTCCACTTTTTTTTGCGTCTCAAAAGTATTCAACTTCACCCGGCATGTGTACGCCGGGAAGCGCCTCGTCTTTGCAACTGAAGGGGAAATAATAAATGCAACAGGTAACTTGTGCGCCAAGTGAAGGGAGATACTCCCACATGTTAAAGCTTTGTGTTGCCGACAGAAACACAAAGGACCAGGTGACTTAGTCGTAATTAGTTGGTTGAAGCGGGAGTAAAGTGAGTCAGGGAACGAGATGGGAGTCCCAATCATGGCAAACAGAGAAGCAAAACAGAACCATGAGAGGCTATTCTTATCTGAGATGACTGCTATCTTGGAGAAGACAGCCACTTTTGTTTAGCCATGCCTCTTTGTGTGGCATCTTTGAAATCCATGAGGGCCTGTTACACAGCATTCATTTTGTTTCATCACTCGCACAAAGCCCTGACTGGCATTATTGGAGATAGTTTGTTTCAGGTACAATGAGAGTAATTATTGGGGGGGGGGGTTGCTTTGAGAACAGAGAGTACTGACAGAAAGTAACCATTATTACTGGCAATAGTACGATATTACAACAAATTACTAATGAAAGCTACACAAATCACGGCTATTTTTTTCTCTATTATGATTCAGAGTGTGTCCCCTGCTGACACGGTTCCAGTCGCCAGAATGAAATGAGACGGAGGGCTGTCTGGAGCCCAGATCGTCACGGTAATAGCGGGAGTACAGAGGGGGGGAAAAAAAACCATATGTGTGAGTGAGGTAATGAGAAAGCCAAGCTCAGCAAGGGGCTGAAAAGTTTCCCGGTGAACACGCAGTCCTCCAGTTCCTCCTGAGGAAGCATGATTCGGAGCATCTTCAGCACGCCTGCTGACACACACTCACTCTGGTGGCTCTGCTTTAATGCTCATGCTTTTTCGCCAGCAGTAAGGTGGCTTAGCTTTCACTGCTGGGTTCCTGATTGCTTGGCGACAAACACCGATGGCATAAACGCCGCATTACGAGCCCTCGTCTTATTCAGTTTGAACTCCAATAGATAAAATAGGAACGGCAGTCAATTGACACCGAGTTTGTTCATTATGAGGAACAACTAAATTGGCATCTGCTCCATCAGGGGGTCATTTAAGGATTTATGACATTTTTGGCTGCTAGTTTAACCAAGAAAACTGACTTGATGTCCGGAATTTCAGCCTATGATCGTGTGCATCTTACATTACTCACATGAAAAGGTACCTACAGCATTTATGGAGGATTTACAATCCAAAAATGAGGTTCAAATGAGGCCAAATGAACAAAACCAATCAGTTGGAGCCGCGCAAGGGGGGCCACATGTGGTCTCCAAGCTCGCACTCAGCCATGACTGCTGTGGAGTGATGCATTGGGTAATGCATGCGGTAAAGCGTGTCCCCATTTGTTGCAGCCTTTGCTTGCGTCCCCAGCTATCAGCCAGCCCTCACACCTTTCTCCCCCCCCTCATACTTGGCCTATCAGAGGGCAGATCCACCCACTCAGTCGCTGCTCGACATCACGACGAGATCTGACAGTATTGATTAGGCAATAATTAAATTGTCCACCCCAGCTTGATATGGATTAATAATTGCCCACTAATGCCCTCGTGACATTTTGTTGCATCGACTCGATACTGTTTGCAGGGGCGCGCTGCTAATTATGACGCCTGGTATTCCTCATTTTGTCCCTAATGAGACCAATCAGAGTTGGTTTGACTTTTGCGCAAGAATTAGAAAGGAGTGGAAAGGGAGTGAGGGAGGAGGATGGATTTTCCGGGGCGAGCCATTACTCAGTGCTCCGGCCCTTATCGCGGCTATCTTCCCTCCTGCTTTTACCGGAGCATTTTGTGGCTCGCATTCTTCAACTGTGGCCAGCGCTTCGTCAGAAAAAAGTCGGAAGCGCCGCGGCCCGAGTCGAATAACGTAAAGACGACACCGTTGGACAAACAGCACCGCGAGGAGTACTATAAATACAAGGATGAGAAGGTGGCACGGGCAGTGTGCCACATCACTGCTTCGACTTCCTCACTGCCATCTGTGAGTGTTCCTCCACTGGCATTCTCACAAAGGCCTTTTGTGAATTTTCCCCGCTTTTGTCCCTGTTTGCAGGGTTTAATTAGGTTATTTACTTGAGCCTCACCTCCCAGTGTTTCATTATAGTGGGCATTGCAGATAGGGGCTTCACGCCGGGCAGGGGCAGATAAAAAGTTAGGACAAAAGATGATAAATGTCGCGAGTGGGGACCGGAATGCAATCTGGCCGCCGCGATGCAGTGATGCTCTAATGGCTTCCCAGCAAGGAAGGGTGGGGGGAGGCACTGTCGAGATGGCAACGTGATAAATGGCGCTGGGACGGCTGTAAGGACTGTAGGCAAGACAAAGAAAAAGAAAAGAGTCATGGAAGAAGAAGGGAAGGGGGGGGGGGGGTACGAGAACGACCACAAAATGGCATCTAATTAATCTAGACTTGGTTCCCCCTTCCTGACAAATTCAGTGCAGGAGAAGAAGAGGAAGGGAAATTGTTTTTTAGGGATGTGCTCAGGCCCCCCCCCCTCTCCCCACCTCGCCCCCCCCCTCCCGCCAGCCACTACCATTCTACTCTCCGCCCAGGTTGAAAAGGCAAAGGGACGTATGGGTTCTGACAATGCTCCTGCACCTGTGGAATGATTAATGACAGCGGACTCGCCTTACACGCCACAAAGTGAAAATAACGGCTCCAAAAACACACCAAGGAGAACTCTGCCATCAACATAATTCTCCTGCTATTTACCGCCACATTACACAAAAGCAAGCACGGTCCTCCTTCATAAAAGGTAAACAATCACTGCCGACTTCTCCTCGTTTAGGTAAATAATGCTGCGTTTTCCTGCTCCTGTATTAAATCCCCAGGTAGCTCCCGATTGGTCAGCTGGGCCACGTTGCATGGGATTCATCACATCCTTCACTAATGTGGGATGATGATATTACAAAACGGAGAGACAAAAAAAGAACACGAGAGAGCGATGGGAAGAGAAAGCCTCTCACACGGGGATGAGGGAGTGGATAAAGCAGCATTAGTGCTGATACCGCATTCATTGAGATGCGAGCTGAAGTGATGTCAGTACTTTTTAGACACACAAGTGCTCGGGGAAAGTAATTTACAAGCCACGTTCGGGCTTCATTCATATGCAGCAGGCTGTGCCAGTCTGGCTAATTTATGGATGCTGTCTTTACTTTGACTATCAATTACAGACAAAGGATTCTTTATTGGACAATATGCTTTAACATGCTTGCAATGATAACTGTAATCTCAAGCATTAGTTGGGACACCTGATGCTCTGTGACAACTTCTTTATTAGTTTGACTCTTAGAGTTGAACAGTTTGTACTGTTGAATGTGAACAATTTAGGCTTGTGACCATCTTGCTTTGTAGCGTAAGATGATACTGGAACTGTAACCGTTTTCACGCCATTGGTTGATTTCTGATCACAGACTCACCTATTGTCAGAAGCCACAGTTAAACACCTCCTCCGCACTGAATCTCCATTCACATGTGTTTAGTACACACACATTCACTTGCCCGGTGGACTAAAGCCCATTACTGCTGGCAAACATTTGCACTCGAAGCCGCCACCTTTGTGTACCCTCTCGCTCTGTCAACTGAGGCTCAGTTTGGCGAAGGGTGAAAAGGACTTTGAAGAGATGCGGAACCATCTCTGCGAGTCCAAAGGCCACATCCAGACCACCTAATAGCCCCTGACCGGCACGGAGCGGGACGGTCTGTACCCAACGCTTCTCACCACATTCAGAAAACATGCACAAGTACCTACGGTACCTATATTTAGTCTCAGGCTTTGGTCACCACCACTTCAGGCCCCAAATCTGGCCTGATGACCAGTGAGGAAAATCACCTTGGACCAACTATTCAAGGAAAACCTCTCTTCCATCACTTTTGTTTGATGTGTTTTTGTCGGCTTTGACACAGCTCAACAAAAGACGGATGATTCACTCTGATGATGTTGACAACCAAAAGTGAGACACATTTCCAAGGTTTCACCAATTACAGTATATTTTTTAACGTGTCACTAAAAATAACCAAAAAAAGGAGGGGGGGGGGTGTCATATGATATTACAGTATACACAAATGTGTAGCAACTGGTTGATGAATCCAATGAATATTAATGCCGTTTTAATATGTGGCTAAAAAGCTGAGTGTCTCGCAACACCCACACACTGTAAACAGACAGTCATACTCTTTACACGTCTTCTCATCTCCGTATGAATCACCCACCACACACTCACACACACACACACACACATAGAAGAAAGAGCCGTTTGGAGACGATCTGCAGCACTTAATTTTACTGGATTATTTTAATGATGCCCCCTGAGGGTTGTTGTTTTTTATTTTTTTGCTCCTGGGGTGACATTGTACTGCTTCCAAGTGAAGGCCCCCCCCATACGCCAGCCTGACCCTGATACCGCCCGCCCTCATTTGTTTCCCATCTGTAGCTCTTCAAAGACATAACCACACACGCACACACACACACACACACACACACAAATTGCTGCTCTGTTTTTCTTCGGGGGTTCGCAATTAACAATCCAAAGACTTCCACTCAGATCCACTGCCTGGTTTTGTTGCAGACAACAGGAAGTTGATGAATTTGACAACAAACCTCACTAATATACCGCTACATGTCTAAATGCATGTCATGAATGTAGCCATATATAATACAAGAAGTTGCACTAGGAATGATCTAATATTAATCAGGATGATTAAAAAGCATTAGGACATCACTCGTGTTAAATGGAACAACTTTGAGAGAATGGAGATAATGTTCTGACGATAAATTATTACTACAATGTTTTGTTGCATAAAAAAAATGACATGAAATATAGATTAGTGAGAAAATTACAAAGGTGGCAAGTTATGCAATACAAGACAACTATAGTTCCACGAAAAGTCGGGACAATGCAAATATATGTCTTTAAAAAACCTGAACATTCACAACACACTCCCCCCAAATCTTTCTCAAAGATGTGGGATTTGTGGGACATTTCACTGTTATTTTTTTTTCCCCGGTGCATTGCTTTTCCTTCCCAGCTGCATTAAATTAGTGGCCTCTGAAAGGTCAGTCCTTGACTGGCTGTTTCTGTCCCCACCCCCTTTATTTTCATTGGCCATGAAATGGGGTTATTTTGTGATGACTATAGCTGAGAACATTGCGCTTAGAAAGTACCCTTTTAACTGTATTCTAATCGAGGTCGTTCAGGGACCAGATTAAAGAACGATATTTGACTTTTAGGAACTGCTATACTGAGACTCAGTGAGGGAGAAATCAGGATTACAGGCCCATTTATTTTTCCCTAAAAAGCTCCGTTTAGGTGTAACCCAATGTGCTCATCTTGAGAACATTTGCGAGGCTGCTTAGCTGCCGAGAGGAAGCCAGTTGTCATCTTGCAGGACTGCTGGAGCATGAGCTGGTTTGCCTGTGAGCGCCTGAGAAAACACAGCGCGGGGAATGTGTCACTTCTTATGGCCTGACAACTGGCATTCATCGGAAATGGCTTGGCACTACTTATCCATAAAATTAGAGTCTGTTTAAATATACAACGTCGGATCCGTGGAATGATTTGCTCCGTAATCCATCTCTGCTCCTATGGAGACAAATATGAGGCAACCTTTTCCGCTCTGTGGTTGAGGGCAAAGACAATTATGTGAAGTTTATGCTGTAAAGGAATAGGACAGGCCCAACCAGGGTGCCATATTCCCCTGCTTTGAGCCAGTTGAGCATGTTGCTCGTTTGATTTTCCCTTCCACGTTCTGCATCTGTATCTTTCCCTCCCTGTTCCACGTCTTGGGGAGGCCGGCTGCTTTAGAGATTGCCATCTGCATATGTGGTCATGGTGATAGTTCCCTATCAATCTCACATGAAATGTACATGATGTGTGTACTGGCAGCATCGGAATGACACACCCCCCCCTCGCTATCTGCACATGTCATTACATTGGCGCTAATCTGACATGGTCAAAGACTGTTTATCACTTTTGCCATTTTTCACCATCTTTTCAAGTCCGGGCCGCCTCAGGGCGATAACTACTGGCCATTTTGCTGCAGCGCTGCCATTTAATGAATCGTTCCATTGCCTGGTGGATAACGGAATGAACGAATGGCTTTCTGTGTTAGTGGCTGCCACTGCCTATCCTATCAGATAATTAACTTTTTGCAAATAGACTGCGCAGACTACCAAACAGAGTAAGCCAGCACAATTAGAATTACTTATCTGTGTTCCTCCACCCCCCCCCACAGACGTTCGAGGGAAAAACAAACAAGACAAACAAATCCAAATTTCATACTTCTTGCTTGGCTGTTTTCTCCTCAAATGGTCACACACGAATTGGCCCCAGATTTGTGTATTCATACACAAGTGAACAAATAATGAATGAGCAGAGATGAAAATGGAGGCTTATTGAAAGCGAAGCCCCCCCCTGTTTTATTCCATGCTGGCACTCGACAACCTCAGCCCAGATGTTGAGAGTTTCCACCACGAGGGTCTCATGCTTTCTGCCTCTCTCCTCCTTCCCTCCTCCCGTCTTTATCTATTTATTTATTTTTATTTATTTATCCCCCCCCCCACCACCACCACCACCACCACCACACAGGCGGAGCATCTAATGCCGACAGTGGCGCAATTCAATATTTATGCGCTTCCTTCTGTTTGGTTTCCACCGTGAAGGGAGGTGGGCTTTCATGTGTCTGATTCGCCACAGCAGTGATTCGGTTCCAGCTTTTAAAGCGTCGGGGGCCGTTTGAACAAAGCCATCTGTTTGAGTGGGCCGTTTTATTAAGTGACAAACTGGATCCCTCTACCTCGCTAATGTGTCCCGTGGGAGACGGCGGCCGCTTGTGTTTGCGCGCGTGTCTGGTCGAGAGACAAACACGTGAAAAGGAGAGAGAGAGAGAAGGAGCGCTTGAGAGGGTGCAAGTTTTCTCCCCGCAAACTGCGCAATACACCGCAGAAGAGGCAACACGGCCGACGCAGCTGTCACTTGACTACTGAAAGGGTTTTTTTTTTTGCCTTTATGAATCTGCAATGTTAATTGAATTGGGAGCCTTTCAGCTTGCATCTTATCAAGACGCTCAGCGCTGCTCCATAAATAACCATTTATACTTATTTAATGGCACCTTTTGCAGTTTTTTTTTTGTTGTCCCACATCCTCCAATTTATTAATGTCATCCTGCCTGCCCCTCCCATCCGGGAAGCATTTTCCAACACCCGTGAGAGTGAGCGTGAGTGTGTGTGTGTGTGTGCATATGTGCGTGATCAGCTGTGCACCTCTGGAGCCAGTTTTCTTCCCCCCCTGTCTTGTCAGAGAATCTGTCAGTGCGCCGAATGTGGGACAAGAGCATTAGGCATTCTTTTTGAAGCAGCGGCTGTTGTCTGTGCGAAAAGTGCCCTCGCTCCTGCAGAGTTATAGCCAGAAGCTCTGGCCTTCCATAGAGAAGCCACTGAGCATGAGTAATACACACTGACTGAGGTTAAGGAAGTCCCGTCGGAATACGATTTTTCGCAACCTCAGTCACTGGGCTGTATATTGGGCGGGAGGAGTACACGAGCGGGTTTATGTATTATAATGCATGCCGTAGTTTCCCTGCCTTTGAAGCCCGGCTGTAAGTGATGATATGCATTTATTTATTCGCAAGAGACTCTCTGCAGCTTAGGAGCCATATAAGAGACCCTGACCCTATCACAGAAAGGACTCGCAGCCCTCGTATCCGCGTGCAGTCTCAATAATAATGTGTCATTAAGCTGCATTCTTGTATATTCTATTGCATTAGTTTTACATAATGACTGTTTGGAATTTTGCTTACAGAGCATATTTAAGCAGGCAGGAAAGGAGGGGGGTGGGGTGGGAGAAGGCTTGTATTATGAACTTCATTATGTGTGACAAGCAGCACAATATTGATGGAGAAGCAGGTCCCCATCATCGCGCCGCATTCAAACCTCTGCAGTGAATTAATGTACTATTCCTGATCCAGTAATTAACAATCATTCGGGGGCCATATCCCTTTTCAAGTAATCGCTAATTGCAAGAAGAATTTCAGATTCCATTTAAGGCGAGATTACCGATGAGCATGCAATGCAAATCAGCCAACAGTTCTAATTAAGCTCCGATTCTTCTTCTCTTCTTTCCTTCTGCCCGGACCCTTTGTCAGCACATGCGACGTGGAGTTTGTTTCCCCCGCGTTACAAAAGACGCCGCTTTTTATCGTAACGCTGCAGATAGAGCTGTGAAGTGCCCCAAGAAAATTATTTCTGCCCGTGTTTGTTCCATTGATTAGTGCGTGTGGTTCTATCTTTGCTCTCCTTTTCAATTTGGGGGGGGGGGGGGGGG
>JASSRZ010000060.1:4856748-4870717 GCA_032164315.1 Malacoctenus gilli
ACGGTGACCCCCCCCCCCCCCCCCCCCTCTCCTCCCCCCGCTGCTCCAGATGCCATTTTTTTCGCTTGCTACTGCACAGCGGCGATGGCTTAACAGAGCTGGGAGACCTCGTCCCACCTCTTCTTTGCATCTCATACCCGCAGAAATCTAATCAGAGTTCATCGCGTTTGCATCGCACGTTGTGCTGAATGCTAAGACGCTGGTTTCCATTCCCCCCGCTGCCTCACAGGGCTCGCTGGCTGCCGCCATTCCGCACCCATTCAATCACGCGCCGCCGCCTCATCTTCTAACAAAAACCCATTTCCTTTTAGAAGTCTCACAACTTCCTCTTTAATTTGCTCCTCGGCTTTGACTAAGAAAGGAGGCTGTTTTTACCATCGCCCGCTGACAGCTTGAATGCCAACACAGCTGTCGCTTGGCCAATGAAATGTCGGAGTGTATTGTGAACTAACACATGCTCAGATATAATGTGAACTTTAAAAATGTCCATAGGCCTCGGTGCGTTTGTGCGTGTGTCTGTGAGTGACTGTGTGTCAGAGTATGTGTGGAAACGGGGGTCTCAGGCCTATCTTTATTGAAATCTACCTCTATGCTTAAAAGACATTGAGTTATGATACAGGGCTTTCTAAAAATCAGTGAGTATACAACACGTAGCATGCCCAAATAGCTGAATAAGCTACAACGAACACCTGTTTGTCAGCATTTTATGTGTCGTTCGTCCAGAACAGTTGGTCCTGTCTTCTGTACCACTACCTCACCTCATGGTACAACTGTCCGTAACCGTTTACCCAGCCACCTTTAACTGTTTGTGCTCGTTTCTGTCCCATTGACACAATCCAGTGTGATGCATTCTCTCCAAGAGTTAGAGTGTTAACTTTAAGAGTGGGACACATTGGAACGTCAATCTCTCCCGACCAACGAAAGACCCTAAACTCCGCAAGCAAAACACGTCTCCCCATTCTTAAAGTTAGTCGGCAACATGAGCGATTGTTCAGGGAAAACAACAGTGCTGTACATTAGTGCAAAACCATTGCGAAAAAGACATCCGAACCCATGCCAACGACGAAGAAGCAATTCATTCTCTCCATATCAACCCAATTTAGAATGTCTAACCAAGCTTTGCTTTTTGTACACGCACAATATGTACCTGTAATCCTTTAAAATCAACTTAAACTCAATAGGCCGTCAGGTCGGCAGCTTCTGTCTCTGTCATAGGAAGCACATTGTGTCAGTCACCATCAGTCTCGTTAGCCAAATGTCCTCGACAGTGTTGTTGTTTTTGTCTCTCTGCTGAAGGTCCCTCACCCATTGTGAACAAAAAAATCTCCTTTAACATATCCTGTCTCTCGCACCTGCAGGTGATAGAGTTCGACGACGGCTCTGGCTCAGTGCTCAGAATTCAGCCATTGCGCACGCCCCGAGACGAAGCCATATACGAATGCGTCGCCTCCAACAGTGTTGGAGAGACGAGCGCGACAACCAGACTCACTGTTTTGCGTGGTAGGTTCCTCCTCGACGACCTCAGAAAGAACACACACGCACTCTCCACTACTAACACGCTTCCCTTTCCTCCCAGGTAAGCCCGCGTTTATTTGTTCCGTACCAATCCTGTCAATCAGCGCAGCCAAACCCAATTTGGCTCTCCAGTTACGCTCACGTCGAGCGGCCCTAACCCGATAAGATTTCTGTTGCATTAGCCATTTAGCCGAGTAAGTTTCCGTTTCTAAGTGACTTAAGTCATTTGCATACAGATTTCTGACACAATAATTAAGATGCCAGTTAAATTATGCAAATAGCCATCCATTCCTGGCCCGCGGTGGTTTAATGGAAAAGCTCAGCAATAATTTTCAAATCAGTCATTTTTCATCTCTGCACTTCAGCTTTGATATCCATGTGACCGTGCAGAAAAAGAAGCCAGGGTATTCTTAAGTGATTAACAAGCATGTATTGTTTATGCAGGCAGGTTTCAGTGTCTCTCAGTGGCCGGTGGCTGTCCGTACGCAGCGCCGCTCCACACAGACATATGTAACGATCCGGGAGGGAAAGGTCAGCCACTTTGTTTACCGCTGAGAGCAGAAGTCAGGTGACAAATCGCACGTCGGGCGACAGCATCCCTTTCATAATAAGCGAGGAGCAAAATTTTATCTTGATTACACACAACATTCCATTCAAAGGCAAATATGGGGTGGCCCTGAGCTCAAAAGACTGCGTAATATCTCTCGAAAACACGACTTGTTTGGCTGTGAATGGAGAAAATGGCTTTGGAGGAAGGAAAAAAAAGGCCTTGGGCTGCTTGAATGAGGTGTGCTCTATTATGTGCCACAATTACACAACATGGCAAATGAGTTCCTATTGAGAGGGGTGCTTCCATCCTATAGAAAAAAAAAAAAAAAAGCTGGCTCTGCGAGTCTCTGAAGCCTCCGCCTTACCCCGCCTACCCCCGCGCCTCCCCCACCCCCCCCCCCCCTCCCTTCCCGTGCTTCTTATCTCACCAGTGAGCCAACAAAAGGCCCTTTGCACTGTCTCCAGAGGCCGATTGAAAGAGAAAGGTGGCACGTTCGCATGCAGCTCCCTCCTGTTTACTCTGAAGTGGGGGTGTGTATGTGTGCGCTCGCAGTCACATGCAATATTGTGCATGCTCCTTCGTCCCCCTTCACTCTGCCTCCGTCTCTGGATTTCTTTTTTTTCATTCCCCTTTTAACAAACACACACTGACACGGGCACGCACAAGCACACGCACGCCAATAGATAGCGGGCTGACAGAGAGAGGCTGCTCTTCCCAGCTCTGAGGCCGAGCATTAGCATGTTTATTACCATTTCCATTTTGCTCTCCTCCTCCCTCCCTCCTCTCCCGTCAATGTATTGAAGGTGAGAGGAGACCTATCGTGCTCCCAACACCCCCCAAAAATAGGAAAGAAAAATAAAGAAAAACCAGAAGCAAGCTGTTCGGCTCGGCTTTGGTGCCAACATAAAGTTTCTCTTCAGTCACATTTTTTACTCAGAGTGTTAAGGGGTTATAATGAGTACAACAGCAATTCAATCTCAATGGAGTTTTAGTATTTGTATTTGTGAGACATGTATCTGATCGAGGAAATGCCGCATCACCCACGCTGCAAGTGTTGCCTTTGCAAAACGAACATCGCGATAACACAACAGAACCGTCATAATGAGCAGCAATAGTGTGATGCAGTCGGAACAGTAGTCACAGCTTGTCAATAGGAAGTAAGTGTGACCGAGAGAAAGAGAACCACACCACTCCATCGTTTCCTTTGGATCGAAAACGATGCGACCAGCATTTCCCAGGATGAGTCAAACGACTGTACTTTAAAATGACAATTCAACATTTATAAAGTCATCGGGGAATTTGAAGCATCCGAGCTGACACGCTGCCTTGTAAGGACACTGCACTGTACGAGCCACCTGAAGGGAACGCAAGGTTACGTCGAGGGTGCCTAATTCATTATTTAGGAGGCCCAAAAGCTTCCGACGTCTAAAAATACTTTCTACTGTACGATAAACACCGCCGGGTTGTAACACGTCATTCCGCATGACATAAATTGCCCTCTCACCAAAACGCGACTCCATTCCTTTCCCCGCTCCGCCACCAAGACTTGCAAGAACCCCGTCCGGCATCCTTTATGCATTTCGGAGCAGCAATGCAACACTCGCTCGCGCAATTATATGATGCAAGATAGAAGGAATAAGTAAGCAAATCAAGATAAGTGCCACTCCACCAGGCGGAGTACATCGAAAGTGACTGTTCCTTTAGTTCATTTAGGCTCCAATGGCCTGTGGAAACCACTGCAGAGCATCTGTTGTGGGAAGCTCGCCACAGGGGGCGACGCCTAATTCCATGAAGGAAGGAGCGCATTGTTGTAATTGCCATGTTATGAGGAGAGGGGACTTGAGGTGACAAATCCACGGCACCGGGGGTGTATTAGTATTCGGATGGGCCTCTGACTTGATGGGCGCCGCCATTAGTAATGAACTTCCAGGCTTAGAGGAGTGATTTGCATGAAAGGCGAACCCTGCGACGTAATGATGTTCCGAGTCAAATCTGCCAGGCTGCGCCGGAGGTACAGGTTTTTCTTCTTGCACTTTTTCTTTTTTTTTTTTCCTGCGCCCTCTGTTTTGATTAACTATGAGATGACCCGACTCGTACACGACTTGTGCCTTTGAATTAAGGTCGTCCTGATTTGCTCGGTAATTGAGAATGACACGGACGGATGGAAAAATGAAAGAACAGCACATTTTGGATGTCACGGCCGAAATATGATTCCACTCCAGCGATATTTGATCCCGTTTATGAATATGCGAGGAAGCCTGAACTGCAGTTAACCTTAAGTAAACAGAGGGAGGGGGGGGTAAAGCACCTGAGATTGCAGCCACAACACCTTACAGGAGTCTAGACTCGGCGCCAGCAGCAGTTCCGGCAGGATGATGTGTGCATTTGAGTGCTGAAGTTCATGATTCAGGCATGATTAAGGATTTATATTGCATCCTCATACTCCCATTATGCTGTCAACAGCCATTTCCTGTGGCCCGCGTGCAGGCGAGCAAACTTATGCAGCTGCGCACAACTTGACAGTGGGAGCGGAAAATGGGAAGCCGCTCTCCTGTGACGGAAAAACAGAATGCATCATTTCCATTTGTATGGAATGGTGCAACGGCACGGCCAGAGCTTCGCAGCCGAGACGGATCTGTCCCCGCGCGATGAAAGAGCTGCTGCATGATCAGTGGTTATTCATAGACAACGTATGGACTCGTGTCTTGGAGAACAACGCCTCCCACACTTACGTCTGTAATTTACACCCTAAACTTAATCCGTCTGCACGCTGGTGAAAAATAAGAAGGAACAACTGATAGTAATTAAAATGTACCTGAGTTTTTAACAACTTTTTTTTCCGTCTGCTTCTTTAAGTGCAGTACAAAAAGTGTCCCACAGTCTCAAATTGCCGAGGGAAGATAAAAGCTGCGTCAGCGCTCTCAGACTGTCAGAGCAAGTGCAGCAGTTGGAGGGGAAGCAAGTGACCATTGTAAAATTACTGTGTTTGTGATCAGTGGCTTGCAAAAATGAGAGGAAAGAGAGAGAGAGAGAGGGAGGGAGGGGAAGTGTTTGCTGCTATACAATTCTCTGCTTTACTGACGGGGGGGCTCTATAGATGCCAGGCCCTGAGCTGCCACATGGAACGCTCGATTCTGAGAGAAATACAATCTTTCCTCCCGGAAAAAAATAGCGCCGAGGAAACATGCTGACTCACTGTAGGAGGAATTTTTAAATACAAACTAACTTCTTCAAAAACCATTTTTGACACAGTGAGAGCAGGTTCATCTTTTACAATATGCACGGCGACTGGAATCGCTCTAAAAGCAGCCGGTGTTTCAGCGAAAGTCATTACGGCGCGCCGCATTTCCTCGCTCTCTCTCTGTCACCTGAGAATATAGACGGAACTGAGTGACTGCAGCCCCCCTTCGCAGCCAGTCAGCTATCATCTGTCCTGTTAGATGTTTCATAGAATATCTGCAGGCAGACTTATTGCTTGGGCTTTGGCCAATACTGCCAAGACGCTCCACTCCTCTCCATTCTCGCCTTGACTCACTCGTACGTCACGAAAAAAATGGAGCACATAATGACAAGTTATTCATTATGGTAATTAAAAAGATGAAGCTGACTGTCCCCCGCTGAGATCGATCTCCTCTCGCAAACACCTCCCCCTCGCACACACACCCTTTTATAACTTTACTGCACTTTTAGTTACGCAAGCCCATCAGTGTCTGTGCAAAATTCAGGAGCATGTCACTTAAAAAAAGCTGTTGACAACATGAAATCGTGCCTGTACATTGTGAGAGAAAACAACTGCTGGGTCCTAAAAGAGACTCGGACTGCACAGTGACCAAGACAGAAAGCTCTCTCTGCTCTGGAGTCCTTTTGATAGCGATAAACAACTATAACTGACACAAAACAGATGCGGTTCTTTGAGGACAGTACTGCACTGCAATCTGGCACTTAGTGACGCAACAGTTACTTAAAATCAAAGTACATTTATCGAGTATGTGACCAAATAGAGATACTTCCTGAAAACAGAAGGTCTTGGCTCAAGACATGACGTTTACTCGCAGTCCATGCTATCTGTATCCGTGCACATCACATGACGCAGTGTCCTTCAAAACACAGCACTGAATGTACTTGCTCGGTACACAACCAGACAATATCGCTTCTTTCAACAGATTCCAGTAGACAGCAACACACAATCATGTCAAAGGCCAGCTTCCACTAGAGGGACAGACACTTGGCTGATCCGACGCCACTGCGTGGCAAAGCAAGAGCAGTTTTGTGCAGGGATATTCCACTGACGAAGCAAGGCGGGGGCCACAGGGGCCACAGTCTCAGAATGAGAACTACTGTGGGAGTCGGAGCCAGGTGGTTGAGGGCTATGAACGTGCGCTGCTTTGATCTTCGCTGCCCTCAAAAGTAATTTTCGACTGGATTAATTGGATTCTCCGGGGTCACCCTTAATGCATCTAATGATCTTGAGAAACTTCTCGAGCCACGTGAGGCTGCTTGTTAATCACGGCACAACAACTCTGGAGAAGCGCGGTGTGATTTTCGGGGCTCCGATTAGTCGCGAAACATTGTTATTATGATTTTCAGAGCAAAGATAAGTGCAGCGACTCAATCAAAGGAGAAGGAGACAAAGCCTTACATGTTCTCCTCGCGTGTTTCATCAGCTTTACACCCAGCTGTCAAATCTCAAAACAAACACGTCGGAAATTTCCATATTAAACCACCGTCAGCTCCCGCTCACTGTGACACCCATCATCCCCGACAGCGACTTTTGGGCCCAAACGCTTGTCTGCTAAATTTTAAAAAGCCTGATATAACCCTGCTTTCCATTAGGGCTCCTTGAGAGCCACGAGGTCCTCTCTGCAGGATGTTAGCAAGCATGAATAATCTCTGTATCCCCCCCCTCCCCCCTCCCCCCTTTCCGTCTGTAGCAAGCTTTTAGCTGGATAAATTATTGAAGTGGCTTGTGCCAGGCTTCCCTTTCTCCTGAGGAAGTAAACGTGTATCGAGTCGGGTTCTTCAGACATTTATACCCAGAGCCACTCAGATATTCGTCTGGGTCCGATGATACAATGTTCCAGTGGAAACACGCAAAGCCACGGCCGACAGAGACCAAGAAAGACGCCGAAAAATGCCACGACATTTCGAGGTTTCGCCACCATGTTAGAAAACGCCTGTTGGATCTCTCTGGCCCCGCCTGTGTGTGTGTTTTTTTTCTGAATGTATTGTACATGAAGGTTAATGAAGCAACTCAGCGCCTCGCGGTTTCGCCTTCTGTCTGTTTTCCTGCCCGGTAGGGGGACTCACCTAGTCGTTGATACTCCCATGAGCCCATGCTGTCTCCCGCTTCTGGCCTCGCCTTTCATCAGCTGCCCCTGCGCAAAAAAAGGGAACAAACAAATCCACATAAATAACCCCGTTTTTCGATCGGCGTCGACACGTTGGACATTATCTCCCTATAAGTTTTGAAACATCGGCAGTCATCCTGAGTGGGCGCTAAGAGGGTAAATTCAAAACGAGGGGAAATCAAAGATAAAAACAGAACAGATGTCTGGCATTATATGCTTCAAAGTGACAGGAGCGTCGGTGAGGATGGAGGCGTCTCGGAGGAGAGAAGGTGTCTGCGCGGTTGTTTACGCATCCCCCCTCCACGTCTTCTTTATTTGTGAATGCTTAATGCACTCAGGAGGATCAAATGAGGGTTGATGGACTGCTGAGAAAAGGCAAGGGAAAATAAAGAAAGAAAGAAACAAGCCGAAAAGAAAGAAAGGAGGAGAAGAGGCATCCTAAGGTGTGTGCTGTGAAGTTGAGAAAGACTAAGTGACATCCATTTTTGCTTTGTGTTCGGCAAATAGCTGAAAGCATTGTCAAATAGTTTTTTTTTTCTTCTTTCTCTCGCTTCTGTTGAATATTACTAATAATAACTGTAAAAAGTGCTGATGGCAGATAAGATGACAAGAGCAAAAGTTTCTTCTTTTTTCTCCCTTCATCCCCCGAACTAAATAAATGGGCCACTGTTTTCAGACGCAAATGGAATCATTGCTCAAGGTAACAACCAGCAAATGGGATATGCAAAGCAAAATCCTGAAGAGGGCGGGAGAAGGACAGGAGGGAGGGGAGGCAGACGCAGACGGATCGAGGAGGGGGGGGGGGTCTTTAACATAAAGCTACTTTCAAGTCTCAAACGAACTGGATCGAAGCAGACGGGAGTCAGGCGCGCGCGGGAAGACGACGGCAGCGTGGAAGAAAGGCGCCGTTGTCGGCAGAAGCGGGGGCTCTTCCTCTCTACCTTCCCCCCCCAGGTGATCTTTACTCAGAACAGTACATCTGGCTGAGTTGACATGTAGTCTGTAGAGCGGGAGAGGTGGGGGGGGGAGTGAGAAGGGGGAGGGTGGGGGGTGTATCTGAGCGTAAATGGAGCTTTGTGCCTGGCTTCCTGCCTGCGTTGCTGCCTGCCCAGCCAGGCCTGTAGAGAAAGGCCCCCTCTCCGCCCTTCCTGCTTCATCTCTTCTTTTCATCTCCCTCTTTACCCATCCATTTTAGCACTACCCCTAAGGGGCATCCGACACTAACACTCCCTCTCCGCTTTCATTCTCTTCCTCCCACTCCCCTCGCTTACGTTGTAAATGGAGGAATATCACAGCTAATCCGTCATGTTTATGAATGACATGGGGCCTACGGAGAGTTGAGGCGCCTTGCCAGAAGTGGCGTACATCTCTGTTGCATGCCCTCTGCTCGGCTGATCCAATCTGCCCCCAGCAGCAGCAACGGCCGTAAAAAAGAAAAAAAAAACGCCGCAATGTCTACGGGGGATGGCAGGCTCGGAGGGAGAGTGGGCCGGGTCATCTCAAGGCTTTGTTTAATCGGTTTCCCACCATCTCCTGTGAAATTTCAACTCAAAAACCCAATAAGTGCCTCCGCGGAGCTCACGACGTGCCAGGAGAAGAACCTCGGAGGGGACCGGGGGCTGGAATTAGTCGCGAACGCACAGTCAACATCGGGACGACTTCCTTTGTATTCACACATGAAAATTACACCTGTGAGTTCTTTGTTATGATGATGTATCAATTTTTAAAAGTGCCTACTTTGTCCCAATAGCACTAAGTACGACGTGATCTTCAGTCTGATACGCAGGAGCCGCTTCCGAGACTTTCGAAAGAAAATCGGGCCATTGTGTTATTTTTCTGCTTTTATAGCAGCAAGTAAAATTCAGAGTTTTACAACTAGTTCTCCAATGTCATTCAATGTGGGGAACGGCTTAGATTGTTCATCTGTGAAGGGTTTTTTTTTTCCTGGTGGGGAAAAAAATAAAAGTGGCTGATGATTAATAGATTGAATCTACAACGGTTTCCTCATAATCTCCGGCATTAGGTGAGCGGGTTTTTAATGACAAATAAGCAGCGTTCAATTAATTACACAATCTGAGAAGAGGATTTATGGAAGAAACAATCAGAGCAGGGCAAAGGGGGGGAGGATGCCATTTTTCACCCAGACGTGCCATGAACCCTGGGTGGAGAAAGCTTTCTGCTCCTTCACCTTCCTCCTCCTATATTGTGGCTCCAACATTCATCATCGCCGGAGTTTCGGAGGAACACAATGGGTCGCATTTCACATCCCGTCCACCCCCCCTCCTTTAGGCAACGACGGTGAAATAAAAATTTGGTGGATGGTGGATGGTCCTTCCGCCGCCTGCCCCGAGGTTTCGGCAGTTTCCTCTAAGAGACTGTATTTGTTCAGCAAATTACTGAAGTACCTTTTAGAGGTACCAAAGTAGGAAGACTTAATGCCACTTCACGGCGGAGTGGGAATGTTCCTCTTAAAACTCTATTACGGCAAATTGAAATTAGCTGTTTGAGCCAACTGTGGCACATTCACGGTAATATTCATTAGGGCGCTCCGCACCTGTAGAATCGGCTAATAAGCCAAACTGAAGCATCCGCGCTCAGCTAAACCTGTCTTCTTCACTTCACAATAAATATCTGTAGGGAATAAAAGAACTAATGCTCTATTATATTCTTAAATCCCCAATGTGACGGTTGTGGGATTTTTTTTTTCCCTCCACCTGAGACCTCACGTCGGCATGATGGCGTGACACGCAAGAAGAACAGACAAAATCAGTCACTTTGATGATGAGATTATGAATATTGAAACAAACACATCCACCCTCAGCTGAGATAAATGAATCATGGGCTGTCATAGCAAACATGAACTCTCCGAGCTTTTGCCTACATGCGAAGGGATTAGCTCTGACCCGCAAATCCTGCACAGACGCAGTTGTAAGCCGCGGCTGGAAAGCAGTCATGCCTTGCCACTTAGCATTTCCTCAAATCGCTTCATCTAAAGCTTTCGGTACACAGGGAAGAGTGGCCCCAGACGTGTAATTGGGATGTGCTCTCACATTTGAGCTCCTTAGGACACCCCCCCCCCCCCACCCCCCCAACCCCCAGTCTGGGCGGTCGAAAAGACCGCATCGGTCCGCATGCATGCCGTGTTCTTCAAAAACCATTGTGAGGTTGACACAGAGTTCAGCAGCCTGGATCTCAAGCGGAGAGCTGCGTTTCAGAATTATCCCCCCCACCACACGCCAGCGTGTGCTTTATTACACGGGAGTGCTGAGCATTTTGTTTTCCATTATTGGATTACTTAAGCAATATCTACCCAATGCAGGTGCCAGGAGGCTTATTTGGGAAATCTGGCTCAAAGGAAGCTCCAGGGGAAAAACCTAATCTTATTTAGACTGGACAACACATGTGCCAAACAGCACTGGGATGTATCAATGAGATAAATGGCAGCTTTGGAGCCTCTGGGGCCATTTAAGGAAAATGTAGACATCCCAGTTTGTCATTTTTTCCTCCCCTCTCG
Organism: Malacoctenus gilli; assembly: GCA_032164315.1. Classification (NCBI taxonomy): domain Eukaryota; kingdom Metazoa; phylum Chordata; class Actinopteri; order Blenniiformes; family Labrisomidae; genus Malacoctenus; species Malacoctenus gilli. The sequence goes on from JASSRZ010000060.1 coordinate 4,867,676, forward strand.
CGCAGCAGCGATGTGCGCGTGTGTTTATGCTCCGCATGCTCGACTTGTTGCCTTCAAAACGAATGGCTCGACCTGTCATTCGTGAATGCATCTTTACTTCCTGCAGGTCAAGGGTCGTCATTTACATCTCAACTATTCCGAGAACTCCGCACGGAGCCTTGCGAGGACATGCTGACAATGACGTCCGAGCATGTGTGGAGTTGTAGTCTTAAAAAACACGTAGCAGATTTATGTTGACACGATGTCTATGAGGAAGTAAATTAAGGGGGGAAAAAAAACATTTTAAAAGCTGTGTTTGGGCAAGTCAAGCAGATCAATGCCATCTGTGGCCTCACTGTGTGCAAGTGTATTCCAGTAAAAACTAAATTCATGCAAGTCAAATAATTACAAGGGCGATCCCTGCGATCAAAAATTAACGAGGAACAACTTTCGCCCCCTGCAGAAGTTTATTGGGCACAATGATGGATGGCGTGTTGAGCAAAGCAACTCTGTCCGAGTCCCGGGTTTGAGATTGTTTAACCAGGCTGCAGGTAGCTGATAAAGCAAAGGGAGGGCTCAGATTTAGAACCCGTCAATCACTGGGGGGAGGGGAGGGGAGAGGGGTGGAGGGGGTGCTGGATTGTAAAAGCAACCGTTTTACCACCGTGTAAAGTGTAAATAGTCGAAGGGGGTAATCAACTGCGATGTGGGTGAAAGTGCTGAAACATTAGAGAGGAAAGGGGGGGGGGGGATGAGGGAAAATAGAACAGATGCCGTCATAGAATTGGCACAAAATGGAATTGCTGCCTTCCTTTGTTAATCAAGAGCTCTTACGTTTGGTTGAGTAATTTTGTTTGTGTGAAAACAAAAGCATAATTAACAGTTCCCTCTGCCATGCCAAAGGGAAGGGAGGGGAAAAAAAAATAAGTAATTGAATATGTCAGTGGAGCAGGAGCCGAACGGAACGTTTTGCTGAAAAGAATTCAGGTCATCTCCGAAACGGATGTATTAACTAAGCTCGCCACATTTCTTTTTCGCCGAGAACTGTAAACAAATTACACCGGACATTGTTTCAGTGTTAATGTGCACTAAATCAACAATCCTGGTTCGGGAATGAAAGCCTTTTCTTTGCCACTGAGGCCAAAATATCAAGAGGGAAACCAAACCCCCAGAACGGACGCACTCGGACTGTAAATTCACAGTGGAAGGAGTTTGCCCTCACCTCGCTGATAATATCGTACCAGCTTATGAAAACCCGATTGTCTTTGTGGTCCAACTCTGAAATATAAGGCTCCCACCTCCCCCACCTCAGTCTTTTGACAGCCTGGGGAATTGAACCGCAATCTTCTGGTCACGAGTTATCTTCTCTGACCTCTGAGCCCACCGCTGTTCACATTACCACGCCGAGCTCCCTAACGCTGTTAAGTGACGACGAGACGAGCAGCTCAACCTCGTCCCAGAGTTTATCTTCACAGCAGTCCCTGTGTTTAGTTTTCTTTCCCTACAATAAACAATATCTAACTTGTTTATGCACACTTTGCTTAAGGCAAAGCAATTTAATGCAGTAAAAAGCCATGAAATGAGTCCAAACAATACTCTTGCATTCAGTAGGATGCGATTAACATGATGAGCGCTTCAACTCTGCGAAATTTTCTGATCTTCTTCCTCACTTTTTTTTGGGGGGGGGGGGTGGATTTTGGAGTGTGGAAAGAGCTCTAATCAGTATCCCTCAACATCAAATTATATGCTATGGTGTGGTGGGGAAAAATGGTTCTGGCTCAGGCTGCCGAGAAAAATAAGCAGCGCTGTCACACTCGGTGGGTAATGTTTTGTGGCTGGCTGAAGTCTTATCTTGGGAGGGGTGGTGAGAATCAGATTGATTCCTAAACTGGGCAAAAATAATCTCGAGGACAAAAGAGGGGGGGGGTGTAAAATGTTGGAGTGTCACACTTGGAGATGTCTGCTCCAAATTCCCACACTTCCATAATCCAGCATCTTTGCAGCTGAGACGGGATTCCTGAACAACAATGCGTCTTGACAAGCGCTTTTCTCTATGCGCTGCCACAGCAAGTGACCTGTGACAGCCTCTTTGAGGAGATTGTATCCACTCAAATACGTCCAACAAATATATCTTATTATGGCCTGCAGGGATTTTCCCCAAAGAATAACCTCAACCGCCGGGTGAAAAGTCTTGTTCCGCTTGGGGAGAAAAGGGCCAGACTGAATCCAATTCTTGTGCAGCAACCGCAGAACAACAGCCAGAATGTGACCGGAAAGGTTTATGTTTTTATGGCTCTGCATGGAGAGCCTGGTCTCACAAAGGCATATTCCCAGCGCAAATTCCTTTAATGGGTATTTTTGCAGAGCCAAATATGATTTCAGTGTCATTAAAGATCATCTTTATCCTTGTTGTTTGTTTTACATACTACATTACTCCCTGACCATTATAATGCTTTTATGGCCTTCCCCTGTCACCACTTGTTTTGGAGGGGTATTGAGTGGGTTTTGACATGTTAATTCTATGTGGACCCAGTGTCACACAGCTGTCAACATGCAAGCATGTGTCAAAGTCAAGCAGCCATGCATGTCTCAGTTTGACTCCCTTTTCCCAAGAAATGGGCCCTCTCAGAAGGCAAATTCTGTGAAATAACTTCAAAACATCTTACAATACTCCTCCAGAGGCTTTTGTGCAAAAGTAAACATGTTTTTTTGGGTGGATTTTTTAAGCACCTACTCGGCTGTGCTTGACTCTACTTAGTTTCTAAGGCTGTTTTTCTTGTTTTCCTTGTTTTGAGATGATAGTACCTGCTTGCAGCTACTTTTAGGACTTGAATGTGGTTCCGTGGGAGCTGGATCAAGCTGAAATCGGACCTGAAAATACTGTAGGCACCCACATTTTCGACATTTTGGCCTGCTTCTGGGCAAATAGTGCTGAAACTGTACAAATACAGCTATTCGAATGAATCGCATTACCTCCATTTGTATTGTACTTTCTCTGCGGCAGTTGTAGGGTGGGGGGGGGGGGGGGGGGGGGGGGGGGGGGGGGGGGGGGGGGGGGGGGGG
>JASSRZ010000060.1:4880687-4905403 GCA_032164315.1 Malacoctenus gilli
CTCCATTTTACCCCCCCCCCCCCCCCCCCGTCAGTGTTCCTGCTTGGATTTACCGATCGCTGAACACCCCGCGAGTACGAAAAAGAAACATTCATAACAAAAGTGTTTTTCGGAGTGAGAAGGTGGCAAAATGTGAGCGCATGTGTCACCATTAGGAACAAGATTTATACGGGCCTCCTGGAACTAACGGCTGCTGTGAAACGGCTGCTGACTCTATCGCTGCAATTTAAACATCCCGGCGTTCAAATTTTCCCTGTGGTGCTCTCTGAACTGAAGTTTCCCATAGATAAAAAAAAAACATGTTCCAGCCAAATCCACCCTTTGTTGTAATTGCCACTAAAGTCTTACGTCAAGCTGTAAAAACAATCTTGCCCCCAGAGATTTCGACGCTTCCTCGGCTGAGGATGTGTCGGTGCAGGAAGTCATGAAAGAATGATGTATTTAGAGCGTTATCCACAAGACTTGACAAATGTAATGATATTCAAATGAGCGGGGTAATATTATGTCTGTGGGGAGCGCGATCCAATTGGATATTAATTAAATATTGAGTGAGAGAAACGTTGTATTTAATAATGCAAGCAGTTCCCCCAGATTTCCTCTCTGGAGAGCTGCAGTCTGCTGGAGCGAATGGGCTTTGTGAAATAGGAGCAGGCGGCAAGGAGGCGCGTGCAGTCGAACGTCGCCTAATACCTGCACAAACAACTCGCTTCGACTCTAAGAATCGAACGCAAACATTGTTTACAAAGAAGGTCAATGAATGAGTATAATTAAACAAGTTTAGATGTTAAGAAGTGACACAACTTCCTGACGTTTTTTAACTAGTACTTCAATACCGCCTGTGTGTTTTATTTCCACCAGCAGTAACACTGACTTTTCTTTTCATTTGAATCTTCCCCGGATCCTTTTTGTTTCATGCCTTGCTCCCTCACTACCCACAAAATCAGCCCCGAAACATGTCTGCGCACAAAGCCAATAATGCCTGTGGAGAAATATTATTACAGCCCTTTTGTCCTGAGATGTCGCCGCCTCTGTTCCCTTCCTTCCAGCTTGCAAGTTTCACTCTAACACTTTAATTCTCACACTTTCCTCATGATTACTGCTCAGTTTTGCCCCCCCCCCCAACCACACACACACCCTGCCCCTGACTTCCCTGCTTTATGAGTCTTGTTCTCGTCTGCATGATGGACCCTCACTCCCCTCTCAAAAGGCATCAGAGTCGTATGTCTATCATGGATGTTCTACATTCAAAATGTTTTCTTCTTGAAATTGCAGCACGTGTTGTTTGGGAGAATGGGGGGGGGTGCATTAAGTAGTGCTGTCAAGTGATATGCATCTCTTCTTGAACTTTACATGCCTGATTTATTGAAATCATGCGTAATTGTACTATTAGAATAGAGATACATCTAAAATAGTCTCAAGTATGTGGACCAAATGCAAACGAGAGTTGTGAAAATTATTTACATGCAACTTTGATTTCCCCTGTCGATGCTTTTTCTTTGGACGGCAAATTTTTGTGACACACTTTTGTGACAACAATCTCTCGAAGCCCTTTTTTCTGGTGCACTGCACTCACAGCCATGTCGTCCTATGAAGTAGTTTCCAGTGAGGTGAATAATCCGGGTTCATTCACGGGCATGAATTGATTTGGAAAGTCATTGATTGCACCGTGGTGAGTCATATTGTAACTTAACTGTTTCTCTTTGATAAGATGAAAACTCGTCGCTTGTTATTGACCTCACGGGTGTGAAGGAACACTCGAAACATACGGTTTCTCTTTGCACAGTCTGAAACCGCTCTGCCACTCGCTTATCCATCTTTGTAGCAATTTTTACTTTGAAAGTAGCCTGGCAGAAAGTAAAGTGGGCTTCCATTCATCCATGACTTGGACCTGAATATATTGTATGCTGCAGCTTAGTTGTGTCGAAGTATTCCTCTAAAGTTTTCTCTCTCTTTTTTTTTAATCAATTTTCTGGGTTTAATGACTGTGCCATCTCTCTAAAGCTGATGTAAAGTGGGACTGTATATCATTTGACAGCACCATGTTTTTATATTGTCTGGGTTTGAAATAGGTTCCGGTCCTCTATGCTGCGTGTGCAACTCCTCCAGTGTATTATCTATATGTCTGTGTGATGTGAGAATGCGAAGCGGCGCGTTATCTCACATCTGCTGGAAGTGTGCACCCCGAAGTTGTTGCATACAACTGTGGAGTGCTGTCGGCTGTCCAGCACCATGTGCAGTTCTGTTTTTCTGTACTGATGGTGATGCAGTATTTTTGTGCATGGTGCCCGTGTTGATGTTAACCCATTCACCACTAAAGTGTCGTCTCAACCTCTAACAAACGATGACGGGGTTTTTTTCAACGCTACATTCAACAGTTTTCACGTGAGTGCATCAGAAGTGAAACGTGATTTTCACGAGCGCTTTTGTCTTGTTTCAGTCCGTCGGGTGCCACCCCGGTTCTCCATCCCACCTACAGACAATGAGATCATGCCAGGCGGCAGTGTTAATATCACATGCGTGGCAGTGGGCTCCCCCATGCCATATGTCAAATGGATGCTGGGCGCCGAGGATCTCACGCCCGAGGACGACATGCCCATTGGACGGAACGTCTTGGAGCTCACGGACGTCCGGCAGTCGGCCAACTACACCTGTGTGGCCATGTCCACCCTTGGGGTGATAGAAGCTGTGGCTCAGATAACGGTGAAAGGTAAAGGTTGCCTCTCACCCCCTAAATCCTTCAGTGGGAGTTGAAATACCAAGGCTGGAGGCTCACCTTCAAACTGCTCAGTTCTCGCACAGTTCAAATTCAGTCTTTCAGTTCGCAGGCACTATTTGTTATTAGTGGAATATCCAAGCAGAAACAACTGGCAGAGAGAAACTAAGAAACTTATTTACCTCTCGCTGCCACAATAAGTCTTCTGCAGAGGATTCCTTAAAGCTTTCGACAAGCCTTGGCAGCCGCCTCAATGCATTAGATTGCAGATTGAAAATACAGTGAAGTGCTTATCTCTCAGCTGGAGAGCTGCACAGCCACATGCTCACCCTTTTGCAGGCAGGACGGTGCGGGAGTGGGGGGGGCAGTGGGGGGGGCTGTTTGAGGGTGAAATGTAGAGAGTATTGTTTGGTGTCCTCCGTCGACATGGTACTTATCTGAGTGTAATCATATCTACACCGCAGTGCACCGCAAAGATTCGCTAGATTGGTGTCGCCATATTCACGTGCACGCCACACACACACACGCACACACAAGCACACACCGAGCTTTGTTTTCCAAGACATAACATAGAGATATTAGTCACAATATAACAGTCTGGCAGGAGCTCCCCCAGAAGCATACTTCAGATGGCATATAAAGACAATCTATTGCCCTGATATATTTTGCCATGTGCCACAGTGTGGGGAATTAAAGCAATAAATTTACCTCTTTAATTATTAAAGTGATAAACACTGGGAAATCTAAGATTAACGACAGTGGCACTTTTAAATGCTGAACATGGAATTTATAAGCCTTTAATCTAACACAGGAGTTCATATGCACCTTTTTGTACAAATCCAAAGTGGAAATACCAAAATATTATCCATCTACATGACAAAACGCAGAAAAATTACAAGTCTCCTATGACTCCAGATATACTGTGTATCATTAGTATCATGTGCAATGGTCTGTTAAATCAATATTATCAACAAAACTCAACCATCAACAAATTAAAATAAAGTCTCTCCAGCCTATAAATTTCATCTCTCGACAGACTTATAAAGTGGAAATGTGTTCTTAATGCTTCGCCTTTTTATTGATATTTACGTAATAATTATCATTACAGCGCTGCCCAAAGCTCCCGGCATTCCTGTAGTGACGGAGCGAACGGCCACCAGCATAACACTGACGTGGGACTCTGGCAACCCTGAACCCGTTTCCTACTACATCATCCAGCACAAGTCCAAGTACTCTGACGATTTGTACAAGGAGATCGATGGCGTAGCCACCACCAGGTACAGCGTGGGTGGCCTCAGCCCCTACTCCGACTACGAGTTCCGGGTGGTGGCGGTCAACAACATCGGGCGAGGGCCGCCGAGTGAGGGCATCGAGGCCAAGACGGCCGAGCAGGCGCCCAGCACGGCACCGAGGCAGGTCCGAGGTCACATGATGAGCGCCACCACAGCCGTCATCCAGTGGGACGAGCCGGAGGAGGCCAACGGCCAGATTATGGGCTACCGGGTCTACTACACCATGGATTCCAACCAGCACGTCAACGTCTGGGAGAAGCAGATCGTTCGAGGCTCCAACTTCGTCACCATTCAGGGCCTCATCCCAAACAGGACCTACTACATCAGGGTTTTGGCCTTCACCTCGGTCGGTGACGGGCCTCTATCCCCGGACCTTCAAATCATTGCGAAGACCGGAGGTGAGTGAATCAAATCCCCAAAACGTTCAAGTCACGTAGCTGAGTTAAGTCAGTGAACGCAACAAATTCATCTCTCTTGTGATCGCAGTTCCCTCCCAACCCACCGACTTCAAAGGGGAAGCCAAGTCCGAGACAAGTATTTTACTGTCGTGGATCGCCCCCGCGCAGACGGGCCAGGAAAACCAAGTCACAGGATATGAACTTATGTACAGGAAGAGAGATGACAAAGAGGAGGTAAGCGCTTCCTCACATTGAGTTATTGTTATTCCATCTGGGGTGCAGTCCACTGAAAGAATGTCTGCAAAGTCCTCAGACAAACTCCGACTTCCTCCGCAGAAACGAATCAGCTTCGAGCCCACCACGACGTACCTGCTGAAGGACTTGAAGCCCTTCACTACGTATACTTTTCGACTGGCTGCTCGCAGCAAACACGGAGTCGGAGCTTACACCAGTGAGATCTCCGCAGAAACTCCACAGACACGTAGGTCTTCTTCCTTATCTGACAAGAGTTTAAACTGTTTGGGAAGGAACACGTTTTCAAATGCATTCCAAAGTTTATCTGCGATGCAAAATCCCAGGGAAAAAAAAAAAAGTGACAAAAATGTCAGGAAGGTCCCACTGAGCACAGATAAGGAAAATAAGATTTTTCTTTTAATATCTGATGCATTTGAAAATAGAAAAAGACGTAAACACTGAAAAGAGTAAATATTACTTCGGAGGTCTACCTGACCATGCAGTATTCACTTTGAAAAAGGTTGCATGGACAGTGTATTCGGGCTTTCCTGTGAAGTCAGGAGACAAGGTTAGAAAAACGTCCACCTTTGTTGTGCAAAAAAACGAAAGTTGGGAAAAAAAAGAAAAAACCCTGTCTGCACTCACATGAATGATAACGTCTTGAATTATTTATGTGAATGCCCACATCTGTGCGTGTTTTTCTAATAAATGAAAGGGCACGGCTTGCCTTCAGGAAGCCTCGTCTCCTGACATTGCACGTCAGCCAGAAAGAAGCGAAAAAGTTTGGAGTCTGAGCTTTCTATGTAGCTACAATGATGAGAACCAATTCTCTGGACATCAGAGGGACTTTCCCCCTGTTTTCGTTAAGAACTGTTGTTTGGAATCTCGATTCAAATTGGAGCAGGGGACGTTTTTTGGAGTCGCAACATCATAGAAAGCTCAAAGCAAGTGCTTTTTTTTTGTAGTTAGGGACTTTTCACAACCAAAAGACCTCAGATTTATGAAACAAGTCAAAGCCAAAAAATTGGATTGTTGTTGAAACAGAGTTTGCGGCAGCGTCATTCTTATTATTGACCCAGAAAATCCTTGGAAAGGAACAAAACAGTGCATTGTGTTTGACTTTGGTTGTTTGCCATAAATCTGAGAGCTCTGAAAGACAAGGGCAGAGATCAGGTGGGTACAAAAGCTCAACGGTGTTCAAACTCTGCCTATGTTTGGGTTTCGTTTTTTTAATTAACATGTTGTGAGGTAAATGATGACATTTCAAGCGCAGTGCATGCCAATGTGACCAGACTCTAATAAATCAGTCATGTCTCCTTGGGAAGTTCTCTGTTGTACAATCAGGCTTTTACCACAAACCAACAGGCTTCGGAAAGGTTGGTGACCGATACAACATTTTTCTATTTCAAACTAGTTGCAGCATCAACCTTTATGTTTTTGGATTGATGGTAACTGCTTGCCAAATTTGTCCTAGTCGTATTGCTACATTGATGATCTGAATCGTTGCTCAAGTCCTTGAACATATGCTTGGAGTGTTCATTTAAAGGCCAGGGCTTCAAGAAGGCGTGTTAGGAAATGTGATTTTTGTTTCTATTCTTTGATAAATGGTGTTGTCATGACAAAGGTAGGTTACGTATGGTGAAGCTGTCTTTTTCCCAGTCAACACCTCCCATTCATCATTAGTGTGGACACTTTGTGTTTGTCTTTTTTGTTTTGTCTTTTTTTGTGACCTTTCGGTGATTCGACATTATTTTAATTTGTCCATTGAAGTCTTTGTGATTTTTCCTCATTTTATGTCATTATTATTTTTCCCTCTCCTTTTTCTTTTGTTTGGCCAATTCTACCATCGTCACCTCCGAACGAAACCGAAAACAAACCAAACTATCTTGGAAAATTCAAAACCAAACCAATGAATGGCGCCTCACCAAACAAACCGACCCCCACCCCAACACCCCCTAAACCCCCACCCCCCTCCCCGCACCTGCTGCAAATCCTACCCGCCAACCAGAACCCTCGGGCCCACCTCAGGAAGTCAGGTGCCATAGCCCCAGCTCCACCACCATCCTGGTAAGTTGGCGGCCACCCCCAGTGGAGCTCCAAAACGGGATCCTTACAAAATACACCATCAACTATGCCGCCACTGAAGGAGAGGACACTGCTGACCATCAAACATCCAACATCCCACCGGAAAACTCCCAGTACCTTTTGGAAAACTTGGAAAAATGGACAGAATACAGTGTGACGGTCACTGCTCACACAGATGTTGGGGCAGGACCGGAGAGCCTGCCACAGCTCGTCCGCACAGAGGAGGATGGTATGTGTTCGCTAAAACAAAGCTCCGAGCTGCAAATCCACTCAACCCCCTCTTAACCCACCCCGTCAGATACTAACAACCTTGCCTCTTTCTACAATCCCCCTTCTTCTCTACTCTGCTCTGCCTGCGTCTCATATGACTGTCGCTTTCCAGTACTTTGAGTGCATCTTTTTGGACATTGCACTTTTTTTCCCCCCAAACAAACTGTGACTCGCATCTTTTTGGGCATTTTTTCCCCCCCACTGTGCTGCTCAATTTCAACACATGGTATGGCTATTTTCTGCTGCAGGCCTCCTACTTCCATCCCAACTGTCTTTTTTTGAAAGATTTTTTTATTTTTTTTTGACTGGCAGCATTTTTTTTCACAGGAACTTGACAAAAGGACAAGTTCTGGACAGTGGGAATAACAAAGGTGGAAGAATTTTTTGAAGGCCATTTTTTCCCCCCCTCCTTTCATGTGACAGAATCATTTTTTATTCATTTTTTTTTTGCCGTGCTCCATAGCCAAAAAATTCTTGAAGTGCTTCAAGCTTTTAAAAACCTCTTGAAGCCCCTCCCCCTTTGGCTCCACTTTTCTCTTTTGGCAAAACACATTTTTATTCCATGTTTTGAAAATCCACTCGACCCATTTTTAATGTTCCAAGATTAGGTCAGTTGTCAGACCTGTTTTTTGCTGTTGTTTTTTTCCCCCCCTTACCATTGTTGAAATATTGATGTCATGCAGTGCTTGTTGCAGTTTGCTGCACTTTTGTGATTTTTTTTTCCGTCACTGCAGCATTTTGCGCCAACAGCTTTGGGCAGGATTTGAAAATTAAAAAGAGAAAGACGGTGGCGGGGGTTTCTCTATAATTTTGACCTTTTTTCTTTTATCCCATGGTGTTCCTCCAGTTCCTAGCGGGCCACCTCGTAAAGTTGAGGTGGAGGCTGTCAACTCCTCATCAATTAAAGTGATCTGGCGCTCACCGATGCCCACCAAGCAGCACGGTCAGATTCGAGGGTACCAGGTGCACTATGTCAGGATGGTTAATGGGGAGCCCACAGGACAGCCAGTCATCAAGGACATCCTGATTGATGATGCGCAGGTACAACGCACACACGCGCGCGTGCACACACAACTCCATTTAGCCACCTCATCTCTCAAACACACAGTTTTGCTTTTCCCCTCACAACAGCTAAAACAGTCTTATTTGTTCTGGAAAAGTTTCATGTTGTCACTGTGTTTTCTAAACATGCTCTTATGTGTTGTTTCCTTTCCTTTCCATATTCTGATAACACAATCAGTGGGAATATGATGATTCAACTGAACATGTGAGTAGCTACACCTGAACAAGTTGTCAAATTGCTTTTTCTGTCATGATTTCAGTGAATGGCATGTATGTACTGTGCAAAGTCACAGACAACTATTCTTTGGGACATTCTTTTTCTTTTAGGGGTTGGGAAACCCTGCTGAAAAGGCTGAAATATGTTATTTTTGACTTAAATCCTACATCTTTGCAGGAAATGATCATCACAGAGCTGCAGGCTGAAACCACATACTCGGTTACCGTAGCAGCCTACACAACAAAGGGCGACGGTGCACGCAGCAAGCCCAAACTGATCACCACCACTGGCGCAGGTAATGTAAATATCTCTGTTGACAAATGTTACATTATGCATTTATAAGAACACATAGTCGGAGCTTTTTTCTAATGAAGCTGTAGATAACGAGGAACAAACAGTCTGCACTACGCCAAGAACTATTTGCACTTGTCAGTGGGCACGTTAAATGTGAAAGCAGCTAATTGCTGTCTCATTAGGAGCAATAACTCCAGCCCGCTGGAATGACAAGGTGATGCTGAAGGCAAATAATAGGGAAAAGACACATATTTAATAATAATGAGTGCTCTTCAAACATGTTAAAGAACAAGCACAGCTTGGCAAATGTATAACGAGCTGTCGGCTTTTTCTGTCGCTCCAAAAGTTCCTGATAAACCTCGGCTGATGGTCAGTGCAACCAACATGGGCACAGCTCTCCTCCAGTGGCACCCCCCAGCAATAACCCACGGACCCCTACAAGGCTACCGCCTTCGCTTCGGCCGCAAAGACGTGGAGCCGCTGACTGTCATCGAGTTCCCTGAACGAGAGAACCACTACACAACCAAAGAGATCCATAAAGGAGCCTCGTACACGTTCCGCCTTTCGGCGCGCAACAAGGTGGGCTTTGGAGAAGAGACGGTCAAAGAGGTGACCACCAATGAGGATGTCCCCAGCGGTTACCCTCAGACCATCACGGCAGAGGGCGCCACGACTGCTACCATTCAGGTCAGCTGGCAGCCTGTTCTGCTGGCAGAGCGCAATGGCCAAATAGTGAAGTACGCTCTGCAATATAAAGACATCAACAGTCCGCGCAGCCCGTCTGAACTCTTCATCACTGCCCCGGAATCGACAGTCATCCTGGATGGCCTTAGAGCAGATACCACATATGATATTAAAATGTGTGCCTTCACCAGCAAGGGCTCTGGTCCCTATAGCCCAAGTGTCCAATTCAGGACACAGCCTGTGGATCAAGGTAGGACCAGTCCCTGAACTTTCTTAGCCCTTCCCTTTGAAAACCAACCTTTCCCTCCCTGCTCCACCACAGCAACTCCCTCTGAAAGCCTCATTTGGCAGACGTTGACAAAGTCTGGATGAACCAGAGGACTTTGTTATGATATATTGCCCCATCATTAGTCACTTTAATCAAACAATTATTTAAGTAACCCCCCCCCCTCATGTTGTAAGTATGTTTGTGTTTTTTGTGTTTTGTCAGTGAAGCAAAGCTCAGTCATTATGTAGTCGGTGTTGGTCAGAAGGTAAGAGGACAGTGGTAAAGTTCAGCTTAGCTTCTCTTTCAGCCTGGGTTTGAAGGGGGTGTTTTAAGGTAAGTGCTGGCGCGGCCCCGCTGCAGGTAGAGGACATGAAAGGGGATGTTCTGTGCCGAAATCAACCGCTCCCCCTTTCTTTTAGCAGTGTTTGCAAAAAATTTCCATGTGAGAGCTGCCATGAAGTCATCCGTGCTGCTGACATGGGAAATCCCAGACACCTATAACCCTGCACAACCCTTCACCGTAAGCACTGGCCAGCTTGCCAGATATGCGTGTCCCCAATCAGCTATTATCATGCATTTATGCAACGGCTCCATCTAATATTCGCTCATTTGTGCGCAGATCCTCTATGATAATGGGCAGAGTGTGGAGGTGGATGGGAAGCTAACACAGAAGCTCATCACGGGGCTGCAACCTGAGACCCAGTACTCCTTCCTCCTGACCAATCGGGGGAACAGTGCCGGAGGGCTGCAGCATCGCGTCTCCACAATGACCGCTCCGGACATCCTCCGCACCAAGCCCTACCTGATAGGCAAGACCAACTCGGATGGCATGGTGACCGTGGAGCTGCCCACAGTGGAGACCACTGAGAGAGTCCGGTAAGCTACGAGACGGCTTATCGTTTGTCACTGATGCTCACTGATTGAAAATAAACAAGTTACCCCGATAGCTGACCTTGTCAGGGGTAATTCCTCTCAAACAGTCATTTGTATTCATCCTCGCATTTCAGTGTAATAACCACTTCACCCCTTCATTACACACTGGAGCAACCTGGCTCATTTAAGCACACTCTCCTCAGCCCTATAAAGTCTCTCATCGCCATTCAACAAAGCCCGAGGTTGTCAAAGGGCCAAGGTGCACATCCGATTGCAGACTGAAGCTTCAAAACCATCTTGGGCTTTTGATCTCGCTGGTTGCACTTGGCCCTCTGTCTCCCATGCCAGAGCTTAAGCTAATTAGTTTCCCATTAGCCCGCCACACTGCCATCCTGGCTAAAGCGAGCTCGCGCAGTGCCCAACTAGGAGGCCCGGCTCTGGCAGGGGGCCGTTATCTCACTTGCCACCCAGATGAAGGGATGAAATCCCTCTAATTCTCTATCTTTTCCCCGTTCACAGAGGTCTACTAATTAGCCCACGGGGGGCCTGAGTGAGGTGCAACAACACTGCATGGCTTCTCTGAATATGCCTAAATTAAACCCCAAAAAGAAAGAAAACTGCTCTAATCTAGTGATAACGACTCACAAAACTCACTCAATGTGTGATTATATGTCATTTCTCATTTGTTTCTGGCAGATATAACAGGAAACTTGCAGTGTTTGTTCTCACTGGCTCGTGGGTTTAGTCGTGGCAGCCGCAAGTGTTTTGAGGTGCTGTCTGACACCGTCTTGCAATGATAATAATGTGGAAATTGCGTGTCTTTCACAGGGGCTATTACGTCGTGGTGGTGCCTTTGAAAAAGCAGCGAACTGGCAAGTTTTTCAAACCCTGGGACAACCCGGACGAGATGAACCTGGAGGAAGTGAGTTGAAATGAAAGTCGAGCAAAATAAATTCTCCTGAAAGTAAAGCAAGAATAAGACTCACTATTTCAGACACAATATAAAATGTAGATTTTCTTTCGACTTTGCAATTGTACTTATTTCTTAATCGGGCCAACCTTACAGTGTGCACATACCGCATCGTTCTCTCCTCAGAATAGGGAAAACGAAGCTGAGGCAGTTAAGAGGGCAGGAGGAACAGGAGATGAGTCTCACTGATTGACGCAAATAGCTGCAGAGAGCACTGTTCATATGGAAATGAGAACATGAAGTAGCCATCAAGTGCACTGCAAACTCAACCCCCATCCCCACCTCCTCCTCCTGCTCTTTGTGTCTGCGGTAATTACCTGAAGAGCTGCATCAGGCCTTCGCGTCTCTTCTCATTTCAAGCAAAGCTCGGCTCCTGCCTATGCGCCAAACACTTGACAACTTTTTCCCTTTTTTTTTTATATTTAGCAAGTTGAGATAATTCAGGAGCTCCTGTGCATCGCATGCATGACTAGATCTGTGAGCAGATGAAGCCTTTTTATCACAATGTGCTTTAAGCTATGATTACATTTCAGGTATTTCTTCAAGAGTGTCACGCGTTGCGGTGCCTGCAAGAAAAGTCTAAAAGTGGAAATGAGTAAAATGATCGTTTAAGGTTTAAACAGGTTGATCGTGAATTAGAGCTTTTCTGAAAAGCAAATGTAAAATCTGTCCTTCCTCTTGCGCCAACGTCACCATGTATCACACATGTAGGAGGCTGAAAGAAAGCACTCAGTGTCTCATCTGGCAACTGGCTTTACAGCTCGTGCCTACAGGCCCGTGTCTGTAGCCTTGACCGATTGCCCAAAAGTCACCCCTCTGTCAGAATTTATTTGTTTGTCAATATTGGCACTCACCTTTTCACAACTTTTCCCAAGGGCAGCTAGATTTAGCCGTGTTGACAGCAGAGATGATTGAAGACATTATCGGGCAGCACCAACAGCCCCGCAGCCAAAACAGAGCACACACAAGATACGCACACACTCCGACGTGAGTGACAGCCACATGGAGGCGCGGGCACACGCGCGCACACACACACACACACTCACGCATGCACGCACGCACAGCACATCCGCTTGCACACACAACTCGGAGATATGCATTCAGACACCAAAACAACTCGCTGGGCTTGATTAGCATAATTATCATCCCGGCGTGGCATGAGAATTTCAAGTCGGATGATGCAGACTCGTATGAAGGGCACCGTGTTTCCTTTGGCCTATTGAGAACTATTATTATTATTGATGAGAACAAGAGAAGGGAGAGGTGCTCCAAATACCTCCAATATTAATCACCCACGAGGACCATACGAGACTGTAACGATTCCCTTCTGGAAAATGTAATGACTTTGGAAAAGAGTGAATATTTGGTACAGAAATATTAACATGGTAATTTTATATTGACTGTGTTTATTGTTATCAACATCTCAAAACAAGATGTTGGCAAAAAATCTAGTAATTCACATTTTTTGTCTGTTTTTTTTTAAACGTACATCTGCATTACTGATTTAAAGTTTAAAAAAATTGATTATTGGGGTCTACGTTTCTACATCTGATTGTATCAACAAGAAATGATTGAGCTATGCAAGTTTTGAACTAATTCTGCATCTTTCTTCCTGTTTGAAGCTGTTGGATAATCCTCAGCTGTTTTATATGCTGGAAATCCACGCAATCTTTTAATCTCGCAATCTTTTGTAGTCCAAAACAGATGAAATAAGTCATTGATCTTTTCTGTAATGTTCTGCCTCTCGCAATCACAATTTTCAGCTCAGCAATCAGAGGAAAGGCGGGGGGGGGGGGGACCTCCAGATAGGCAGATTTGCGTGGCTGTGTTCGCATGTGTGTGCTGGAACGTGTCCCTGTGTGTGTTATCGACTGTCTGCCCCTTCCCTCACTGTAGCTGCTGAAGGAGATAAACCGAACGAGCAGAGGCCTCCGGTTCCAGAGGCAGGCCGAACCCAAACCCTACATCGCGGCGTACTTCAAAGACCTGCGCAAAGAGTTCACCCTGGGAGACGGCAAGATCTACGGGGACTTTGAAAACAAGCAACTCCAGAACGGCCAGGAATACATCTTCTTTGTGCTCGCTGTCCTGGAGATGTCAGAAAATGTGAGTCTGCTCTTTTGGCTCACGCTGTCGTGTTTTACTTTTATCCTCGCGCGTCTTCTTCGGTCGAGCTCAGTTCAAGACACGCTTGCCTTCGGGTTATCCCTCACAAGTGATTACGCGTTCTTTTGTTCTAGAAAACATGCATGCTAATAGACAGGGAGGGTTAAGTCCTTTGCATCTGAGTGAAGGCTCGGACTTTGCTTCCGCTCGGATCTGTTTCGCTCAAGCCCTTGTGAGGTTTTTGGGAAGAAAACTTCCAAGCTGCGGCTGGCCCGAGAAGCTGACCCCTGCTGCTTGAGGGAGAAAAGCCCCCGGAGACCTTCGCCGATCGCCAGAATACCTTGATAACGCACTCCTCTTTAATTGCGTTGTACGTGCGGTCCGCCTTATCTCAGCTGCAGCAGTGCACGCGCGCGTGTGTGTGTGTGTGTCCGTCTGGACGGAAGACCAAAAAGCTGCATGATTAGGCAGCTGCAGGCGAGATGATGGATTTGATGAGCTGCAGGGTCTACGGCGGTGCCTCGCGCTCTCCCCACTAACCCCGGGTTCAGGTAGAGCGAAAGCGATAATGACGGACAGAGGGAAATCTCTAATTTGCCCACTGAAGCATGTATTTCCCTTCCCACAAGACCGATTTTTTTTTCTCTCTTTATAAGTCTTCACTTCAAATATGAAATGGTTCAATCACGGCTCCCTTATAGAACAGATTTTTATGATAATTTTGATTGGTAAAACTGCAGCTTAGCAGAAATTACGCAGAGGGGAAAAAAAAGAACTTTATAATTTGTATTGTTGCTCGAGCTGTCTTGGTGGGAAGTCCCAATGTCCATACACTTGCTCAGGTTCAACTATTCAAGTCTGGCTGTAGTTTAGTGGGAATAAGCATAGTATAGGCTACATGAAACCACTGAAGTCGTCATTTATTTCACTGATTCGCCTTTGCTTCTCCCAGATCATGTATGCCACCAGTCCCTACTCTGACCCCGTGGTTTCAGCCGACATCGACCCCCAGCCAATCATCGACGAGGAGGAGGGCCTGATCTGGGTGGTGGGCCCCGTGCTCGCCGTCGTCTTCATCATATGCATCGTCATCGCGATCCTCCTCTACAAGAGGTGAGGCTCTCAGAGGGTAGCCAGCAGAGAACTTGCGCACACAGATCCATGTAAAGACATCTTCCTTGCACATGCTGTGCCGCCACACATCTCTCATGCAGCAACAGCAGAGGACATGCACTACATACACATCATCACTTATACATGGTGATTTAAAATTCATGTCATGTAAAGCGACTGAACGTTTATGTGTGCTCATCAAATATTTAATCTTGCTGAACTAACTCACTTCTACGCACAAGTCCTCAATTAGCACATTCAAAATCAGACACTGAGTGTATGATCTTAAGTGAAAGCCGGAGGCGCGCTGATCTGCAGACTATCCATGACCCTCGCTCTCCGTCGCACACATGACTCTAAATCTCATACGAGCAAATCCGAGTGTGCGGCTCCCCAAACTGTCAAGCCATCAAGCGCGGGCGCCCACAATCCTTCACGCGAGCGTGTGCGCTGACTGAAAGTTAATCAGACACATCCCTCCGCACGTGTTCACAAAACCCACGGAGCGCCGTGGAAAACACTTGATGTACTCTCACGCGAATCAAAAACAGCCTTTTTTTTTTTGCCCGAAACCCCCTAGTGGTCGTCAGACCTCGCGCTGTCACCGCTCATCAGTCAAGCGTAGGAGGGGAGGGGGGGGGAGAGCTTTGACTATCTACCGCATGTCGCTGCCTGTGTGTGTGTAAGTGTACGCGTGCGCGTGGGTCTGGGCGAGCTTCCCAGACATCCCAACACCACTTCTTTCGACAACTACCCATTTCATAGGGGAATTTCGCTCCAGATTTGGACTCCGACCTTTTCCTGCTCTCCTGTTTTGCTTGCCGGCACACACACACGCACACGCACCCATTAACACACTTCTCTTTTGTTCCCATATCATTTGCCATCCTGTCTCTTCTCACCTTTTACATAAGGCAGATTCTCTGCAGCGTTCATTCAATCCAAAATACCCAGGCCTAAGCAGAATTCACAGTAGTCCTCAAGGTGTAATTTTAGGAAGGTAAGATTAGCAACTGAGGAGTCAGCACAAGCTAAAACCAGGGCCAGGATAAATAGTGAAGACTTAAAAAAAAAAACCCATCAATGGTATCTATGTAATGGAAGAGGTGTACGGCTGCAGCTTTGTTCCAGCGTTTGCATCTTATTGTCATTGAGATATATTCATATTGAACCGGCGTCAGGATAATACAAAGGTGAACTGAAAGTGAACAGAGAGTGCTCATGCAGTGACTTCACTGCCTCAGGGAGATTACACGAGTCAGTGTCAGAGCTGTGTTGGGGACCATCCAGGAGATATTTCTGTCGCCGGTGAAAATATTTCAAAAAGTCAATCCTAACACTGAACAAAAAGGGACCAACTGTTCATATGTTAGACAGAGGATGTGCAGGTTTTGCATAAAGAAACATCTCAAGAGCACCAACTGTGAAAACTGATGTCAGATCGACATTTCTCCAGAACCAAGGATTTCTAGACTCCCTCCGATGAAAGCAAATTTCTGCACTTTATGCGCTTAATTTATACGCATTCATTTACAATGATGCCGTGCATAGTTTGCATCTATAATAGCACATGCATGAATTGTGAACATGCATAATTTGTGAGTTTTAATAAATGTAACAGTGGCAGGCAGGCAAAGACAGACACAGCAATTAAGAGTCAAGAGATGACTTTTATGCTTGAACAAGAAGCAATCAGCTGAAACTGCTCGAAATAGCAGAGATACAATGTACAAATCTTGGATGCACCTGGGAAACTGTAGTATGTGAAACAAAGAGCCCCAAGGCTGCATAATTGAGCATAATCTCTCAAGTGAAGCATCGCTAATCTCACACGCAAAGCAAAACGGAGATATGATTGGTATCATTTGTCTCTCACACAGCCGTTACGTCGCTTATTTTGAGGGAAAAAGTCAAGGGAAATTCATAAATAGTGAAGCCAACCTAATGTTGTGTTGATATTTCTTTCCTTGCTGACGCATGGAGCAGCAAACCTGACAGGTAAGAATTTAATATAAGTAATGGAACTTTGAACTTCTCTTCCTTTATCTGATCTAAATGCAACAGAGTGGTCTCACTCAAGCTGGATTTGTGAACTACTAAATATAACACTGAAATGTACTTTTATTAACTAATCAAAACAAGATTGAGATATTTTGAGCTCTCTAAAGGAAACTAAAAAGTGAATACTGATCATCTCACCATCAAACTATTCCTTAGTGTGTCGATTGCAATGAATGAGCATTATGCATTTTCATCTTTTAAACTGGCATCTAATTCCTGCAGTACAGAATCGAGGCTTCAAACATGCCATCAAAAAACAACAACACTATAATTTCAAGGGCTATTTCACAAAAGGAGAACTCAGCATCACCATATAACGCACAACCATTGTCCAAGAGTAACTATACAGTTAAAGCACCACAATAAATTTCAATTCTTTTGAAACAACAGCTGTGACTATAGCTTCCAGAAGACGATAAAGTTAAATCCACGCTATCTGACACCATCAGTGAAGAGTGAATATTAGGCTTCACTAAAGGTAGTATTTATTGGCCAGTGGCTTTTGTACTGGCTGGCATTATGCAGGAAAGTGATGATGTTATTCAGCGTACCCCCTGTAGCCTCATGTCCTCGGCGAATGCCGACGTGTCACTCCCTTAATTACATATCTGCTTTCATTGTTCACAAGACCACCGAGCAAGCTTTTGAGGTCGCACATAAGAATATTGAGTACACAATGAGGTATGCGGTGAAAAGTAATTGGAAAAATCTGCCATTTGTTCTACAGAAAAAGAGCAGAGTCTGAAGCTAGAAAAGGTAGTCTGCCCAACAGCAAGGAAATGCCGCTTCATCATCCCACCGACCCCGTCGAGCTGCGACGTCTCAACTTCCAAACACCCGGTAAGCCTCTCAAATGAAGACAAATGTGTTTCCTGGTCCTCGCTGTGAATAACTGAGTGGATATGCATTGTGGGGCAGGATGTCGATGCTTCTGATTGCTTGCTTAGGATTGGCTTTACATCACTTGCTGCTCCGAGAAAACTCTGCTGACGCGCAATGTCCCACCGCGCACTCGAAAGTCGTCCTCGCAGCGAGGCCCCCGCTAAGCAAGCGGCTAAACAGTTCGCGGGGAGACAGCGGACAGGTGCTTGGAGGAGGCAGAGGGGGTCAAAACTGACACCGTCCTCCCCGGGGACGCTTCTCAGAGGAAAGTGAAGAGGCAGGAATGCAAGCTTGACAGTTTCGTGGCATCTGTCATCTTCCGCCGCACCTGGGTTATCCGGGTCATCGAGACTCGTCATGCTCAGCGAGAACAGAGCGCTCCTGTCCGGCCGATATGCAAGAAGCCGCGGCACCGCGGGGACGGAGCGGATCGCGGCTATGTCGCCTGATTCTGTATGCGAGCCGACGCGATAGCGATGAGAAATCGGTGACAAGCTGTAAACACTGGTGTTTACTCGCTTCTGACCTTTAGTGCTGAGGTGAGCGGTCAGTGGTCGCGCCTCGGCTCGGTCGCGTGGCCCTTCCTCGCCTCGGGGAGAAGATGGGAGTCACAGTCCATTTATCACCCGGAGAGGCGGCGTGCATCTTTAGCCCCGTCCCGGCAAAAAGTGACACACTTAACTGCTGTTTGAGTTCCTCTGGCACCGGCTGCTCTGGGACAGGTGTTCACAGACTGCCGATGATGTTGTAATATCAAAGCCATATTTTTCAGGTCAGCTACTATGAAAGGAGGATGAATTATCCCTGTAGGCTCAGTTTTGCAAAAGATTATGCATATTTATGAAAGCCCTTCAATGATTTCAGGACCATTACAGAGCGTTTCATCCAAGCAGAGAGGTATTTTCCCTTTTGGCTCAGAGTGATCTTTACCATCCTTGCACCATTCCGCTTGCCTCTCAAGCCATCATTTCTCCCTGCAAACAGCCTCTCTGAGAGCTGGTATCTTGGTTCTGTCACCGCTCAAAAGAGGACCGAACAGTCCCCCACCCGAACACTTTCTCTCAAGTCCCCGAGCGCTTCTGCATTAGGCCACCGCTGCCTGACGCTCTCCACCCTTCCTTTCACCTCTTTACCCCCTCAATGGACATTTTCGTCGTAAGGAGGCTTGATGTTTGAGCGACGGTGTGTTGGGAAAGGCACTTTCATTGTCGCACAGCGGTGGAAATGGATTTTGAGTAGTGGGCTGCGATAGAAACAGCCTTTTTTGCCGTCTTTCAGAGAGACGTGAGAGTGGGTGGGAAAACAGCACAGCTTCCATTAGCTAATGCCCACTTGTGCCAGGAACCAAAGTGAAACATCGCCTCGGTGTTGTACTGAGAGACACTGTCGCCCAACTGCTGTGTCAAAATGACACGCGAATGCTCAAGGTGCAGATCTTTGGCCAGTGGCTGGAAAGCAGCGGTTTGTATAAAAAGCGGAACACAGTGTTTGATCTCCTCTCTTCATCTGAGCTATCAAACATGCTGACAGCTGGAGCCCAACTACCACCTCTGTTCAGCTATGCTCATCCTATGCTGTCAGAGGAAAGCAAACTTGACTACAGGCTGTAACTTTATGTTGCAGACTCTGCAAACAGTACATCACCATGTCAGCATTCTCGGATTAAACGCAATGTTAGATGCCGTTCAATGATTGTCCAGCTTTGGTGCAAATATGACTACGAGGAGTTTTATCCATTGTATGCGCTCGTATTTCCCTGAATAAAGCATGGTGGCATAGCTGAGCTTTCAGCATGATGATTCGTCTGTTACTAATGAATGTCCCATTTAGACGACACATAATCATTCAGCTACCTCTTGTCACATTTCAATTTTTACCTTCTGTTTGTGACAACTATGAGTCATCACATTGCTATGACGTCTGCTCTGTATTTAATTGCACCGCCGTTTCCTCCACAGGTTCAGGTGCGCCCAGTCACCCCAGTAACCTCCATTTGTCAAGTTAGTTGGTCTCGATTATGCATTTGACATGATTTGTTTTTATTTTTTTCAGCTTTGATTCCTTCCTTTTTCTTTGGTTTCTTTTTTTTTGATATAATTTCTCTGCCAAGTCTTGTATTCTCATCCCCATCTAATCCATCTGATGTTAATGCTGCGTCATCACAGGAGGCGGAGTTTGAAATGACAGCCTGATCACATGTCATCACTCAAAGCAGACGTCAACATCTGGCCTAACATTTGAATGTCTTCTCGTTTGTTTGTTTTTGTTTTGGGATGTTTGTTTGTGTCCGTGCCTTCCTGTCATGCTAACTGTCCGCTGCAGCTTTACGGCGTGAATAACGTTCTTCTCTCTCAATAGGGAGAGTCCCTGTGGGGGCAAGTGTGCTCGATGACTTCTCATTGGCTTCTGTGTTCATATTCTCTCTCTGAGCATGGTCACTGCTTTGAGTGAACAAACTGGCCTAACAAGATCCACTCTTCCATTTCCCCCCCCTGTTATAACCACATGCTGCTTCTCTAATGAGTCACTGTTTGCTCGTGCTTGGGTGCTGCCCTCCTGCGAGACCAGTGGCTGACCCTCAGTCCGTCTCCCCGACAGGTATGGCCAGCCACCCTCCCATTCCTGTCATGGACTTGGCAGATCATCTGGAGCGCCTCAAAGCCAACGACAACCTCAAGTTCTCACAGGAGTATGAGGTGAGTCTCGGGGAAAATACCAGTACTCACTGGACATTTTAGAGCACACAGGTGTGAGGTGGAAGAAAGCGACATAATGAGCAGCCTACTTTCTCTCGACTGTTTTTCTTTTCTATTGTGGAAACGGTTCAGCAGCCCAACTGAAATGATTTAATAATTCAGCACAATCTCCAAATTTGCAGGGATGAATAGCCAAAACTTGCACGCACATGGTATCACCCAGGGGCATTAAGTTTTAATTAGTACCATGGAATAACCAGTGCTCCAATTGTTCCTTCTATTGAAATAACCCTTTAATGGATTTTGTCCACTCGAGGAATGTGTAAAAAAATGCAAATCTGCTTGTAGATTGTGCTCATTAGATATAAAACTCCTGTTTCCTTCGATCATTCTTCCACCTGCAATGGAAGAAGATTCAGTGTACTACATATATAAATCCATCCACCATCATTTAGGCAGCATCATCCCCAGTTTATCAGAAATGACTAATATTCCAAAAGTAAATTACAATTCAAAGCCTGTGGTACGCTGTGGCCTCAGTGTGACGTTGCACTATAAGGCTTCAGATGCATAGTGACAGCAAGTAAATGTCACATTTCTATATTTATAAAATGTCATGATATATTCATGGGTGTGAAAACCCTCATAACATTGCAGAGAGTATATGAATTCATATTTGTAGCCAGAGAAGCCATGCAGATAGGAGGTCATATCTGTGCGAGATATGAATAGCCACCATCGCCCATTTCTCTCTGCGGGTCCTTTAGCAGCTTCCAAAATCTATGAGGTCACCCTATGGGTGCCTGCCAAGCTGCCCAATCATTATTGCAGCTTAAGTACATTGAATTCCAATTTCATAGTGCTTACTCGAGAGTAGTGGAAAGCAATTTTGTGAGCACAATGAAATAAAGATTTTTATTATGAGCAATGTTGCAGCCCACTGTTTCAACATATTTTGATAAAATATCAGGCTTAGCCAGTGGCTATTCCCCCTCATATTGCTGCTTAGGTGATTGCTGCAGATAAAGAGCTCAGTCCTGAAATGTTCACATTAAGCTTATAGGCTTTTAATATGACTGGAAAAGGTAATGGTAGTTATGCAAAATTCATTGTTATAAAAACCGGTCATTTACATGAATTTATTCATTAAAAAAATCCCAAAGTTTCACCATGCTCGGATATTTCCTCTTCGTTTGCACGGAGGCTGTTTGCCTGGAAATGTTGTGTTGAGTTTTCGCTTCAGAGGAAACGAACTCGTAAAAAGTAGTCTGATGTCATTAATAACGCAAGCACACTACTTTTTCCTGAGATCTGGAATGAATTGCCATCTTTCATGCCTCTCTATTTTCCCCTCTGTGATATTATATTTTATCGCTCAATTCCTCTGTGATGAGGGACAATTATCAACCCCTGCTTTGCAAAGCTCCAACAGGGCTCGCATAGCAAGCTCAACTAGTCTCTGGTGTGGTATTCTACCATGTGCCATAAAGTGTCGCTAATCAAAGAAGCAAAAATAGTAAAAGATAACTATTTCCTTTGTGGCCCATTCAGAAAACTTCTTTTTGTATATCCAATCATATACATGTCGTGGTTGCTTCACATAAAAAGGAACAGTTCGCAGAGTTCAAAAAAGGGACTTTCTTCCTACGACCACACCTTTATGTACTTAATGCAAACTAAGCATAAGCATAATGCACTATTTCTCAACCTTACTATGTCATTTCTTTCAATTAAAATTGAAAAGGTTTACCAAGGGATATAATGCATGGCTGTTTTGTCAAACTGAAATGATTATTTCGCTGCAAAATTGAGACACAAAGCACACAAGCCTCGGATAAGTATTCGAGCTCTTACTAACCAGTCTGTGCACAAACACCTTCCGGGGAAATTGCTTAAGAGTGAAATTCAATCTCAGTATATGTTCCAAGAGAGAAAAATAATACAGCGCGATGGCTAAAACTTTTTTTTTCTCTCTCTCTCCTCACTCTGTTACAGTCCATCGACCCTGGTCAGCAGTTCACATGGGAGCACTCCAACCTGGAGGTGAACAAACCAAAGAACAGATATGCCAACGTGATTGCCTACGACCACTCCAGAGTCTTACTCTCCGCTATTGACGGTACGCCGCCCACCAACATCTTGCTTTTGTACGGCCGTATTGATTCCACAGATAGCCAGCGCTACCGTGTCTTTGAGACCTCCGGAGCTCCACCGCACTGTACTTTCAAATTAGATTCCCACACATGCAAGTTAGGCTGCATCTTTTCTTTTGATTCTCCACCGGGGAGAAATGGCCTCAAACAAAACGAAGGCACTTCTCCTGTTAAAATGCTGAAACAAGCATTCAAGTTGAATTATCACCCACAGTTATGAATACAATAAAAAAGTTTCACTCGCGACTGTTTGTCAGAGTTCATGTCAGGTGATTCTTCATGCACGTCGAAACCCTGAGGTGCCATCGAGCTGTAGCTGCATCTGGTGCACAGTTCCCACTATAAAACCGTGGTGGGGTATATGAACACGAGGTGCAAGACTCTCGATTGCGATATTGGTTTAGGACACCTACACATTTGCTGCAGAGCTGAACTTGGCACGACTCACCACATGGAGAAACCTACAAGCAATGCCAGACAGCGGACAGGTCTGTGCTGCTCTGAAATGCAGATTTTCTCAACAAACTTTGGCTTTCACAGTTTCACCTCAGACACACACACACACACACACACACACACACAGGCCTGAATTCAGGGAAAGCATTCAGTACTTTCAATATAAAGAGAATGAGAAGCTATTTTGGAGTTGCAAGTGGAGCGCCGACAACGCCGCCGCACGTCCACACTCGGCTATTAATTAACCATTCCCATTGAACTACTCCCATGGAGAGTGAAGCAAAACAAACCAAGTAGTAAATGGATAATGTGACAAAAACCGATAGATAAAGACTTAGCCTTTCCTTTGCACTCTCTCAGAAACCGCACACACTTGATGAAACTCCATTAGGCGAGCGTATAAACACATCTGTACGAGCAGCACTGGCGCCTTTGTGCTGTGGAGAGCGAGTAGTTCTCAGCCAGGGGGACATGAGGGACTTCCTCTGTTCCTTCAAAAGCTTAAACAAAGCCTTTTGGCAAGCAATGTGTCTATTGTTTACTTTGATGGAGTTCTTTGAATAAAAGGGGATTTGGGATTTGACATCAGAGTTTGAAGACGGAATTTATTGATGTGCGGATGGATCAGCTCAGTCTTTGGCAAACAGGCACTCTCGGGGTATAAGTGTGGACTTTAATTGTGGTGACATCACCCAGTTTTTCCCTCTACTTTTGACTGCTGACATCTCCCGCCCAGTCGCCTGACCACACTCAGAGTCTTTTCAATGACTTTCTCTCTGGTTTCTATCAAGAGTCCCCCCAACTTCTCCATCCGTCCATAAAACCCGACACAGGAGCTCCTCCTCCTTCTTTTTTTGCTTGCAAATTATGTTTCCACTAAGTCTTATCAACTCTTTAGTCACATCGACGGGATGCAAGAGTTCAATTAATTTCCCACTGATCTATATTTAGTGTGGAAGCTGTCAGAAGGAGAAAAAAAAAACACCTTCCCTCCAGTTTCCTGAATGACAAAGAGGTCACCTATTAAAAAGACAAAGAATCTAATTTGAAAAAAAAATAAAGATTCTCTGCCTCTCCTGCGATTATCATGTAGGAATCAGAGAGCACGGATGTATGATGAATATATTCCTCGTGCTGCTGCAGGGAACCATCATCCTCCTCATCAAGGCAGTGCTGGAGCTTTAGTTGTGTGCGTGTGTCCCTTTGAGATTCCTTTGCTTCTCTCTGGCGGGAGCCGAACAGCACTGTAGCGCTGTTTGTTTCTTAATAGCCATATTGACAGAGAAAATGGCAGAATTTATACAAATCCTGAGTGACAGAAAGCATAAAGGCAAAATCCATTTGCAAATGTGCATTAAACAACTTGCCTCATTCTCATTAAACCACAGTAATGTGCCTTTTTTTTTTCCCCTGCGTTTTTCTTTCAAACTGAAAACACACTGGGCTTAATTGTACTTATCCCTTGTCCATCACAGAAATGCACAACTGCCTGGCTGTGTGGACAACAGCAAAATAAGAGGGGGGGGGGGTGAGTGTGTGGGTTTTTGAATGCGTTCGTACTCCATTTTCTTTCCTTTTTTCTGTTGAATAAGTTACCTGGGAGTAAAAGGGAGTCTGGGGGAGGGGGGGGGGGTCGGCTGGAGTGAGGGGATTCTCTGAGACGTGGCGCCCATGCAGATGAGACTTATCTTGGTCGACCATGTGTGCACGGAGCCCCTAAACTGCCAGTCCTAAAGCATTGACTAGCTGTCAGCTCTGTCTCTTTCCCCTGGATTGGAAAAAGGCGGCTGTGCCTTTCATATAATATAAGCAAAGGGAGGGAGGGGAGAGGAGAGTTGGGGGGGGGGGGGGGGGGAATTGTTTTGCTAGTTTTTTGTCGTTTTTTTTTT
>JASSRZ010000060.1:4905503-4935814 GCA_032164315.1 Malacoctenus gilli
CCCCCCCCCCCCCCCCCCCCCCCCCCCCCCCCCCCCCCCCCCCCCCCCCCCCCCCCCCCCCCCCCCCCCCCCAATTGTTTTGCTAGTTTTGTGTCGGTTTGTTTTTCTCCATGTGAGGAGATAGACTTCTAAAGACCGAGCTTTATCTGGAAGTCAGCTGCAGATATGGAAGAGGGAAAAACTGTCGATTTAAATGTGCTGTTGATAGCAAATACAAATCCTTTTGGACTGTAACTCTGGTTCCAAAAGTGACTATTTTATTCCGCATTTCCCCCAGAAAACACTGACAGTGTTTTAGAAACAAGGAGGAAAGCCTCACGGTGTTATCTCAACACTGTGTGTGGGGGGACAATCTGACATTACTTCCCCGAAACCAGGGAAAAACAAAGACTTAGACCAGCTTACCGAGACCCATCTATCTCTATTTTTGTCACATTTATTGCTTTTCACGCTTTACATCTGTCTGCAAAACAAAACAAATTCTTTACATTTGACTCCAGATTATACTTTACAATTAATTTCTAATCTTTTTTTTTTTTAGGTATTCCTGGAAGTGACTACATCAATGCCAACTACATAGATGGCTACAGGAAACAGAACGCCTACATTGCCACCCAGGGGTCTCTGCCAGAGACGTTTGGTGAATTCTGGAGGATGATCTGGGAGCAGAGGAGCGCCATCATTGTGATGATGACCAAACTGGAGGAGAGGTCCAGAGTAAGGAAACACACTGTCTTCCAACTAACGATATTTGGCATTTTTGAAGTGCATTACAGGTGCTCCGGGAATTCAATCTGCATACTGATCATTGTTTTGTGGTTTGAGCAATATACTTGATTAAGGCTTACTCATTCTGCGCCAGGAGTCAGGCTGCTTTCAGTTATCTATCAGAAGCCTCCACTACTCACTTCCTTTCAACCTCCTAAAAAAATGACAGGCCCAATCTAACGAGAAACCGGCTCCTTATTCATGTATCTTAATCACTGTTCATATATATTTCACTCTGGATGGTCACACAAAAGGTCATACAAAAAAGGAGAGGGGAGCTGCACTGCTCCACTATGATGCTGTGCTTGACTTTTAAGGATGAAATGGTCCAAAGCCACTATTTTTGTCAATTCTTATTTTTCCTTGACTGAGCACATGGAAATGTACGCAGACTCTATAAGCCACTGACCTTCATGCTGTACCGTCTTTTCCAAAGCACGGTGGCACAGCATTAACGGGAGTACACACTCACTCAGGCTACACAGCGGGTTTTCACTCGGCATCCGTACAGTTTGCAAAAGGAGATAAACACTCGTAGTGATTAGTTATTTCATTCGTATTCAGAAAGAAGTTATGTGCGAGGGGAAGGAACGCGAGAGGCTTCTCTGCCGCTTCCTCCAGAGATCCCCCACCCCGATCGCTCTATACCATTGTATTGTTTGGCATTTTGTGGCGCATAATGTGCTTTTTGTGACTGCTAACAGCTCGTGTGATTCATATTAATCAGTCATATCATTCTCTGGGAAGCACTCAAGCTGTCTTTGTATGTTTTGCATATCTAAAGCGCGACTATTTGCGAGCAAACGCCGTTATGAATCATTTCATTACTCCTGGTGTCACAAACACTCCATTGCTCTTTGTGTCAATGTTATAACAGCTGCGGAGGAAATGAAATTAGTGGATGGTACACTTGTTTGAAACTCGGCGCGTTTCAGACAGGTGTCCAAATGTCAGATGACGCAACAGCCCGCAGAATCACACAGCTCGATGCCTGCTTCTTGTTCAGTCGTGTTTAACGTCCCCCCCCCGCCTAAAATTGCATCAGTGCCACTGGATAACATGAGGAAAAACAATTAAATCGGAGCCCGGTTATTTCCTCCCCTACACCAATGGCGCCTCTGTTTGTCAGCTAAGCAGTAATGCTATAATGGAACAGTGTTTTATTGGCCGTTTACTGGGAAACAAAGCTGTAGATTCGAATTGCAATAACACTCAAACGATCGTATGACTGGAAGCTGTGCTTACCTTTGTAATTATAGAGGATGTCAGGACAATTAATAGCGCTGTCGGCTCTCGACAAATATCTCAGGCCATTTCATTGATTGGAAAATCAAACCGAGTCAGCAGAAATGGAATTTGAACATTCATTCGAGCCGTTATTTGACTTGGAGGACGCGTGTAACTGAGAAAAGGGCAATTGTCGTAAAATTCATGCTTTGAGAACAGACACCAAATACAAGTGAGTAATAAAAATGGCAGAATGCACCGAGGCTGTTTGGTTGTGGAGAAAAACATGAGGCTTTGGAGACCATTCCTAATGTGATGCTTTTTTGCACCGCAGGTAAAATGTGACCAGTACTGGCCAACGAGAGCGACGGAGACATACGGTCTCATCCAAGTGACCCTGCTGGACACAGTGGAGCTGGCCACATACTGTGTCAGAACGTTTGCACTTTTTAAAGTAAGCGTCCCCTCCCGCGCAGCTGCGAGGCGTTTGCGCGGCGCGGACACTGACCTCTCTTTCTCCGTCGTCAGAACGGCTCCAGCGAGAAAAGAGAGGTGAGGCAGTTCCAGTTCACGGCGTGGCCGGACCACGGGGTACCCGAGCACCCCACTCCGTTCCTGGCCTTCCTCAGACGGGTGAAGGCTTGCAATCCTCCCGACGCAGGGCCCATGGTGGTACACTGCAGGTAAGAGACGAAAGGCATGAGAATGAGGGCTGGTTTGCATCAGATTACTTTACTTATTTCACGTTCATTTTGAAAACAGAAGCCAAAAAAAGGGTATCAGTGTTTTAAGATGGCATTTTTTCCATCTTGTGTCACTAAATTCTTCTATTTTATATTTAAAGAACAAACACATGAAGGGACAGAATATATTCAGGTTCACTCGGGAGGACTTGATAGGAAGGAGGGGGGCCGCGGCCCACTGTATCCTGAACAAATCAGCCTGCTCGCCTTCCCAGAAAGCACTTTAAATCAGACGGTGTTCTCGACATGGCAGCACAAAGAGTACTAGTGTCATGGCCCTCAGCTAACTTAAACATTTCCTCCCACGCGGTGACACGCAGACGCGCGCCGACCTGTCGGCTTCCTCCCTGCGCCGCTAACATGTCGCACATCAGCGGCCCACAAGTCCTGGGCCGCCGTATCCCTTTGGGTTATTGTGTCGGAAACAAATAACTTTCGCGCCAACTTCACTTCCCTCCGCCACAGAAGCGGCCAGACTCCCAACAGAGAGCGCGGAGATATAACACAGACTTCTGGCTTCTCCTAACTCAGGCAGTCATCAGAGGCTTTGCACAGAGGAAATGACAGAAGGGGGGCGGGGGGGGTAAAAACATTAAGCAGCAGTGGAAGCGAGTGTAACAGATACAAACTTTTGTCAGAGAGTGACAAAAAAGGGAGAAGGGATTACTGAAGAATTAGAATTACCACATGCTGATGTTAATTAGTCCGAGTTGCCGAATCGCTTCAAATTGAAAACCCTGACTTTTTTTTTTTTTTTTTTTACAATGGGGGCCAATGCAGGAATTAATGTCACTCTGCAGATGGGAGATTTTAATTCCTCTGGCTCCAAATCAGATACAGTCATGTCCAAGCTCCAAATCCTTTTTACGGTTCCTTACTTCGTTTTTGCAAGCGTTTCAAGTCTTCATCCTTTATGTACACATCAGCCAAATAACAGCAGCAGTGTTTGGTGGTTAAGCGGTTGTAGCTCCCCCCCTAAAAAAAAAAAAAAACGGTGTTTTCCGCAGTATGAATCCCGCATTTTTTTTGTCTTGTCACTGAAGATTTTAAAGCAAATGCGAAAGACTGAAATTAAAGTGAGAGAGAAGAGAAAGAAAGATCTACCACTAATTGACAGTGCAGAGCCCTCTCTGAAACAGTCGCCTGATTAGTCCAGGCACAAAAATTGCAGCTTACTATGTATGTATGTGCTCAGGCGCGTTTCGCCAAGACCATAAAGGCATAAAACAAGCAATCAAGAGCTTTTGATTGGTCTGCATAGCAGCATGAATGGTGGCTTAGGAGGGAATATTTAGAACTTTTTGAAATCAATTGAACGTGGTTTCCATCCTTTCAAATCGCTGATTAGCGACATGTTCATTTATGTTAATTGTCAGTATTTCTTGTCCAACAGGGACGCCCGGTTTTCCTACCCAATTATCTTATCTGTGCAAATTATTGCAGACACCACAAGCCGGAGAATAAACAAAAGGAGAGCAGAAAGATGCCCCGCGAATGCTACCTCAGATGCGTGCGAAGGAAATGTACATTCTGTGTGCGGCTCAGCCTTATGCAACATCATTAATATGGGTTTAGTGGGTGGCTAATGCATCTCCCACAGGGCGATCTCAGAACATCAATCAAACTGCATTATTGTGTTTTTCTACCACGGAGCGAAGCAAGGTGACGCGAGGTCCACTGAAAGCGTCTTGCAGGGACATTGCAGCGCGGCGCCTGCACCTTCCCGCTTCCCACTGTTTTCACTAACCCGCGGGTCAGCAAATGTTTTCCTCTTCTACTTGAAGGGCCAGCCATGCATTGTGAGGTCGCCGGGGAGGTCAAAAGGACAAAATTGAATGTCATGGAGATCGGTGGCTTTGCCCAGTGACTCAGACGGGGAAACGTTTCAAAGAACAACCCACGGTTTCAAAGAAATTCCACTCAGAAGCCAGTCATTTCTCTCTCTGGGCTTTGGGCTGTGCCAGCCGGGGCCATGATGTAGCACGCCGCTTTCACTTGCACTGCAAATGCAGGTTTGGTTTAAGGAGGTTCGAGACTATTCCCTCAACGGGCTCCTTTGATTTATAACAGGACGACTTCCGATATGACGTTCCAGCAAACGCTCGCGTCGTTCAGGCCAGTGACTATTAAGTAGCTGTTTCATAAACCTTTTGGACAGCCATACTGTCCAAGCTGAACTGGTCATGAATCCCCATTTCGTTTCTTTTCAATTCATTTTCTGCATTTTACAAAGTATCCACTCGACAAATGATCGCGGCTCCTGTTAAACAGCAGGGATCCTGGTGAATTTCTGAGTGTGTGTGTGTGTTGGAGGCAGAGTGGCGAAATCCTGACACGTTCGCAGACAGCCCGAGATTTTGTAACAATACGTATGTAATTGCTTTCACTGCTGCTCTCCGCTTTATCTTCACGGGACTCGACGCAGCTGTATTTTACGCTGCACTTTTTCTCCCATCCCTTATTCCCTAAACTCCTGGAAAGCATATTAGTCTGACACTTAATGTGTGTCGACGTCCAAAGCAGCTGGTTTTGACTGGCTGAAAACGCGGTGTCAGGTCATTAGTGCAGTCGGTCCACCGGCTCCCCCTTCCACTGCCAAATGCACTGACAGCTTTCTGCACCGTCTCACCCCACCACACACACGCCATCACTTGTCAATAAAGGCATACTACACGTGTTCCTCACATTTCTCAGGTTTGAAAAGTGGTCAAAATATATTCCTGCAGTCCAGATTTCTATTAAACTTCCTTGGGAACGACACAACTTTGAGGTGGCTGGCTACAACGCAGGTCTGCCTCCTTCCCCCCTCCCCTCCCTGCCCCCCGTTCCTCATCTTCCTCCGTCTCCGTCTCTCCGCCCCGGCGCTGTCACTCTTGTCA
The DNA here is from genome assembly GCA_032164315.1 of Malacoctenus gilli. Classification (NCBI taxonomy): domain Eukaryota; kingdom Metazoa; phylum Chordata; class Actinopteri; order Blenniiformes; family Labrisomidae; genus Malacoctenus; species Malacoctenus gilli. The sequence goes on from JASSRZ010000060.1 coordinate 4,911,121, forward strand.
CTTACTCTCTCGCAGGTCATCACTCTCCCGCATTCAGGTCTGCACTGTAAAATGTTCTCAGATTGGAAACAGCTGGGGCAAGGGGGAGAAATCTCCTTCGGTTTCTGCGTCCTGCCCCCCCCCCCCTCCCCCTCCCCTCGCGCCCAAGGGGCTGAGGTGTTCTCAGACCTGGAAGTGATTCATTCTTCAAACATCCCCGAGACGTTTTTTGGCGTTTCTTTCGCGGGCCCACTTCTCTCTTTAACTCGCGCGTTCTTTTCAACGGGCCCAGGGCTGTGAGGAGTTTTGTTAAAAGAAAAAAAAAAGGAAGAGGGGAGATGAAATAAAAGTTCAGCCTCATTCAGCCAATGTCAGCCATTTTGAAAGTGATCATCAGATCATTTGTTAAAGCCAATGACTCCCATACGTGTCTTTATTCCATTTCCAGCACGGCTCCAATGCCGCATGGCACATTAAGCAGACTTGGCCCCTGGGGACAAACTTTACTCCCTCTCGAGTTCTCCTTCTCACCCCTTCCCCTTGTTCCTCGGAGCAAATGAAAAACAAATGCTTCATCAGAAGGAGGAGGCACGAGAGCATGGCTCACACCTCGTAGGCATGTCAGCTTAATGAATTGAATAACCTATTTACTTTGGAGCGCCAAGTGCGGGGACTCGTCTCGTCGATGCTGAGCTTCCGCGGGAGGTGGGAGGCGCGTGAGAACGCACGAGATTTAACGCCGGCCTGTCGCCCCGCAGTAAATAAATTGTCATCAGAAAACATCTTCCCGTGCTGAGCCACGCGCTATTAAAACATGTAATGGTGCAGGGGGTGAGCGTTTCTAAATCGTCAGCAGTCTGCAGAAAGTGCTATATTTATACAGCGTGTCTCAAGCTGGCCTGCAAGGAGAGGTCAAAGTGAAACAGTAAAACATTTTCCCTCTCTGGAAGAGCCCCCAGCCCCCCCCCCCCTCCCCATCACCACCTGAGCATGTTTTGCACTAATGTAAAATGTTCCAGCCTGAATCCTAATGAAGGGACCTGCCTTAGTGCCTCTTCTGGAGCTCTTATGCCATTTAGATGTACTGCGCTAATCTGATGGTAATAATTAGTCAGCTGCACAGCTCAAAAAGGAGTCCGATGCGCTAACAAAGCTGTCAAAAAAAACCTCCCCTCGACTTTGTGTTTTTCGTGTGCAGCGGCGCCACTTTTCAGAGTGACAACATAAAGGCTGAACGTCGCCGTTGCGTAAGCGATTAGTCCCGATCAGGTTGAGAGCACAGTTGGGGTCCAGAGGGGGGGGAAGGCTAGATTGCAGAAGCCAGAGATGAGCTCTCTGAAGGCTGAGTGCCAAGCCCTCTTCTCCACACAGCGCCACTTCAGATTTAATTACACTTCAAGCCAAATTGTCCATCCTGCAGTGGCAAACTTGGCATCCAGACTTTACCTTTTGGCCTCGCCACTGTGAGAAAAGAAACTTCTCCGGGCTTCTTTTTCCACAATATCTCTTCCCCTTCACTCATGTGACTGGAGGTCACGCAGTCAGCCGCACAAGTTAAAGTAGCCAACAGCATACGAGCATGTCGGATTACGGCACTTTCTCGAAGACATCCCTCAAAGAAATCACGCAGCAACTTTCTTTTTTTTCCTGTCGTTCGTGCTCACAGTGCTGGGGTGGGACGCACGGGTTGCTTCATCGTGATCGACGCCATGCTGGAGCGAATCAAGCACGAGAAGACGGTGGATATCTACGGGCACGTCACGCTAATGCGGGCCCAGCGCAACTACATGGTGCAGACGGAGGACCAGTACGTCTTCATCCACGACGCGCTCCTGGAGGCCGTCAACTGCGGCACCACCGAAGTGCCCGCCAGAAACCTATACGCCTACATCCAGAAACTGACCCAGATAGAGGGCGGAGAGAATGTCACAGGCATGGAGCTGGAGTTCAAGGTATGGATTTCGCCTCGGCACCAAACAGTTTAATCAGTTTCACACTTCAGATTTTCCACCAACAATGTCTCATTGTATCATCCGACTGGTATCCGAGTCCCTTCAATCCCTAAATATCATCGATTAGACATTCTCACCACAACTCTTCAACTTCTAGTTGCCAGACAGCATGGGGCCTGTGGTTTCCTCTTTATTCCCGTTTCTTGAGCCATGTTAGTAACCCAGAATATGATGAATCCCCACCCCCACATTTCCCTCTTGTGCTCCCCTTCCCTGAGTAACCGAGATCTCGGTTTACAAACGGGAAAAACACAGGTTTTCCTCACCACAGAGCAGTGAACAGAGGGACTTCAGCAAAGTATGCTGCATTTACAAGCAAAGGCTCAGCCAAACTTTTCCAGCCCTCTCCAGTCAGTGGTTGCGTATCGCCCTGCAAGCCCCCCACATGTTTGCTCTCTGTGTGATGGATGTTGACTTCACAGAGGGATGATAAACATGACACTTATGTCCACTCAAAGCTCTCGTGTGCATCTGTTTTCATCTCTATGTCATTTAAACACACTGTGTAGAAACAGGCTGATCCTCTGATGATAAACACTGATGTATTTCACGTACATTACTTACTTGCAGTTTAATATCTTTGAACCCATCCCACTCATCAGACATACAATGGCTTCGAGCACTCGAATCTTCGAGGTATGCAGCATGCTGCTGTTGCGGAGCCCCGGCAGTCCCGTCTCTAATCAAAATCTCTTGTTCCTCTTTTCCCACCCAGCGTTTAGCCAACACGAAAGCCCATACATCACGATTCATCAGTGCCAATCTCCCCTGCAACAAGTTCAAGAACCGCCTTGTTAACATAATGCCATACGAGTCCACGCGAGTGTGTCTTCAGCCCATCCGAGGAGTTGAGGGCTCTGATTACATCAATGCCAGTTTTATTGACGGCTACAGGTAAGTAGCAATTTAACAACAGCCGCGCAATCAGCTGCATGTTCCAAGACTGGAGTGGTTGCTCGGTTTCCCTGAGTGGTTGTAAACATGCGTGATTTTGCAGTTTATATCAGTCAAACTCTTCATAAAGTTCCCATGCATTTAAACACCGACTACATCCTAACTTGTGATTAATATCCACAGGCAACAGAAAGCCTATATTGCAACACAGGGACCACTGGCAGAAACCACGGAGGACTTCTGGAGAATGCTCTGGGAGCACAACTCCACAATTGTTGTTATGCTCACCAAGCTCAGAGAAATGGGCAGGGTACGCATACACTTATGTTCTTATTGTTTCATTCTGGCAGCTTTGTATGAAATACCGAACCCAGATTCAAGAAACGAGACTGCAGTGTGTACAGTGAAAGGCAACCTTTCTGGGAACGCACACAATGAGGTCCGTCTGTGAAGCGAACGCTGCGGCTCATTGTGGTATTCGATTTTTTTTTTTGGTGTGTGTGCTCCCTGCAGGAAAAATGCCACCAGTACTGGCCAGCAGAGAGGTCGGCCAGATACCAGTACTTTGTGGTGGACCCCATGGCCGAGTATAACATGCCCCAGTACATCCTGCGAGAGTTCAAAGTGACTGATGCCAGGGTGAGCGGACCTTGTTTCACAGAACACAGTTGAAAGATCAACACATGGCATTGTGGGAAGGCAGGTCTAAATTCAGCACTGTTGTTTACAGTTTGACCCAGAGGTATTATTTTTCCCAGCACGGGTTGTGACCTCCATCTGAGCCATCAAGGACACTGACTGGATCACCACGGGGTCACCCAGAAATTAAATCAAGCGGTGTCACCGCAGTGCAAACAATTTAGAAAGCAACTTCCTGAGCATACAGCTGCTTATTTCAAGGTCTTTAAGTCTCGTAATTCAACAGTCTAACCAAATGAGGAGATCTGAGAAGAATCATTTAGGATGCTGGATGGTTAACACCAGCTGGGAATTAACCAGAGACTTTTTTTGCAGTCGTCATTAGCTCTAAAGTTTGGCACTGAGTCAAGTATTTGTTTATACCAAACTATAGCCTTAAGTGTGAGCGCATAAATATAAATTTGTAGAAAAATATGACACATGTCAATGTTGTTCAAAAAAAAAAACAACAACTACAAATGTGGAGCCGGCAGCACTGAGCTGCCAGAGTTTTTAATTCCATCAAAGGCTTACACAGATAAATGACACAGGCTCCCTCCTTTGTGGCGCATGTTACACTGTCTCGTCAATGGGATTGCTTTCCTTATCAAGGGGATACAACATCACTTAAGTAATGCACACCCTCAAAGTCGATTCTCCGAGCACCCTGTCAGGGGAGCACATCAAAGGAATTAGCATCCTTTAGTGTTTATGCTGAATACATTGAGGTAAAATGACAGGCATCTTTCACAACAAAACACTCTCAGATGCTTCAAACTTGGCTCCTCGACAAGACTTGGGTCATGGACTGAGTTGCAGCAGTGCTCGAGACTCCCTTCTAATTGTTAAGCCTCTGACTTCTTTTCTGAATGTCTCCCTGCCGTGTCCCCAGGACGGACAGTCGCGGACAGTAAGGCAGTTTCAGTTCACAGACTGGCCTGAACAAGGAGTGCCAAAATCAGGAGAGGGGTTCATCGATTTCATTGGCCAAGTACATAAAACGAAGGAGCAGTTTGGCCAAGATGGTCCGATCTCGGTCCACTGTAGGTGAGTGACCCACCAAAGCTTCCTGGTCGCATCTTGGAGACACAATTATGTCATCACTTTCTGCGTTACTCTTTCAACATGCATATCACGTATGTACAAGGCAAAGAAACAACATAGTGCAAAATACACTTTTCTTGTATTTTGCACATCCTAATATCTTGATGAAAAGGAGTTTATGCCATCTTTTGGGCAGCTTTCATGAGTGTACTTCGAGTCCCAACTTCTTGAATCACCCAAACCTTTCCCCCCAGCCAGTGCAGTGACCTCCGCGCCCTCTGCCTCTCTCTTTCACAGTGCGGGAGTTGGTAGAACCGGAGTTTTCATCACCCTCAGCATCGTCTTGGAACGAATGAGATACGAGGGCGTAGTAGACATCTTTCAGACAGTGAAAATGCTACGGACACAAAGACCAGCGATGGTGCAGACAGAGGTGAGTCACCATTGTTCAGTAACTTCCGACCACGAGAAGTAAAAAAATCCAACTCGGACAATGAGCGATCGGTGTTGTTTTAGACGTCGACAACATACTTTATTGGCTGCTGTGTTACTAATTTATTAGTTTGACTTGCCTGAAAGGCCTGGGAGGAATCCCAGCATCCTCTTGAGCCGAACAGATTAACTAACGTCGGCTTCTGTTAAAGAGTTTGATTAATCGAAGTGCTGAAATAGTCTGGAGAAGACGTGTCTGCTCTCTGGTGATCTCGTCCTCTGAGTTTTTGTAAAAAAAAATACTTGCGTCAGAGATATATTTAAACAGTTTAAAAAAAGGTTTCGAAATTCAGCTTTACCTATTCTGTCCTGAGCACAGAATGATCTAGTTTAATGGAGAAGACACAGAGGAAACTCACTGGAGCTTTGGTATTCAGACCTCAATCAACAATGTAAGATTTGTGCTAACCATCTCCAAAAGGTGTTCCAAAGTGTAACATGTCTTCTCCTTTGTTTCCAGGATCAATACCAGTTCTGCTACAGAGCTGGCTTGGAGTACTTGGGAAGCTTTGATCACTATGCAACGTAAAAGACCCAGTGTTGGAAGATAAAAGCAGAGGGTCGTTTGGAAAACGAAATCCCAGTGAGCCTCTCTTCTGAGCCATAAATTCCTGCTTGAGAAAGTACTCCTTAACTCCTTGCTAACAACTCATTAAGTGTTGGATGTGTGACATGACTTGTCAAAAAATGAAAAAGATGATTCCCGGAGGACCAAGTATTTCCCGACCCCAATAAAAAACCCTTGCCTTGACACAAAGTGAGGGAATCCTGACTGTTGAAGCATCGTACGGAATTACCTTTTTCTTTTGCTTCAAGGATTCATTTTGGGGCTCATAAAAAACTGAATGAAACCAACACAACAAAAAAGTAAATGAACAATAAATGACATCGTCTGAAATGCATCAGTGATTATGAACCATAACGAGAGGCAACGGAGGCACACAGAAATGCGGGGGAATAAAAAAAAGGAAAAAAAAAACTCAATGCACATTGTAAAGAAGAAGAAAAAATCCGTTTCACAATCAAGTACACAGACAACCCATCGCAAAAGAAGACAACAATGCTTGGTCCACAAGAGCAGGACAGACTCAAAGTAATAACAAATAAATACCCCTTCTCCTGTCACAATGTTCATCATCTAAATTTGGGGGGAAAAGGGAAAAGTTCAAATGATCTATGAAATAAATACAAATTATTGATTTAGTTTTTTAGTACTTTATTATACAGCTGATGTGCTTTTTTTGAACTGTGTGAATTTCCTTTTTTTACACAAACTTATCGCTTCGGGGAAAAAAAGTGATACAATGTATTTACGTAAATGTTTCATTTTTTTTAAGCTGTAGAACTGTTCTAACGTATGTGCTATTTTGCAGAGAAACTACTTTTTTTTTTTAAATTTTATTTGAATTTTCCCTCTTTTTTTGGCACTTGGTGCACAGAACAGAATTCACACTACCAAAATGTAACTTTGTTGACAAGTTATTTTTTGGGGCCTCCAATTTTATTTGGGTCTTTTTTTTTTTTTGGTTTGTTTGTTTGTTTGTTTTTTCTCCTTTTGTTTTCTTGTCCATGATCACATACAAGGTAACTTAATTACTCCCATAAGATAAACTGGGGCTTTGTGGAATCAACAGGGATGAGCAAAGTATGAAGTTGCTGCTACCGATTATCTTAGTTCTTCCATGTTACAATGATGATAAGAGAGAACCTGATGAATTGGTAAAGATATATGAATAAAGATATACATATAAAAGGTACAGATTGCTAAATATATGTGGAAATATATACTGAAGTATAAATATAGCATTCTAAATATATTGATAAAGCTCAGAATTTTTAAGAAATTATGGAATATGGATCGTGTATGAAAGCTTTCAGACAGAGTTGTGTGCTATGGGGGAAATGAAGAGATTTTTCACTGGAATGCACATCAGTAGGACAAAACTGTATTCTGATTCAGTGCATCTTTTCTTGTGCAATAAATATGTGTGTTTTTAGATAGGGTTTTATGTGGAAACGTTATTCACTCATGACATCGTTGTCGTCTCCCTGCCCCGTCCACCGCCCGCGCCCCCCCCCCCCATCCCTTCCCCCGTCCCCCTCTCCCGCCACTGAGGTGTGGGAGGCGGGATGTCATCACGTGCCAGTCAAAGCAACTCTGGTGCTTTCTCGGTGTTCGTTTTCGCCACTTTAATCTCGCATCCAGTTCGAAATTAGGAGGCAGAGGTGTCACGCAGCCGCACTCGCCGCTCCACACAATAGGGCAAGGTACAAAGACGTCACTTAACTCGTGGTTCTTTGAAGCGTTCAGTGGTCAAATGACATTTGTTATAATTTTGCATTTAGAGTGCCTTATATTTATGCCTGTTTTTATAATGTTTCATTTAACATAATGTATTCTTTGAGTAATCGAGGCATTTAGTGTAAATGTAAATGTATAGTTTATTTACCTTTTAGTATTCATTTGTCACACGATGAGATTATATATGCAAATACGTACATTTCAAAGGTCATAGTTTTCATTTTCAGTGGCCTTACTGTGGCTGAGTGAATTAGAGCAAGCAGTTTATATATTGACATCACCTGCATAGAAAACAGATATATAGCTACAGAACGTATATATATTTCAAATGTTCAGACAGAGTCAGGGAGAGAGACGGCAGGCGACTGCTTTCAGAACTCAACGGAAGAATTACCAGGTCATCAGTACGTGTCTCAAGCCCCCCCCCCTCCCCCCCAAAAAAGCATTTCACTAAATAGTACCAACTCAGAATTTTATAATCAGACCAATGAAAGGGTTCCCAGAACGAGGGTTTCTCCTTCATGCCTTAGGTATCGACTTCACATGTGAAGTGTGCAGAAGCAGGAGAGGATGAACAAGCTAAATACCGGTTCAGTCATCCTGACAATCCTTAAATAAAGTCCCTTTTCTCATCATGAACAGTTGCAGACAGGGGTCGTTAGTTCGCTTATGTTTCAGTCTTTGCGTCGCATCTTCTCAGCACCCTTTCTGATGGCTTTGTGGATGTGCATTCCAGGTGCTTTCTTTCCCTTGTTAACTCGAGCAGTTGTGTGTTGTTGTTTTTTTTTTTCTTTGGTTCATTTTTGTCTGGTGCTTATCTGATTATTTGGTCATCATTTGGAGATACAAAAGTGCTATTGTTTAACCTCATGGTGGCTAATGTTACCTTAAGTTCACATCTCAAAACATGTTAATTTCCTCGTCGACTGTTTGAATTTTTGTTCGGTTTTCATTATTTTCCATATGCATGGTGAATCATTGCAGAATGGCCAAAGCTGGCCTGGTAGGAAGACTTGCACTTTCTCTATCTTTGTACTATGCACTGCCCTATTGATTCTAAACCCAATAATATATTACTTGAACCCATCTATGAAAAAAAAAATCTCCTTAAACGTTCACTTTGTGTGTATGTAAATAACACAAAAAAGGTATCAACTCTTGAAAAAGACAAAAAAAAAACAACAAAAAAAAAAACGTTTGTGGCGAAAAAGAGCATCCATTCAGATGCCATGGTCACTCCAGCAGATGACTTCAGAAAATTCTGTCCCCCAACCATCTGTTCTCGTGGCTTTGCCATTCAAGCTTGGAGTGTCATTAACAGAAATAAACGTTGTGTTCTCTGCTCTCTCTATCTATCTCTCGTCTGGATGCATAGACTGAAAAATTAAATAATGAAATTGTACAAAAAAAAAGAAGAAAAAAATGGCTTGTTAAAAAGATCATACAATTACCTCTGATTAGTTGTAAGCGTAAACTGTTTCTTTCTCTGGATGAAAGGAGTGCTTTTTATTTTCTTACTTAGGTTACATTGGTGGCGAAAGAAGTCTGTATGAAAATCAGTTCTTTGCTGACACAAGTTCCATTTGTTATAAATGAATTCTATTAAAAAATGTCAGTGTTATGCATCGGCGTTTCACTTGTTTCCCTCCACCTCACTCCGTCTGGGAAAGACTGATGAAGCTATTTTACCCCCTACTGGTCTGGGTCCGACATATTATCCACAGCTCCCTCATGAAAGGGGAAATTGAGCCTCACCGCATTTGAATAGATTTCCATCGCTCTGCTTTTTCCTTTTTCTTCTTCTTCTCCTCCTTTTTTTTTCTTTTCTTTCTGTCACTGATGTCAGCCACAATGAATCATCAGGGGAACCTTTGACAAATGAAGTGCAATGTTTTCGAAAGCTGCTTTGTTTTTGAACACAGATTATGGTGTGCCCCAGTGACACGCCGCCGCCGCCCTACAACTCGAAACGCGGCGCCTTTATGCTAAACGCGCTTGCGTGAGAGGGCATTGCGTGCTTGCTTTCCCCGTGTTCCTCTTTCAACTTGCAAATGGGCAACTCAAGTGTACAACAAAGCAGCCCACTAAAACGAACATCCAGCTCACTTTTGGGACAAAACCCGTTGGGAAGAATAAGACTGTAGTTTGCATTACTTCTTAAGATTGGATTCTCTTTCTGTATTAACGTGTTCTATCTGCACACTCCAGATTGCCCCCCACAATCAAGAGACATGTTTATTAGGACCCTAAACGACTCGTGTGCGTATACGTGAGTCCTTCTGCTTGAGCTGTGTGACATATGAGCAACCTGTCAATATACATTTTGTCTTATATAAGTTGAGGGAGGCGGTACAACACTTGGAGAAATCGTATGCTGTGAATCGTTCTGTTTGCCGTTGCATTGAGGCTCATTTGTCTATAAAAAGGGAAGAAATACAGGGGGCAATGATTTTGCGTTGTCCATCCAACATCCACTGACACGCACGTAGAAAAACAGAACTAATGGTGCTACTTCACGATATGACAGGCAACATGTTTCACCAGCAGCACGCTGCAGTGTACGTTTCTCCACAAATCAAAACTCCAAAAAGTACAATAAAGTGCCAATACCCCGAGGCAAGAGAAGTTCAGGAACAACAAAAAAAAAGAGAGAGAGAGAGAGAGAGAGAGAGAGAGAGAAGAAAAAATAGATTTTTAAAAACTATTAAACTACTTGACAGCTGGAGAACACAGTCAATAACTGCTTGCCTGGAGAAGTTACTCAGGATTCAGAGAGCTGCCCATGCACTCAATTAGAAAACATCATTCCACATGATAACAAATGACAGATGCCATCAGGTAGTGACTGCGAGATTAAGAGCCATTATTCCCCGAATTTTTACCAGGGAAAGTTTTGATGTCTAACAAGCTTCGCGAAATCTCCGTCCGCACATCCGATCACGGCGACGTCGGGTTGTCATAAATAACAACAAGTGCCTGTCTGAGACAGGAAAGTGTTGTTGTGGGGATGGTGTGTCAGAATCAGTGACATACTGCACAAAGTACAGAGAGGATGTGCAGCAGCGGTTCCTGTGGGAGTGATGCTTCCTCTGCTGCGATTTGTTTGCAGAAACTTTGCCTCAGACTGAACACATGATAGCACGAAACGCGCCATGTCTTTTTGTGTCATGTGACAGTCAAAAACAATGAAAAAAAAAGCCTTAGTTTGACCAAACACTGCTTCTTATGTTGACAGTGTTCCTCCTTCAGCAGCAATGTGGGAGCTCAACGAGACAGCTGGTTCTGAGTAACACATTACTGCACATACGTGATTACATATGACATGTAGGAAAATGTTCACAGATTACTTCATAGCAAAAGCAATTATTGCTTCACCTTGTTTCCGACAATTTGATGGAAATTGGCTCAAATGAATTCCTGGCTTTCTGGAGCAGTCACTCGGCTGCAGATGTCTGTTTCGCACCCGGCGCCAACGCGACAAAATAACGAACTTCTACTGTCATCAGATTTTATTTTTCACCGGAGACTGCACTTCAGATGTGTCGAGCAGATGTTCCGTCTTCGTCTCTCAGCGTTTTTTTTATTTTTTTTTATTTTTGGGGAGCGGAATTACGAAAGCCAACCAGCCAGTCACAACACTGCGCACGAGTCATTTCTCATTTGTGCCCCACCGCCAGCCTCCCAACCAACAGTACCCCCCCCCCCCCCACTCCCCCTTTAACTGCGACAGCTTGCCTGAGTCCCCCAGTGTTTTATTTTCAACATCCTAAATTTGAAGGAACGCGTCCAAATGAAAGCTCGGGTTGTCGTGCGGCTTTGTTGTCGTCGGCGCTGAGTGGGATTTAAGAATGAGACGTTCCTCTGTACTCTCTCAATTCGGAAAGAAGAAAAACCGTCTGTGCCCGACTCTCCCGGCACAAGAAATGACATAACTGCGTGTTCAAAGAATTCAATTACGTTAAGACATTGCTTTGATCAAGAAGTCGTTGCATCCACCTCCCAGAGCGGTCCTCACGCCCTGCTCCCATGTTGGTAATCACATGTGACCACTCCAGAAGAAGCAGAAAAAAAGCAGGTACAGAAAGACCTGAGTTGATGTATAATCTGGCACTTTTTGTGAGTGAGTCTAATATGGTTCTGGACAAAAGCTACACTGTTTCAGCTCTTTATTGCTCCCTAAAGTTTAGTTACATCACCCCCTAATATGTAACAAAACTGATCAACTGAAAACTTGATTTATTAGGTGACTTTGACGGGCGTATGAGCCAATTTCTTTCCTCCTAAGTGAACTCCGTCTGTTTTTGAAGGCTCTTACCTCATTCCTAACCTTTTCATACCATTTGGCATCAGACACATTTGCACTTCCAACAAATGTTTGTGAAATGTTATCCTGTTTACAAGTCCTTTGATGTAACATCTTTTGGAGTGTGTCAGATAACAGGAGAGGACTCGGTTTCATCTTTTCAGCTCTTTTCACTGCGTTCGAAAATAGATTCCACCTCACTATGAATAACACCAACAGTGATGACTGCAGTTATATACTGGGATCCAGCCTTCCCACTCTGGCTTGAAATTCTGACTGGTTTTCAAACTCGTGTCTCATCACTTCAGGTATGGCAAATAACCAGAAAATTCAATTACCGGCGAAACTAAGAGCAGCTCAGTCATTATTGTGTCAGTTCGGAGTTTGCTGTGTCAAGAGTGAAATCCCGACAGTGATTTTATATACTTGTTAAGGGCAAAGCTCACACCAATTCACTGTCACAGCTGGGTGACAGCAAAGCTAATATTAGACTTGGGAGCTAAGCAGCTGAGTAAACAGACATCGAACTTCCTGGATCCTTGGCTTAAATGGACTAAAAGGCACGATGCAGAACAAGTGGAACGACTGGGTGCTGCAAATGAAATGTCCAGGGAGGGGTCCACGACTTGTGGTGACCCCTGAGGGGAGCATTTGGTCAGCAGAATAGTGGAGACTGATGATGATGATGATACATATGGGGAAAGTCAATGGAGCAGGCTCCCAATTCAGCGATGAAGACCCCAGATAAGGGAAGGCGCTGCTGCCGCTGCTGCTGCTGCTTTGTGTGCATTAAAGCTACTTTGGGGGCATAAGGAAGCTCTGACCTTTGGTTATGACTGCCAGAGGGATACAAGGAAAAGATGCAAACACAAATGGGCAATAAAAGCATCTGTGCGATTGTCCATTTTTGTTTGTCGGAGTGCGAATTAGGACGAGGCAGCTCGGTGAAAACCTCTGAAGAGTGCGTGTATGTTCAACTGAGTGGCCAAGGAAAACAAAAGGGAGCGAAAATGGGGAGATAAATGATGGAAATGGAGGGGGATGAGGTAGAGACAACTTCAGTGAAAAGGTTGACTGGAGAAACGACAGAGATGGGGAGAGAGGGCGAGGGAGCGATCCGGCATGAGCCAACAGTTGCCGCAGTGTATAAACCTCTGAAGGTTAATTTCTCCAGCTCAGCATCTTGCCAATATCCCTGCAATCAGAACCTCTGTCGGCCAGCCATCTGCTTCCCCTTCCCTCTCTGCCTGCACTACTGATTCCTAGTTGGCTTCGTGTGGGAGTGGACATGCATCAGGGCACTTTTCGGCACTAATGTCTGGATGTGGAAACGAGACAGAGACCGGGGTGTTCAGGCTTTTTGATTGTGCACCAAAAAGCCCTCTCATCCCTCGTTGAATGTTTTCTGATCAGACAGTGTGCACATAACTAAATGACCACATTAATAGATGTGTCAGACTGAAGCCCAGTCGGACCACAAATCAAGTCTCAAATGAGACTCGCTGCTCGGCCACTTAACCAAGGGCTTCCAAGTTATGCTACTTTCCCATATGACCGAAATAACTGATATTTTGCTTCACACAATAAATCTCACATGATATGGGCTGGCTAAGGCCAAGTGAAACTTCACAGCACACATCAATTATATTGTCAAGCCTAAAACATATAAAAAGGAAATATAATTCACGAGCCCCCTGACAGCTTTTTTTGTTGCAACCCAAAGCAATAATACACCTTCAGTTCAGTGCTCAGCTGCAATCTTTTCATACACTGCCACTTCACCTGGGGGATAAGGAGAAAGGGTATATTTTTTGTGACCTCAAAGGACACTGTGTCAATTATTCTGAGTAAGGCCCTGTGGAGGACTTCATTCCCTAATCAAAATAACTGGCCAGGGCAGCAGAAAGTGAATGGAGCTAAGCCCCCCCCCCCAATATTCCTTCGAGACAGGTGGGGAGGAGGAGGTGGGGGGGCACAAACAAATCCATTACCATGAGGTAAAGAGGACGCATCAGCACTCTGGGCCCATTTGAATGGTTTGAGCCCTGTGACCAGCCCCCTGGATAGGATCCTTCCATTTTAGACGCAGTCGCTGATAGTCGGAGTTGCACGCCCCCCCCCCCCTTCCCTCCACCATTCACCCCCCCCCCTTCCATGCCACCCTGCAGTCAATCTTACATAATACATTCTGATGATAACACCCTTCTGCGTATGGCAGCTCTGCTAACTGAAAGAGGCTGTGACTAACTGACTGTAATGGAAAAAATTCAGCTTCCTCCATATAATGGGAAAATGTGGAGGAAGTGTAAGTTCAAACTTTAATGCAGAACTGTAGCTTAATGTGGTCTTAAGCAATTCATGGAGGGTTGAGGGGGAGGTGGTGGTGGGCGTCATTAAAATCAGCTGTCATAAAATTACAGTAAATGCATCTTCTTTTTTTTCCTTCCTCATTTTTTTTCTTAGCCAGCTGGTAGTCATTTCACTGTCAGGGTGTGTATAATTTCAGCTGATAGCAAAGACAGTTCTGCTCCAGGGCACTTTTTTTCCCTCCCCAAATCACAGCGAGAGTGCTTTTAGGGGGCTCCTCGCACACAACGGCGCTTTCAAATTGTCCATCTTCCTCCCGATGTCTGGTTCACAAAAACGCTGCTTTTGACACAAGATGAAACTGTGTAATATAAAGCTGTCATGTTGTCCTACAGAGGTTTATGGAGTCAGTCAATGATATGCCAAAGCCACAGAAACACCCGATGATTTAGGATGCAACAGCAGGGACATTTCCTTGCTCGATGACTGCGAAGATCCATGTTTATCTGTACTTTCAGTGTTGTGATGTGTGCCTTAAATGCTCTAAAAGTACTCATGTACACAAAGCAATTCTATATTCGGCAGCGCGTGATGACTAGAACGTGGATTAAACGAGTGTGAATGTGGAAAAGTGAGTTTAATTGGTATATGCTTAGATGATCAACACTGTGTTGCCTTTTTCAAAGCCACAAAGCGACAAATAATAAGCAATCATTCCACGGCACAAAAAAACTAAACAGCCTTAAAAACTTTGAGTAGAAAAATAAAGCTTTTCTTCCCCTGCTATCATACATTAAAACAGGGCTGAACAAATTCCCCAGAGAGCTAGTAAAGCAGAAAAGAGGGGATGGTTGACTGCGACCGCTCAGGGCCATACAAGAGCATTTAACTAGCAGAGATTAACTACAGTATTCCCACTGGTCGCCTGGATGTCCTAGTGTACCGCCTCGGGGAGGAGAGATACCAGGGAGGGAGCGGTGGAGGGACTCAAAGAAGCGGGAGGTGGGGTTGAGCGTCCATGTCGCGCTGACAGCTTCGGTCACCAGAGAGTATTGAGTGACAGGTGATACATAACAAAAACAGCCTTCCCGCCTCCATTGTTTTTAGCGTTTGAGGCGCTCGGGAAGGTTGTGATTATTTTGTCATGTTGAATATCGCACGACACCGCCGCCAAATTCGGAGTCAATCCAACCCGGGGTGGGTAATGACGGCATGTCCGAGGTTGGTGTATTTGCAGACGGTAATGAAAAGCAAGGGAGTGGTGAAAAGCAGGTCCTGCACCAGGACACTCCGACTTCATTTTCGTTTTGAAATTCCATCAAAACTTTCAAACTGAGGCCAGAGCAGCTGTGTTCACAAGTCATCCCATCCCAGAACTGTCTCTCATCCTCCCCCCTTTTTTTTTGACCGTGCCTGGAGATGGCAGCCATGGCTCTAACTCCAACCGACACATTTGTGGAGCCTCCTCCAATTGCTGCGGATCCATCTGTGACATTTTCTCAGGCCATTGCTTGTTAGCATTCATAACATCACAGCCGTACCCGATGGCATTCATGTTATAAATACTGAATGTTATATATCACTCAAATCAGCCAAAGAAGAACAGCCAGATGCTAGATTTCATTTCATTCTACAGCGGGCACCCTGTCAAAAGACAAATCTCTCACCTCACCATGGACACGATTTGAGTACTTTCCAAAATTCAAGCATATTCGGAAGTGAACCATTGCTGTCATTCAAAAATGCTTAAACACGCTTCGCTCTCCAACAGAACACAATAAAAAAGAAAGAAATTTCAGATGAATTCAAGTGTTACTCTGACAAGAATCAGTGCAGCCTGACATTATCGTCCTCTGGCAGAGGAGTGGATCATATTTTCAAGTTGGTCCCTTTTGCTAATTGAGACTGTATCATTCTTTTGGAGTGCCTAACAGCAACTGAAACAATTAAGACCCCCAACCAAGGCAGTGGATGCTTCCGTAGAAACGCCACTGAGCTGTTTATTGTATCAACAGCTTGCACTGTAGGCTTCCCCATATCTTCTATGTGCCAGAGGAATATATGGATGCAGGAAACACACGGCAGGGATACTTTGTCTTTTTTTTTCTGGCCTCCCCTCAGCCGCCTACCACTTTCCCTCCCTCTTCCCTCTTCCCTCCCCCTTCTTCTTTCTCTCTCCGCTTCCCTGCGTCTTCCCTCTGTGTTTCTGCCTGGAAGTGGAACCGATCATTCTGGATTTTCCCCTCCATCACTGAGAAAGCGCGTCTACTTGTGATGCAGAGCGGGGCGAGAAAGCACAGGAATATGGCATGTCTCCAGCAACGCTGGTTCAGAGAGAAGAGAGTGCAGCATTTTGTATGCAGCCAGGATTAGCCTAATTGAAGTGTCAGCCTGAGAAAATTGTGGATGCGCGCGGGTTAATGTCTGGGTAGAGCAGAAGCTTCACTCATCTCGGCGATGATGAAGTATTTGGCTATTGTTGCAGGCCTCATTTGATCGTGCACGCGCGCACGCGTGCGTGCATGTGCGGACATCAAACCTATGCTGATGCTAATTGTAAAAGCAACCATTGGACATATTTATGATGCTGAGGCAGAAAGGTGGATGCTGTTTGCTTTGTAATTACCGTCCATACTGCACGAGTATATTAAGAATCCACAATTAAAAAACTGCAGCAATCTTGGCTGATTAAATTAATGGCCGAACTTGTGAACAAACTGATGACCACTTGACCTTAAGCTGATGTGTTTTGAATTGTGCCGCTCTCTGTCGTGCTAACTCTGCCACCATTTTCCATCAGAATAATTGCCACTGTAATTGAAATGTGTCACAGTGACAGTGATAACCGGGAATTATTGCTGAACCGAGGGGAGGGACACTGCCTTCATGAAGCAACACGTTCTGCTCTTTGGATGTACACAAGAGGCCAGTCCATCGACTAGTTCTGAGAAGTCTCACCCACCACGTTCAGAGGAGATGGAGCAAAAATGTGAGACAGAGTTGGTTCAATCCTGAAGAGAATGATAGCAGCTCTCCTCTTTTTGAAATAAATAACAATACTTAATTTCATACAAAAATTACAATTCAGGTCCCTCTGCCAACAACTAAATGCGTTCAAAACCTACAAGTGGTACCTATCGCTTTGCAGGGAACTGATCAGCTTCAACTTTATCATCACAGTCAGCCCTGTTCTTCAATCAAAAGGCAGACAGTCCTTTGAATTTACCAGAGTGCCTCCGGAGGTACTTTGAGTTGCAAATGTGAAGCATTTAGCCCCAGTTCTGAATGAAACACTCCACTATTTAAACAGCTCTAATAGTGATTTGCTGTGTCATGCGAGGCAACGGCACACTTTGGAATTTTCAAACAGCAGCCGCTTATTTTAATTAGCTTCTGCCTGTCAACCCGACACGTTTTACACGGTGAGAGTGACCACCTGGTGACGGCCGTTATTGCAGGCTGATGTATCTGCTGGTGGCAAATTTCATCCTTCGTGATTAATGCCTTCCAGTGGGCACACTTGGCCATTGTCCAGTTTGTGTGCTGGAGCTAGAGCCAGAATGTTCCCTTTTGGACAAATATGGCTGACTTGAAAGAGCAACTCCCGGCGAGTTTGTTGGCTTGAATTTCTTCGCCACAAGCCTCAACATCTTGCACGCTTGAAAAGTTAGTTTCATGGCGCCTACCTGAGCAGCAGCAACATAATATTTCAACTATTTACCAAGCAAAAATCATTTCAAATAGCAACCGAGCCTAATGCCATCACTCGTGACAATACTGCAAGTCAAGGCCAGATATGATCACAGACAGAAGCAATTACCAGACACCTCCGCAGCAGAAGAAGAATACACAGTTTCGTAAAGACATGCGGCCGGTCTGAATCAAATATGTAACAAGAAAAAAGTGTTCTTGTGAAGTACAAAGCAATGTAGCGCGAGTTCTTATTCAGATCCAAAGCAAGCAGTATCAAAGACTTCAAACGGAACATGCTGCATCCTTCACTGTATTGTGAGTCAACACATTCTTCAGAAGATGCTTGATTACTACACGGGGCGCAATCATTCAGAGAAACCCCCCTTAGCTCACATAAGCCGTTTAGGTGTGACGTAATGCAATATGGAATGGGGCTTCTTCATGAAGTCAATTAACTTAATGTGTATGAGATGGAATTGCTCACTTTCCTCATGTCCACTGTTGAGGTGGCCCCACTGGAAAACCACCTTGCAGTTTAATCTTGCTGAGTCATTTGATCCTGATGATGAGGTCAGCCTTAAATGCAGCCGCAGGGATCCGGCACCGGCTGTGATTTCCCTGAAAGGTGCAGCCGTCAAGGTAAAGACCTCTGCTGGTCCTTCTGCACCTCATGTCAACCCAGCCCCGGTGTCAGAGGAGGTTCACCAGCGTGCGCGGACGAACCCCCGTGTGATGGTATCTTCCTGCATGTGCATGGACACGACCTCGCTGTTCTTTAAATCGACAGGGACTTGCACATGCTGCTATTCTCCATCCTCTCTCATTCCATGCAATAATAACCTACACCGACATAACTTACATCACAGCGACTGTAAACCAAATCAAGTTTATTATTACGAGCAGCAGCATCTGACCCCCGCTGATAATAGAATAAAGGCATGCACACAAGATAAGTGAGTCACAGCACAAACAAACAATCCTACGCCTTTATACATGCAAATTAGAGCAACTAGTCGCTAAGTCTCTTTGGACTGTGGAAGGAAACTGGTGTAACCTTTAAAAGCTCAGGTGAACTACGCCAATGAGTGAAGAGTACACAGTGCAACTGCGCTCTGCAGAAACCTGGTCCGACTCAAAAAAAACCTGCCGTCAAACATCATGTCGTAGAGAAACTCGCAACAGCTCGAACTGCATCAGGCCCACTTTGCAGTGGGTTAACTCCTAAATTACAGTTAATACACACTGATGAGGAAAAGTGGGCGAGCAACTGGTAAATAGCGGGTACAGCTGTAGCCAGTGTCTTGCACGGAGAGCCGAGCTCCGAGTTGGCAGAGGCTCGCGTGGGATGGATTAGTGTCTTCATGTTTATTGCGCTTTAATAGGATTTGATTTTATAGATTTTTTGGGGGCAATTCATCCTCCTCCGAACACACCATCTGAGTGCTGAGAGATATATAATATGGATTAAGAAATGCCTTCTTTGAGAAAAATGTGTCCGTTGCTTTGCTTCAGGAAGACATTATCCTGCCTTTAAAGTATATTAAGGTTACGAGTGTGTTTATAATTAGGTCCTACAGAGAAAGTGCTCGTGTTAACATGCGCCCCACTGCCCAGACGAACAAAAAACTATCAGACGATCTTCCAGAGAGTGAAATACTGCTGACAATGAGAACTTAAAAGTGATGTCACGTCTTCTTAGCGCAACACTGGGAAGATTACAGTAGCAATTCCACCCAGATATTGGATTATGTTCCTCCCAGAACAGATGAGTCAGTTAAGTGCTTCCAGAAGTATCCAAAGAAGCACCCGAGCAGCTGTATGTGAAGAGGCAGACTTTGTAACTCTGCTGTAAAGAAAGGGAGGGGAAAAAAATAAAATAAAGCCTCACTGAGCACCCCGTGGCATCTGTCAGAGCTGACACATCTGGATTAAGGGCAACTATTTCAAATTCTCTGTGCAGAGTTCCTCCCGATGACATCACCCCCACTCGCGCTTCGCATCTACGGCCGAAAAAGCTTTGAAAGAGTTAATTTAATTAGCTTAAGTGGTGACTAAAAGATGATGCATGTTGGCGCTGGGAAAGTGAGGCAGTCACTTTATAAACTCAAGAGCAAAAAAAAGCTTGAGGTGAGAAGCACAACAATGTTATTTATCTAAAACAAGCAGGCAACATTGCAGGCATGTTTGGATTATGTGCTTAGAAAAACACACCAAAAACTCCCCTCAGGAGGGATGTTGACAGTCTGCTCGCTTCGCTGTGAGCAACGTGTTGAAATACCCCACTAATTATTTGAGTGGCTGATCACAGTGAAAAGGACTTAAAATAAATGTAAATGTTTCAAGACATTTTTCTCGGATGTCGTAAAGAAAAAAAAAGAAGAAGACAGACTTTTGATCTACAGTGAAATCCTCGCCAACAAATCACACCTGAGTAATAATTTTTGGGGAATGAGACGTCGGCTTCTGCTATTTGAAGTGGAAAAGCTTTCGCCCCCTTAACTTGACACTCGTTTTATTGCGGCCATTAAACCCTGAAGTGCCTCGAGTTGTTAACACGAGAGAAACAAAGACGGAAAAAAGTCCAACATCCTGTGGCTGACTTCTCACATGCACACACACTCGCACACACACACACACGCACGCCCACACAAAAATGCAAGAATAATGTGTCACGACAAACACTTTTCTGAGTGTTTTATAATATTAAATGTAAAAAGCCCAAAGAGCTCGGGGTGCCGATTAAGTTTGGACAGAGCGCTGATATAATTGGCTTTGGGTGCCGTCCAAACTCCGTAAGCCTCCAAATGCAACCCATTAGAGATATACACCCTCATCCCCCTCCCCTCCACTCCCTTTGGCCTTCCTCTTTATTATAACGAGGCGGTGGAAGAGCTTCCTTTCGACTGCAGACTTTCAAACTTTTGTCATATTTTTACCTTATCTGTATTAATTCCACTGACAGCCTGCAGATAAATTCAGAGCTGTCTTAGAGCTACAATGACAGCTCCCGGAAATCCTCTGAGGCAAAAAAAAAGTCTCTTTTTTTTAGCTCTCAGTGGGATAGGACTGAAAAAAAAAACACCTAAACCATTTTGTATGCAGATTCCAGGGCGAGATTTAAAAATACCTGCAACTTTACACATACGCTGCAACTTTAATGCTTCCTAATATTCCTCGGCTAACCAATATTTTATGTTCATATGGCTGCCTTTCATACGAGGAAGGGATTAAGGTTAGTGGAGTAGAAACAGCAGTGAGTTTCCCTTCAAAAAAAAAAGAAATACCATCCTCGATGCAACATGTGGTACACAGGGTTTTTTTTTTTCTTCCTGGTGTTGGAATCCTTTAACTGTGACTCAGTAAGTTGTCGATAAGTGCAAAATGTACTTTGAAGGCACGGTTAAACCTTGAGCATCGCCAGTGTGTTGCGTGAGGCGGCAGATCAATGCAACAGAGGCTGATTGACTTCTATTACAGCACTAACAGCCGTGACCCTTTTGGAGCACCAGTGGTCCTGATGGGCAGAATTGTCACCCCTCCTGCTACTTAAATCCCCCACCACTCTCTCTCTCTCTCCTTTCACTCCCTCATACTTTTTTTTTTCTACCAACTCTTCAAATTTTGACAAAGATCCCGTGGGATTTCTTTTTCTTTTTTTGGGTGGCATCGTTTGTCAGAGACAGAGAACTCATGCAACCTCTTCGAAAGTGAAAAAGCAGAAATTACATGTAAATCCCTGAAATCTGTCTTAGATAAAGGACAGGAGACCATTCAAAGGCTCATAACCTCTCAGAATTGGCTGCGTACAATGTTGTGCAAATATCTGTGGAAAATGTATTCAATCCAACAAAGAGTGTCGTATGTTTGATTTTTCTCCATAGAAAAGCTTGTGTTCTTTGAGAGGAGTGCATCCACAATGATAAATAGAAATGTAACTTTTCTGCATTGATTTTATGAAGGCAAACCTGCACCCTAATTTAGCAGTGTAAATGAGATCAGATAAAAACAGTGTAACTGATATGACAGAGTGGTTTCAACAAAATACCTAATTAAAAAATGTGAGCACAAAGTAGCAGTATTATACCTCAGGCTTCTTCTTCCTCGTGTAATATTAAATGACTTATTAATGAGGTGATAGTGAACTCTCTGTTTATGACAGACTTTTGTTTACTCAGGCTTACAGCGTGATGTATTCCGCTGCAGCACCTGCTCTCACTCACCACTTTAGCGCTGATTGATGATGTATCTCGAGAAAATAAATTCAAATCCGGTGACTTTTTCTTGCTCTGGTTGTTGTCCAAACATATGGTCACCATCAGTCTAAAAGGAAATACAGGAAATCCTGGGGTTCATTCAGAAATGGACGGAGAACAGCTGTTCTCTATGTGGTGGGAAACAAAGGTAGATTGGAGGGGGAGGACAAATTCGGTCTGGAAACTCGGCAGTGCGCCCCATGATGTCATGGGCCCGTCCAAATCGAAGGCCAGCGTGTGAGCAGAAAGCCAAGGGTCTGTCGTCTTTCACTATTATTCGGGGTGACACGTGCTTAACGGAGCGCCGTGACCCCACTGTTGAGGAATGGAGACTGGGGAAGGAAGAGGGAGGCAGAAGTGGAGGTTGAGGAAAGCTGACCTCCGAGCGAACGCCGAGCAGAGTTTGCTTGGCAGGCCAACAGACGCCGCCGCCGCCGCTGCCGCGCCGGGATTCACATCACACAAACACGGTACTCTGGATTCAATACGACTGCTCGTACAGCGGTTCTGTTTCCAAATATGAACTATAAATACACAGCCACATCTTTGCACACCATGTACATATTTGTCACTGTCATTGGCCAAGCTCAGTGAGGCATGTCAGTGCTGGTGCTACGTGAAGGGAAGCAGCAATTCCATCTCTGTTTTCCATCCCCTTTGTCGAGCTACATACCTCCAGCCAAAGAGGGTGATGGTGTCTGGAGCAGGGGCACTATAATTTGTGGAATGAACTTTAAAGGACGTGGCTTTTTTATGTGTACAGCTCATTTGATGATGTGGATATTAACAGAATAAAAACAATTTTTCCCACCGGAATGACTTAATTGTAGTGCTGTGTTTTTGGCAGCTTAACTGAATTCAAGACCAGATATTGAGCATTCCTCAGTTTGGAAACGGAGAAGATTTAGGCCGATTTTCTGAGCTTTTCAAAAGAAAAACCTCAAGTATAATAACTTCACCAGACACAGTATATTCTGAGGGACTTCACTTGATCGATACAACCGAAATATTGTTTGTACCTAAGCAGGCACTTTTTATTATAGCTAGTTCGAGGAGGCCTCTTCACTTTTTGCTGCACTCGAGAGGATATTTCCTGAACAAAGTCTCGAGGACGAAACATGGGCAGTAATATTTGCTGTGACACAGAGTTCCCCTGCAGGGAGAAGGTACAGAATGAAAAATACAGCGAGTTGTTGTCCTCAATAGTACCCACAGGGCTCTCCCCTCTCTGGGACTCCAAAGACTTTGTAGGCTCAGATATGTATCGTGACTGGTGTATAGTGTCTAAAACATAAATAACAGCAGTTCACATAAACAGTTCAGGTTTGAAAAATATTGACAACAGGCATTGGGACCAATGGGAGAACTTCACTTAACTTGAACTTTCTATCTATCAGGAGGTGAAAACAAACAGCGGCTTTATGTGTATTGATTCGACATAACTCAACGTGAGATCACACTCAATTCTGTGTTACAAATTACCATTATGGACTGAAAATGTCCATTAAACCTTCCCAAAGCATTTTCAGCCACATGAGCACAAAAAAGGTGTGAAACACCCCAGTAAACCATCAGAAAAAAGCAAAACCAAACATCAATACGGGGTTCTTTTTTCGCATATCATCAGACTGCAAACATTAACCATTGTATGTACACAGAGCGCTGGATTGTCTAGCAGGAATTGGGGGGAAAAAAATCACATTAAAAATCTCATTAAAATCGGGTAATCATGCTTTGCCTGAGGACCGAGGAGGGGCAGGGGGGCTGCGAGAGGAAATGCTTACAAGTTGAATCAGCCTGGGGAAGAATACATCTGCTTTTGCTGCATGCCTTAATGCACCAGAGTATTATTAATGTTGAGAGGAAATAGATCCCATGTGGTTCTGGTGGAGGAAAAAAAAAAAGGATGTTGCCTCTTCTCATTCTGCATTAGGTCATCACCCATTTTACTACTGTGCGCTGCTTCCTGGAACAGTCCACGAGCGCGATCCAGCACTTGTATTCCCACACAGGCTGAGGCAGGTGGTCTCGGGGAAATAAAAGCCTTGTGGGAGAGCGGTCAACTCTCCGAATCATTCCGACGCGCGCTCCAAATTCTCTCCAGTGTGGATCCTCAGAGAGTAGAGTTTGTGCTGCACGCGAATAGCAACATATGTTAAATATTAGACAAGTCTGACTCGGCTGTTTGGTTCCGTCTCAAGTTTCCTGCACCTGGATCCATTAAAATTGACTCCCATCAAGAGACAAATTAAACATGAGGTTATTACGACAAAAACAGAAACAAAGGCCGTGTCGTTCAACACGGACGTCTTTCATGTGGTCGACTCTCGACAGGCCAGTGATTTCTAAATATTATTGCCTTCTTTAATCGAGCAGCAAGCTGTCTTGCGTTGGAAAATGTACATCAATAATATTATCCTCGTCCCAGTGGTGGGTAAAGAAAACTCTCGACTCCAGGTAACCCGGGAACACTGGTGCCGTCTCAGATCTCATGCTGCAAGGGTCAAGCAAAGTTGAATAAAAAGGAATAACAAAAATAGTAACAGTGCTGAAAGCATGTTCCACATTAAACAGATTTCCTGCTGCTTGTTTCCTACTTATTCCTGGCACTGCATGCTTCTCGCCTTCCTATTTGCTTTGGCCTCCTGCAGGTCATGGCCATGAATACAAACAGGCGCTGTATGTTCTGGGGGGGGGGGGGGGGGGGGGGGGGGGGGGGGGGGGGGGGGGGGGGGGG
>JASSRZ010000060.1:4942508-4994661 GCA_032164315.1 Malacoctenus gilli
TTATCCCGCCCCCCCCCCCCCCCCCCGCGTTTCTGAGCGCCCCAAACGTAATTGCAAACCCCTCCAAGGCCTCGGTGGGAGAATGAGGTAGATGGCAAGACTGAGAGATGTTTGAAAGGAGTGCAGGATGCAAGAGAGAGAGAGAGAGAGAGAGAGAGAGAGAGAGATGACTGAATTATCTGAGTTCAACAGCACAGGAGAGACCGCTGCTCAGAATTGCAGGTGACGTTTCCACTGTCGAGCGCTTTCACAGAGTGGTCTTGATAGCGCTCTTTGAAAAAGGATGAAGAACTATGGGATTTTCTTTTTTTTTTTCTGTTGTTTGCAGCATCGCAAGTCAAACTGAGGATGACAAGCTACCCCAGAACAGTCACATGTGGAGCCAGAATAATGTTTACACAACAGGAGTACAATGAAACAGAAAGGAATTGAAACGCCGAATGTTTTCCTTCAAACAGTTCGCTTGAAGACCCTCACAAATTATCCATTGATATTCATTAGATCACATGCTGGTGAATGAACATGGATCAAAACAAAAAGGGAACGTTAAGGAGTTCCCTTATTTTCAAATAACAAAACCAACCCTGCAGATTTAAACTCAACAATCTATAAAAGCAAATACGTTTCTTCTGCTGTGATTTTATGCAACTGCCCTCCAACCAGAGCGTATGTACGCTGAGTCGATTCAAAGAACATGTAACATTCTTTTCCTATGCTTTAAAAGCCAAGTTCTTACCTCAGACAGCACACAGAGGTGCAATTTCATATGAAAAATCACACGCAGTACCCGAGCAGTTAGCAACCACAACCTGCAATTATGGCTGGCCTTAAGTCATATTGTCCCAAAAGTCTTTATGGAAGGAATCTGGTTTCTATGGAAATGCTTTTACATACAGTAATCGGAGATATAATTGCAATGCAAGGCTGGTTCGAGGGAGGGGGAGGGCGAAAAGGGGGAACTCGACATGTAAAATTCAAAAAGCTGATTTTCAACCAAACCTGAGGCAGGGAAGCAGACATTACACATGCCTTCTAACAATAGAAGCTCAAAGCAACGACATCTAAGATTGACATGTTGACACTGGCGGACGCTGAGGTGAAAGTGACAGGGGAGGAACACGACATCGGCGCAGAGTCCTCATCTCGATTACATTTTTTTCCCCTGGCGCGATAACTGAGAGTTCGCATCTCCAGGGAATCTGACTCCCTCCGTCCCTCCCTCGCCTCCCTCTCCCTTCATCGTCCCATGCCATCATTTAGTCATCTTTGAAACTCAAACCTCTTATCAGCCAGCCCGTGAAAAAGTATGAAATGAAGTTCTCACAAGAAATGTTGATAATATGTCAGCTGACTGCCAACAAGCGGCTGATTTTATCGGCTGGAGTGAGGAAAGTTCTAATTAAGCAAATTCCTACTTTGTCCTCTTTTCCCCCTGCTCAGACGACTGCAAACACCAAATGCGTCAAACGGTGGTAAGATGATACTTGACTCGATCCAAAAAGAATCCATGATTGATGTTTTACTTTCAGCTTGTATTGAGTTCTGCGCATTTTTTGGAGAAAAAAAAACTTCAAAATTACCCTCTTAAGAAATGTGTTTCCCAACTTCAGTCCAGTACTTCTTTGGAGGGGGGGAAAGGGGTCCTCGGCCTCTCTTGGAGGCGATCCTATTTCTTTTTTTCTTCTTTTACAGCTCATGTTCACATCGTCTTTGTGAAAACCTCACGACTGGCTCTCTGTGTTTCCCTGCACCTCTTCCTTCGTCCACTTAAGATGACAAAAGTAACCGTCTGCCAAGATGTATGGCCTCAAATTATGTCCCCAGTTTTTCCCCAAGCTGTTGCTGATGGCACTCGGGGAGGAAAGTGATAGCGAGTTGTGCGAAAGCAAAGTGGCCGGGCTTTATGACCTATTGCCTTGTCTGCCATCTGCGGGGATCAATTAGTCTTCCTTGTGTAATGGCTGAGAGCAGGAAGAAAAGCTAAAAAAAAATATATACACTTTGTCTGGAGTAATAACTGGCTTCTAGTGCTGGGGCAGCCGTGCAATAAAGCCATATGTGCTTGTCAGAGGGCTTGTAACACATGTGACCACACAGGCTTGTCCTGTCTCTTTCCATGCTGAAATGCTCATCAGCATTGTTGTCAAGAGCCTCTGTTTTGCACAGCTGTAATTCATCTGGACTGCAGTTCGGCAACAGAAAAACGCATGTCCCCCTGCTGCTGCGTCTGCATGACTGAGGCCGACTTCGGGAGCTATGAAGTGCAGGCTGTTGAGCTGACACCATCAAAGCACAGCATTTAAAAGGATCGCACCCCGAGAGGTAAACATGTATCTTTTCTAGTCCGATCGCCTTTTACCTTGTGCTATATGTTCACTCACAAAGTTCATCTTGTGCGCTAAATAATCAATGGCTCTCCTTCTGGCTGCCTCGGGGCGATCTGGCAGAGGCAAACACCGCATGTTTGCCATGAACAAGGAGAGGAGAGAAAAAAAAACCCAGTCTGGGTTTGTTTTTTGATCCTTCAGGCCAAGTCAGGACAGAAGCATTTTCGTCTGTTACCAACTTTTCTCTCTCCCTAGGGTGGCGACTTGTCACTGGCATCAGGAGGACAAATGTTAATTGAGAGTGACACCCCGAGATGTTCTCGGGGGGGAAAGGGTCATTGCGCTGGGAAATGGCTGCACTTTATCAACTTTCAAAATGTTTTTCAATCGGCGAACTGTGTTTTGGCAGTTGCAAGAGCGCAGATAAAGCCAATCAATCCAAAATGTACCCAGCTGGTCATACGTTTTAAGAGAACAGCATTCCCAGATAACACACAGAGAAATAAAACCGACAGAATGATTCTCAATAACAATACTTGCTCCCCTTCCTGTACCTGACTTCCTCCCTTCCTCCTCAATCCATGGTTGCATCCTTGCTCCGACTGCTGACAATGTTTACTTCTCTGTGATAAATACGAGCACAAGACTTGTCGTTTACAAAAAAATAATTTGCAATGTTTCGTGTGCAATCTTTAATGCATACTGGTTAATGTCTAATGCCTAAATTGAACAGATACCCATTCGAGACAAACATTCGACCCTCTCACGCCTTTGTTATACCTACTCTGTATGTGTGCCTTTGTTGCCTCGTTGTTTTGGTCATGCAGTGCGAGCTCTGCAATATGCAGCGATGACTTAATTTACAGCTGGTGTAAAATGCGTTTTGGGTGGCCGGATTGCAATCAGATAGTGCTGACCACATGAAAGTACATGTGTAAATGCAACCAGCACGCACTTGAGGACAGATTGTAATCCAATCGATCCAACCACCTCGCAGGCAGTCAGGTAGGGTAAATGCAATTGCATCGCGTGTGTACATGAAACAATAGTCTCCGTTGGCACTGAGAAAGCAAAGGATGGTGGCGTTCTCACTATTTTTGTGATTTCAAATGACAACAAAAACACAAACAGCAGGTGTTTTTAGGAATGATGCCACATCTCTGTTGCGTGACCTGCGTACCTCCGTGCTCCGTGCTTTCTTTTATTTCACCAATCATGCTAATAGCCTTCTCTTTGGCCACCTCCTGACCACCAGAGCTAATTACTTTGGACTTGCCCGCCACTGGGGTTTACCTCAGCGAATGTATCATTTAAATGAGATGACCCCGACATTGTTCGTACTGAGAAATAATATTCCTGAGCAAGTGTAGTTCACAAGCTTCCAGCTGCACAAAGCGCCTCGGTGTTTCAGCGTAATTGTATCTGCTGTTAGAAAAGTAAATGTCTCAAAGGGGTCAAAGGGGAATTGTAAAGATGGATGTTCCTGCTGTAACAGCTTGAGGGAGTTCAGCCGTGTCCATCACAGCTCCTCAGGCGTAATCTCCTCGCTGCATGGATAATGGATTTATAACATTTCTAACAAATGAGTCGAACTATATTGACAAAATATGGCAGAGTTATGGAAATGACAAACACGGAGCATTAAGAGACGTAAAGAAAAATTCTCCTCGGGAATATTTGGACCAAAATGATTGTCTAAATGAGAATATAGCTGCTATTTATTAGCTGGCGCGCAGAAACAAATGGAAAAAGGCTTAATCTGAATGCCATTATTTTGACAGCAGCCATTTGTGGAGAAATCTGCAAAGACCACATTTGGAGGAGGATGAGGGGGGATACAGAAGGCACTTGGGTTTGTAAATGGCTTTAAAATGTTCAGATTATTCTTGCTGCTAAAAACTTCATAAATCCTGTTCTTTGGTTTGCAGTCGAACTGAACGCATTCACGTGTTTGTTACACAACTGTCAAAAATAAATGCTGCGAATAATCTGAGTGTACAGTTAAAACAGAACATTTTCCTCCAACGCAAAACAAACATCATTCATACAATCAACGCTATTTTCAAAATAATTCAGGGATGATGGGGCGCACGCTGTCCGAGGTATGGAGAAGAAAAAGGCAGTAAATGGTTGGAGTGTCCATTTTCTAAATGGTGTGCCCAATGAGGCCTTCCCAACCTCGGGCGAAACTTATTTGCCCCGCTGTTATTGCCATCTTATTTATTTGGAATGGGACATCCATTTTTATTTCACATTTGCTCAGAAATCTAGACAAGGCAATCGCATCGCCACTGCTGGGCCCCCATATTGTTAGAAATTATACTTTCAATTTACCACCGCGCGGCCACACTGTAGTCGCCCTCTTTTGTGATGATCGGCGGGGACAATTGAAAACACACCGGGCTTTGGGAGCACAAACAGTGACTGCTGTGATTGGCATCACGGGCTGTATCGAGTCCAATGGTGTGTGAGTTAAGCGAGGCAACAAAACAAAACTAAGTTGTCAAGCCACACAAAACTGGAAAAGAACAACGTTTTCATGAAAGCATCATGAGTGCAGAAATAACAAAACAACTCTGTATTGATAATCAAATGGTCAACATACACTCAGCTGTGTTTCTTGAACAAACTTGCACAAATAACAAGATAAATTCAGTTTTTTACACCCCAACTTTCTCAGACTTGGCAATTATTTTGGAATTAAAGTTTCATGAGTGATTTCCTGTCTTGTATACGTTATATAATGAAAAACAGGGATGTAAAACACTCATTTCCTCTGAGCTTGGACTTGGGAGCTTTTGAGCCAAGTGCACAAAACTGGATATTAACCAAAATAATGAAACCTGACTTGACCTGGCTTTTGCATGCTGAACTTCTGCGTTTTCATTCCCTTTCTTTATCCAGCGGCCACAGTGTCAACAGTTTACATGGACTCGGACGGTTTTCCATTTTACAGAGACAAGGCATGCACGCTGATTTCAGGACACACCGCTTGTGTTTGTGTGTCTGAGGGAGAAATCAGGCAAGTTGCCCTGCTCAGATTACAAAGAGCTCCTGCATTTATTCTGCTGTCACGAGCAACTAAAGGGGAACTGACAGTCACTGCTTCACTATTTATGTGCAGCGGACTCAGAGGACGTGCAGCTGTTCTCTTTGGGAGTTTCGAGTGAGACTCGCAGGCAGGCTGTACTTTTGCCATACAGAATGCATCCCAATTCCAAGGCGTATGGACACACAAGAAGCACGTTCGTTAGTTTTACGTTTTTCCGACACCCGTTCATTTCATCATAGGCTGAGTTAGACTGTGCAAGATCACACTGCTCGCTGAAACAGTGGAGTTTGCAGCACCTGATCAACACTTTGTGTTCCCAGCTGTAAAACAGCTGCCAATCAGCCAAAGGCAAATCTTGGCAGGATCAGTGTATTATGATAGTGATCCAGCTTTTATTCAGTATCTGTGTACTAAACAGTTGGCCTGCTGACTTCACATCAAATGCGCTTTGTTTGATTAAATGCTGACTGCTGACTTAATTATCGTAGAAGTTCCAATTCTGGATGTATATTTGCTTTGTTTTGGGTTTTTTTTTTATTTTCGCAGGTATTAAAAAGATTAAAGAGCATGACATTAGCTGTGAATAACCAGTGCTGCTGCCACGAGGCTTCCCCTGCCAGAGCGGATTCAGCTGAGCAGCTTCCTCCCCCGTATAAAAAGAGGCCCCTTGTTATGCGTTGTGCCCGAGAATGCAGAGCTTCACAGCTGACTAGGTTCCATCATCATTCCAGCTACCTAATGAGTGATTGTTTGTGGGCTGATAAAATTAAATTGCAAGCCTGGCTGATTTCGGCAACAGGTGTTTTTCTCTGTCTCATAATAACAAGGGAGACAGGGGTTCTCACCACCTACTCAGGATGAAAATGTATGCAGCTTTGCAGATCCTCTTGGTTTAGCATTCCCCTCACTCAATGTTGCAAAAAAAATGAAAAATGCAACTGATTATTCTGCCGAGCTTTATTCAAACAAGTGATGTGCTTGTTTATCACTAACTTAGCAAGTAAAGTTCAAGATTCACTTCTTCATCACAGCATTATCACACTATCTATAATAAACTGGAGAACTGCTCTCGTATTTAATATTTACAATTAAAACAGAACTTTGTTGCAAAAATCACCTGAGCGTTCGAGCTGTGCAGCTGACTTGAATTCAAGTTTAAAACTAGCAAATGTGAGCTGGTCAAGACGCAGTGTTACGTTGATGGTTTCAGACATACTCGCAAGAAGCAAACACCATCGCTGATAACTATTTTGTCCATCAAAGAGCTTCTACAGGCACTGTGCAGGCTGGATGTCGCCTGCTTATTTCTCCCTAAGTTGGCGAGTTGTCATCAAACCTTCACCTCAGATACCTTTTTCAACAGAATTTACATTATTCTGCCAACCAAAACCATCCTTAATGAAATCATATCTGCGAGAACTTAATATGATAATCTCAATTATGATCAGTTGTTGGGGTGTGAATATGGCATGACTTCTGTAAACAAAAGTAGTTCTGCTCAGTGGCAGGATTCACTTCCAAGCCTTCCGAGGAATAAAATGTTTTAATAGCCTCCTTTCCTGTTAATGATATTCCGTTCGTTCTTAACACACCATTGCACAGATATTGAAACCATTCATTTCTGTAATAGGGAAAAGGAGTCCACGGAGAACTCAATCTGAATGCTGTATTTTTGACAGTTAGTTCTCTGTGATAACACTTTTAACTCTCCGCACCATCATCTCTTCGATGGATCTACTGATTTTATAGATTTTCCTGAACCTTCATGTTTTGCTTTGGTCAGTTTCATATTTCAGCCAAGAAATTCCCTTCAGACTTTATTGACATTCTGTATCGTCCACCGCAGCACAGGAAGAAATATTAAAATGTGATAGGCAGCTTTGGTGAGCCCAAGATCCCATTGAGCATCACAGGTCAGTGCAATAACAATATCCAGTCCATCCACACAGCAGTATAACACCGTATTAACAGCGTTTCCACTGCAAACATACCAATCAGATGATCATCTAGCATTAACTCCATTAACGACGGAAAAAGTACCCATTTCAATCCTAGATTCTCCATGAAGATGCATCAATATATCGTAGACTCAAACAAGTCACAAAAACGTAACGTCGACACCACATTTCAGGCAGTGCAGCACTGTGATGGAGTCAGCAGAAGCGCCGCCTGAAGCAATGAGCAGGATCCAAAAAAAAGCAGCTCCAGCTAAAAACGAGCCAAAAGGTGCAAACGGCACCTGCAGGACTTTATTGTGCACGCCGTCAACCAAGTTAAGTAAAAGGCTTTTTTCAGATCGATAGACAACCCATTAACCTTTAGCTCCTCAACATGCCGCAATCAATATGCTTACACAGTTAACTCACTCTGCAAGGCTGCCGTGACGCTTCTGACGGGAACAATCTGAATGTCATCTTATTTTATTGAAGTTAGTCAAAATAAATGAGTGAAATCCACCCAAAAGTTATGATTTATAGATCTATCTTTGACAGATGTTTGCGCACGCAGTCATCTGTTTCACTAAATAACTGTCATTCCCAGACTGCATATCAAATTTAATTGTCATATTGGTCACATTACCTGAAAAAAACAAACAGAAATGACAGAAAATTAAAAAAGATTTCCAGACCCATGCAGGACAAAGACAACATTTGATGCCTTCACCCTGACATTCTGTGGCCTGAGGCAGCACCAAAAGTGACCAGTGGATGCTGACAGTGGTCTGCATTAAATTCACATTCTCCCTACGCTCATGATAAATGCGCCATCCCACAAGGTTTGAAGCACAGTCATCTGTCCTTGAATCTGCAGGGTATGTCCCAGCATTCTTCCCCTTGACAAATCTGCCAATAGAGACTATTTGAACACACTTATCTCTTTGTATACAAATTGGTTTGAACCAGCAAAGGACAACAACAGATTGTACTTATCTGGGAATGCCGTTCCTATGTGTGCATTTGAGTGGCAGGCGCACACCGCCAGCAGATTTTGTCTATTTTAAATTACACTGCGCTGCAGAATGTGAAACTGATTTGTCATAACAAAACAATTGTCAACATGTTGGGTTTTGTTATGTTTAATGCAGCTCTCCGGAGAAATAGTGTTTCCGCCGAGCTTTGCAAAGTGCTGTGCTGTTATTGCAGCGCAGGGTTTGAAGGAACATATAATATAGTCAGCTGAATATTATTGAACTCACAAACAGCCAAAAGGTGAGCACGGTGGAGTAAACAACAGGATCCGCGTACAAACACAACTATTCTCATTTATGACTGAACAACAAAATGAAACTGACTTTTACCGGGAAGTTTTCGGAAAAGGGTAATGAAAAATGGCAGGGAACTATAAGAAACACGGTATAGACTGCCTATCTGTACTTCTCTTCACTCGTGTGTACCCTGAACTATCTCAACATGTCATCTCATCAGTTAATTTCACACTCGACTTGATACTTTGTGATGCAACAGGAAGCCATCTTGCTGCGGTCTTGCGTAGTCAGCCCAATCAGTCACAACGAAAATGAAGTGAGTGTATAAGCAGTCGCTGGAATTAGTGAATGAATTGTGGCATAATAGTTTCAGACTGCAGCAAGGAGAGGGTGAGGTAGATAAGGAAAGGACGTTCTGTGATTGTGTGTGTGTGCGTGCGAGTGTGTGGGTGAGGTGGGGGTTGTGGTGATTGCCTTTGCAGACGGCAGAGGGGACAATCTGGACGGAGGCTCAAACATCCAGAGTAATAGTGCGCTCCTTATCATATAGCCACATGATTTTATGACTGAAGGCCAGCTCCTCTCCCAGTGCCACTGACTTTGAAGCAGGTCATCCGAGCCTCCTAAGTTTCAGCGACATCCTTCGTTCCGGTTTCCTTTTATTCATGCATGTGGCATTTTGCATCCTAAAAGGGAACACAGTCACTATCCAACTGTCTGGAATTGTCCCTGAGGTGGAATACAAGTCTGTAAATCGACATCCTTATTAACTGCAGTGAAGGAAAACCTGCCTGCGACACTCAGTAATCCAAGAGTCGATCTGATTTCAGTGCTTCATAATTTGCATGAAACTTCACCTTGCTCCAAACATGCAGAGGTAGGCGAAAATGAGATTTATGCTAAGTTGGGAGATGAGTGCCGTCGCACAGACGGAGCCGCTGTTTGTTGTCACGATAGAGAGGAGCGCGGAGTGACTGCGGCCAAAGAAGACAAACTGAAAAGCCTCTCCAGTGATCAACCCAAAGCAAATACTTGTTTAGTAATCGTCATGGATTAGATTAAAAATGAGTCTTTGATCAACCTTTTGCGATCACGTTACAAGTTGTATCCCAAAATGTGATACAAAGGTCATCACTGGAACACTGTGGAATATCTAAAGCTGACTAAATGTCTTGTTTACTTCTGAAAATAATTTGAAATTAGCTTTATTGCTATTTAAAATGTTGACATTTACAGATAAGCTACCATCAAACAACTGCTTCTCAAGCTCAGTTTGCCTGTGATGGTAAAAGCTGAATGGAAGCTTCTCACAACTGTAACAGCATGCAAAAAAAAAGGTCCAATGTTGGGAAAGAACATTAGAAATGACTTCCACACTTATGGACCATAAACATGAGAGCAAACTCAGATCAATGAGATTCCATTACCATCCTATCTCATTTCCCAGAGCTGAATTGGAAATGGGTTAGAGATGGATCGTGTCATTACCAATTCCAGCAGATCCACGGGAGCCATACATGGGAGTGAGTGAGGAAGGGGTGCGTGTGTGTGTGTGTGCCTGCGTGTGTGTGTTCATCCTATCTGCACCCGCTGCCAATGAATAGGTTTTTTAGCGACAACCAGAGAGGTGAGCAGGAGTTCATGCACTATCACGACCATCACAGTTAATATGCTTGCCTCCAGACGCAGAGCAACCGGAGGTTTCCAAAGAAAACAAGGTCTTACAAGTTTTCCTTTGGCATGCCCAAAATTGCTTTTTGATGATTATAGTGCTTGAATTTTGAAAATAATTATTATGACTGAAATATCTTCTCATTTAAAGGGGTATTTATGAAACAAGTGTACCGCAGGCACCATCAATTATTGGACAACAACAACAATAGCCTGCGTTCAAACCTAAGCAAAGAAAGTACCCTTTCAAGGTCTATTTTTCTTGTTCACCTACTGTGTCAGAGCTAAGTCAATGTTAAACCGTGGTAAGAGACTGGGTATTTAAAAGGTGAAAGGGTGACTCAGAGAGCATCACATCACAGTTTAGTCTGACTATTGTGAGGTGCATGTTCCAAAGTCTCAGTGTGATATTTATAACTTGCATTTTATGAAAACCTACAGCATAGTCATGCAGAGCCAATGTTAGAACGCAAAGAGTCGACTGTTTAGCAGCACTTACAAATCTGCCAAATCAATAAAGGCCTTAAGTCAGAATGGAGTTTATGTCAAACATTACTTACTCCTTTATTTTATTACAACATCTCCAAAAAGCAAAAGCAGACATGCATCTTTTTTGCCAATAATGAGAAACTTTAAGAGTTTAAAACTAAGTGAGTGTCATTAAAAAAGGCCACAATCAGTATGATCACTTAAAATTGGAAAGCTTATACAATAAAACGCCAATATTTTTTGTTAATATGCAAGGATACCAAAAACCGGGCGGAGAAACAGGAGGGTTATTGTGCATCTAACTTGCCTGGCATGCAGAAAAAGACCCCGCTGAACTTTGTTCAGTGTGCCGAGGCTGCTTTTCACAACAGCAGTGAATGTAAAATTAGAAACACACAGGCCAAAAGAATCTTGTCTGCCCTGTGTCAAGAGGACAGTGACACTAAATAGCTTGTTAAATCAGTTTGTGCATCCTGACAACAGAGAGAAATGACAGGATAATCACTTGGAACAAATTGTGCAGAAGTACACTGAGTCAAGTTAGGAAGAAGCAGAACAGATGATGAGCAGTTCTGCCAGAGCAATTTGGCATCCGAGTTTGGACATCGAATACAAACCGAACACACTTCTTTGATGGGGAAAGACCCGATTCTACGGGTGAAAGGCTGCGATGCAGCTCGTAGATTGTCTCTCACAGGCCAAAAATAGGAAGGGCCAACTTCTTTTACATTACTCTCGCTCGCCAACATGCGGATTTCCAATAAGACAGGCCTGCTCAGAACCGTGAGCGAAATGAGACGGGAGCTGTCGTCCCCTGTAGAAGCCAACATGCAGTGAACAACTACAGTCAACAACAGTGATGACAGCTGGCAAGGCAACAATGACACTGTGCACACAGAAGCCAAAAAAAGAGTGTCTCAGCACTGCTCAGCCTAATGTCAGCATCAGCACCGAGAGACCAGAAAGAGAAGCCCAGCCACTCTGACAGACTCTCACACCTTAATGTTTACTGGGCTTTCTCGGTCCCATTTCTGCGGTCAGGCTGCCACTATTACCTCCAGTTTATATCGAGATGTCGCCACAAAACAGAGATCAGGGCATCCTTCAAATCCCTGGAGCTCACTCGCACACGGTCCAGCCGAAACAAAAGCTTCTCAGAATACCTGCTCCCAAACTACAGCCGATGAAATTTCCATTAAATACGCATTACAGTCTACTCACCAACATGCAACTTGCATTGCTAAATTTCTTATACTGACAATTCCAGTAGCAATGTTGAATTAATTACAATCCAGTTAAACTATTTGTTTAAAATTGCAAAAAAGATTATGCCAGTAGCACGTGACAGTAGACTACAAAAGAACACCACGAACAGTGTGTCAGTAAGCCAGCAGAGTGTGAAGCAGAAATGCGATGCAGTTATTTCAGGATACCTGATGATTAGGTTTGATGTACATGCCCTCCAGTGACAGGATAAAGCAGCATTAATGTTAAGACGGAATAAAAGAAATTACATCAAATGCTGTAGTAAAATTTTAATGACTAATAATCTCCTTCATCTGGGGTCCACATTAAGATGAACTGGAAATTTGAGTGGAGACGTTTAAATTTGTATTAATAAGATAAAAGCATTCCCTCCTGTTAATTATATTTATATGGAGCAAAAAAAAACATTTACGACGCAACTGCTCGTTGAGTTCAACGATGAGATGTGGCCTTTGCATAGTCATAATTACCGTAGTCAAATATATCAACTTGGCATTGGATTGTAAAAGAATCATCAGTGTAATTGTTCTACCTCAAGCTGTCTTGTGATTTAGATCTTGTGACCAACAGTACAGCTTCCATTGCTGTGGGGCACCAAGGAGGACAAGCCTATAAAGGCCTGTCAGACACCGTTTTTTCAGAGGACGTAAATCAGTGAGGTTCAGCTGTATAAAGAGTTTAACTGGGTGGTAATAGAGAAGGCTCACTGCCAGGCACAGTATGTCTCAAACTTGGGAAGAACCCAAATTAAAGGTCACGACCCTCTTCATGAAAAGTGCCAACAATAAAGTCTTCAGGCTGTCTGCATCATCTCGACCCTGATTCAGTGTTGATGCAAACAAATACAGTTGACAACAATGCACCATCCAGAGACATGTAATCCAATAAGAGCCTCACATGACCTCGGATCCAACAAGGACTTGTATTTCCTAATTCTTGGTAAATATGACAGATCCTCTTATTGCCCACAAAGCCTAATGCGAGTAGTGTCCTTTGCGCATTCAGAGTGAATCACTCTAACATTTAATTACAACCTGAACGCTTCACAAAACACTTTCAAAATGCCATTTCTGAAGCACTCCCTTTGCTATCAAATGCAGGCGACTTCATTTTCAAGCATCTGTGGTGGAAGGAGCGGGACAATATTGAGCGACGAGAGACGGAGCAAGTGTGGTGCTGAGGATGAAACAGAATCATGTTGGTGAAACACAGGAAGTGGGGTGAGTTGGTAAAGACCAGATTAGACAAACTACAGACAGTGGTACTTTGATGAGCAGAGCGGCCCATATTTATGATTAAAAATCGTCCGCTTCTCTCTGCCAATAAGCTCTTATCTGTACTGCATGCATATAAGTCTGATAGGGCCTCTAGCCATACTGAAAGATAACAAAAATAATTAG
Organism: Malacoctenus gilli; assembly: GCA_032164315.1. Taxonomy (NCBI): domain Eukaryota; kingdom Metazoa; phylum Chordata; class Actinopteri; order Blenniiformes; family Labrisomidae; genus Malacoctenus; species Malacoctenus gilli. The sequence continues at coordinate 4,955,919 of JASSRZ010000060.1, forward strand.
CTAACATTCAGCTTTGAGCAGACGGAAATTTTTGTCTCACGGAAAAAAGAAAAAAAAACACATCGGAGGAGCAAGATACAGAGAGGAGCAGCACTTTTACTTGCACTTTCCTCTTATATTAGATGCTTGTTTGTTTGTGTACGCACTCGTCGGACTCGTACTGTTTCTCCTCGGTGTGTGCAGGCAATCTGAGATGCGCGCACTCAAAACCGCTCGGTGGTTTTCCACTTTCGAGTGATCTAAAGGACGATGGGGTTTCAGATGAGTATCGGACGATCCTAACCTGCACAGTGAAGCAAGATTCTTTATAAATATGTTCAGCACTGCGTGTGGATAATCTAATCCCACTGGCACTGTGCAGCAGCATGGAACAAGTTGTACCCTAAAATATTCAACTACACTGAAGCAACTCCACTTCATAATTGGCCATTAGTGCCGTACTGATCAGACTGAATCTCCTGTCTTGCTTTGAGTGGGCTCACATGATCATAACACCACAGCAGCTTAGTTCTCAAGTCATAAAGTCACTGATTCAGAGCAGCGCGCCACAACTCGTTGACATTCCAGAGAGAGACGCTGCTATAAATATATATACTATGGAGGATTTTTCCTGTTGAATTATCCCTCATCCTATCAGCCTGCATCTAAACTCAAAGGATTATCCCATCCGCATGCCTTTGCTCAAAGGACATTGCATGCACTCTTGAGCTTCAGAGATTGTTTAAACAAACCTTCATTTTACCTCTGTATCAAAAAATGTTGAATGTAAAACAGATTTTTTTTTATATCAAGCAGCTACAAACAGCTATTAAATGGACTTACTGTGAAACATAAAGAGGCCACAATGCACATTAGGGCTCAAAACTACTGAAATACAAGCTTCTCTACTTTACTATCATAGAACAACTTGATTTGAAGACAGACAGAAGAATCCAGGACACCAACTAAATATCACAAAATGTTTTGTTGAAATTTTCCACTATCTGCATTACTACTACGTATTCCACAAAGTGTTCATGATGCCACATTAGATAAGAATGGAAAAAAAACAACAATCAGCAGTCCTCGAAATAAGATCTTTCATTTATTTTGACTTTAATATACCACTGGTGTTCAATTATTATGTTTGATTATGTATAATGTTACAAGACTTGCAGAATTTATGTAAATTCTGTCACAAGAGATATTTATTTGTAGGATGACAAACAACCATACAATAAATTAGAATGACAAGACAATAAAAATAAAATGTTAAAGGGTTTTCCATTTGTAATTTGTGACTTATTTTGAAAATTGGTTTACAAACGGAAACAAAAATCGCCTAAAGTCACAACATAAATTTTGTTATCTTTTTTATAGCAATTTTACTTCGGCTTGTCAGAAGACAGGTATCTTCTGCACAATAAAATTCTCTCAGCACTGTTGTAAAAGTAAAAATATGACCACATTTCAAGAAAAACAACAAGTCTTGGGAATAGTTGCTTGTTTTCATGGACCCAAAACAATGTGAGACAGACGCACCAGTGTTTCATGATTCACCGATGCACTCTTAACACTTTGAGTCCTTGAAACAAACCCGAACAGCACTGATAAATACCTTTGTTGCTCTTGTTTTAAGCACATTCATAATCTGGTGTTTGTTTGACTAACCACATAAGGGTAAAACGCGACAATAATTCATCCAACCGAGTGTAGAAGAGACAAGAATTTTTGCTAGTTTGAGCGAATGCAGCTCTCATAAGGATACAACAACAAAGGCTGATCTCAGGCGAAGATTCCTTGAGCGCTGTGTGACCATAATTGGATTAGAAAGCTGGTTGCCACAGACAGAAGAGGAGAGATGGAGTAAGAAGCTTTTGCCATTTATTCTCTTTTGTGTGGTTGGAGGTGATTATGACTAATCAATGCTGGCAAGTTTCAGGGAGCTGCCAATGAAAATGAAGCCCTTTGGAAAGCAGGTCCCATTTTGTATCAATTGAGTCTAAACAGTTCCAGCACAATGTGACTCCACATCAACCCTTATTCATCAAATATCTCTTCCAGATCTCTTTAAAGTCAAACAAGCAGGAAGTAAAGCCTGCAAAATGCATCGTTTCTATAGCGTGAGCATGTTTACTGTATCTGTCACCAATAGATTGCATTTTTTATCTTTAAATGCCATGGCAGAATAACAATGCATGCTTGAAATACTGTGAGCGAGATAACTAACTTAAACCGATGTGAACATTCATCTTCATCTCAACCTGTGGAGAGCCAGCGCACTTATCAATCCGATCCATGATAGGCTCTGAGGAGATTCCCTATTTTGGTGTGTGTTACATGAAAATGGCCACCACTTCATGAGCTCTCAGCCAGCCCCACTTGAGTAAACGAGGCCAGGGTGTGGGTCGGGGTCCGACTCCTTGATACAAGTGAGGAATAAGAGATGACTGCAGCCCCCTCGCCTATTTAGAGAATACATCGTTCGCTGTCAGCTGAAAGTGCTCCGGTGATGAGAATCAGAAGAAGTGGAAAAATGTAATATATACTTTTTCAATTGTACACGCTAAAGTACTTTCAGGGGAATGTTCTTATACTCCACAGGGCAAATGCAGCATGAAGGCAGCTAATTATTCAGTGCGGCATGTGCAACGCAGCCCAGTGAAGCCATTTATCCTGAGAACCGAGGTTTCAGAAAGTCAGACGAATATCCAACTAAAAAACACAGCTGTGTTTTGACTACTGTGTTCTGCTAGAGTTTGCTCGACTCCGGTGAAATCCCGGGTGCTCATTTTACGTCTCTGTCTGCTCTGACAGGGTGAGTCATTACTCAAATCCAATTTGCCTGCGAGCCTTTATGCTACCTGCCTTGCTCGTGTGTCTTTCTGTTGACATATAAAAAGCAATCCCTGGCATGTGACCAGCACGTTTCTCCTGATTCGCCCAACATCGGTTGGTGAGAGGGGCAACGGGTGGACAAGATGCCACTTTAACCGAAGGCAAAAGAAAATGAAGCCATTCATCTCCCACTAGGTCATGAAAAGAGATGGGAAACTCAGAGGGGAAACACAGCTCTGCTTTGCGATATATTTCCGGAGATGTGGAGGCTGCGTGGTTGCCTCTCATTAGAGCAGTTCCCCCCTCCCATCTGCCTCCTACCCCTGTGGCACTGACTATGGTCTGTACTGGCTGCTGCCACTGTGCCCAGCTGTGAACAGATGGGTGGCACAGAGCAGGCCAATATGTCAGGCCTGATGGTGTATTTCAAGAAATAAGAAGATTTTGCCCCGTGGTGTGCTCAGTTCAGATTCGATAAATGCTGTAAAGATCCAGCGAGCGTCCAGAGATTGCCGCCCACTTTGATTGCACAGTTTGCCCAGAATTGATACTCCCAATTTTGACTGGGGGAACATATTGTTTATGGTGAAAATTAAACTGTATGTGTTCGTTGCGTGTACCTGCAGCTTCCCAGCTGAAACCCTCTGCGAGATGAAACATGCTGCTTAAAGTTATAAAGCGAATGATGATTAGATTGTGAAGTTTCTCTGCTTAAATGTCTCTCACCAAAACAGTTGTCCAACTGTCTCCATGGAGGTATATGCACACAAGGAAAGTACATAATGAATCGAAAGGTGGAGAAGAAACCCCACTTTTTTTGAAGCAACTTTTCCATTAACACCGATATTGTTTGAGGAAAAATTGAGGAGATGTTACGGAGCCAATGTAAACAAACGAGACATAGCGATTGATCAGACAGGTTAAGGGTCAGATACTTTCTGTACTGTTTTGTATGTACTGTTGGGCCTTATTTCTTATCTAAATAGGGGCCTAATCACATGCATAGTTAAAAATACAGCAATCATGGTAATTGCAAGTTGACTAGTACATTTGTTCCCAGTAGTTTTGGGAACACTTCGGAAGGCGCCACATTTCTGGAGCTCTTAAGTATTTCCGAATGCGTTCAGTCAGCGCAGCATTTGCAACAGACCCCTAATGTTTTGTCATTTCAACACACTCCATGATGCCATTTGTCCATGCGGTCAAGTGTTGCAGCAGCCAGGGCTGCACAGCTTGTCCTCTACCCCCTCCAAAAAACAAGATGGACTCTTCTGATAAATGATTAGCTTGATGAGGAATCATGATCTAGATCAAGAGCAGGCTAATGTCAGCAATCTGTGGAGTCCATCTGTCTCATTACCCCACCGACCACCTCGCTCACTCTGAACCTGGAGAACAGCAGACCAGGATGGTGCAGCTGCGGACGAATCTCGGCGCAGTTATTTGGTTGTTTCTCTCCAGGAAAAGCCTGCGAGATCCTAATGCATTATGTATGATCTGTGTGGTTTCTGCCCTCACTTCCTGTAATCCTGACCCTGAAGCTTGTTTGTGGCTAAATCTTTTCATGGAACAGAGGACTGACTCCTGTAGTTGGAAAAACACAAAACAACATGTATCAAATGACCCAAAAAAGATGAAAAAAAATCTGTGTTTTGAGGCAATAGTGAGAGAGATTAAATGATTGCCTTAGGGGTCTTAAAAGGTACTGCTCTCATGGTGTACCGACAGTAAAACAAACCTACTTTCTTTCCTGGAGAATGAGTCAAGCTGCCAACATTCTAACATAGTGGAATCTGGATCATTTCTTTTTTTTAATTGGCATATTGCTTTTTAATAAATCTCTCAACCAGTACATTTTGCAAACTACAAACCACATAAATGAAGCAGGAAATACGTCTTTATGCTAAAGTACTGCTCCGAGCTGTAAAGGAAGTCCCCACTTCACCACCCTGGACAAATGTTTAGTTTGGTCAGTCAGTCCAAATTTATTCGTCATAAGTCACCGCGGTAATGCACATGGACACACTCCTTTAAATTACGCACTGCAGTAACCGTCGGCTCTCACATCATGGCGACCTGACTGACTAATATGGTGACTGTTCTCAACAGTATGCTGCACACGTACTTTAAAACCGAAGCAGGAACAAGTGACGGCAAGTCTGCAGACCCGGCATCTTGGATATTGTTTATGGCTCTGGAAGCTGCCTTTGGGTTTGGATGCAATCACCAGACCACAGTCTGTGACTGAGGAAAGGGTCAGGACAGAATGCAGTTTTTCCGCTTTTTGAGCATTTCAGGTTAACATGAGGATTCACTTGGAGACACATTCATCATGGTTTTCTTGAGCTGATTGGAATGTGAACCACAGTATCTGGATTGCTTTCAGCTGTTTTATCCCCTCAAGTCTCATGACAAGGTTGTGCCATTATGTTGATTATGGACTTATTGGTCGGCATGGCAAAGCTGGAGGAGGCATTCCGAAATGCACTATTACCACAGTGTCGGAATGCTTTATTATGAGTACTCATTTAATGTTTTGATTGATTCAAGAACAAAATGCAACAGTCTGTATGCAGCTGCTTGGACGAAAGTTCAATCCAAGATCGTTCTTTTTTTAGTTCAACATCCTGCCTGCAGTTTGTTTTTCATAAATCATTTCCTATTATGTATCATAAAAGATTATTATTATTTATAGTATGTTTTCACAATAAATCACATTGAAACTGCTATCAATTAAAAGAACAGGTCAAAGAACAAGAGAAACACAAAACTATGTCAATTATTTTGTGGAATCAAGCACAAACAAATCTCGGTCAATAATAACAACTACTCTCATTGAGTCTGGTACTCTCATGAGATTAGTAGTCAATGACTCTTGATTCTATTCTGGCCTAAAACCTAGGAGTTTTAAGGTTCTCCCTTTGTGACAGGTGAAAGAGAATCCGCTCAGCTTGTCACCAGTCAGACGAAAAATGAACAGTCTTGTTCGATCATCGCCAACATCTCTCCACTCACGGCCACATTTACATCGGAGACACATCTGAAAGGTGCCTGTCACATGCCGGCACGTGCACACAGTGTAAAGAATAATGGTGAATGATATGGTGAATTGGCTCACAAAATGAAGTCCTTGCTCAGTTGAGCTTTGGCATGCCGTGTACCATCCATTTGAATTATCTGCGGTCCAGTGCGCACATCTTGTGTGGCAAACAATGCTCATGTGAAAGCACCAAAAAAGCCTCAGTGCATTATGTGAGCTGGCAGCAGCGAGGCGCGCACGCCGTGCCATTTTTCACCTGTTACATGACAGGGGGTTTCAATCTGTCGCATGTGCAGGTTTTGTTTAGAGGAACTCTTGGGAAACAAATGGCTTTTTGAATGTGATGGATCTTGCATAATACTGCTTGTAAAAAGGGGATGAAGCTGGGAAACCGTGCAGCGGCTTACATCCTGGGTTTACGAGCAAACAGAGCAGGACGAGCCACAGCAGAAGACGCGTCTTTGCAAATCTTCAGCAAACAAAAACTGAATGGTGAAAATATCACTCCCTCATTTTGACAATTACTGTCTCTGGCTCTCAATAGCCAAGTATTTAACATGGCCAGCGCAGGTCTGCTGTGTTCAGCGCATTGCTTTGTGACATCGGATTACAACAGGCAGCCTGTGTGAAATGCATATTTTAAATTTGAAGAGTGGCTCTGGTCACACATCACTTGTCCCCCAGGTACCTGGCATGTCTGCGCAGAATGTAAGGGATGCCAATCCTGCCAGCCTCGACTCTGGCGCTAAGCTGACCCAGGCTGCTGCCGATGGCATTATCACCAGCTTCCCCACCTTCCCTGGCATGTCATGTCTGGCTAATCTCACAGGCTGTTTGTACCTTGGCTCGAAAGAGGCTTGTCATGAGGTCTAAGAGCTGGTGTGAGGACAACCTTTGTGCCATGAGGGGGAAAACAAGGGGACTTTAAAGTCCTCCTCTGCTCTCAGGTTCATTAATAAAGTGCATTCAAGACGATGTAAATTTGGTTACTTTAGATTAAGACAATGTCAAACTTGCCAAAGTTACAAATAAGTGTATTTCAATAGGTTAAAAACACATAGATGAGGCCTTCTGCAGCCATTAGACCTTGTGCAACAGTATTCCCGGCAGGAGGAGAGACCAGCCAGACTGACAGATCGACAGTGGCGGCAAAAATGAAGACTTATTGCTTGTGGGAAAGGACTCTGAACCTAAAACCCGGAGGCCATACATTATCCTGATAAGTCATGTCGACCCGAGCCAGCGGCCCCATTGTCATGGCCGGCCACCTAATGACGGAAAACTGATAAGCAGTCGTACCATGTCACCTATGATGTAAACCAAAAATAGGTCCAATTAATCATATGAATTGCCATTAAAGACAAAAGTGGCTGATGGGATTGACTATGGCAGGTAATGAAGAATAATCAGGAGGAGAATCATTTGGATTTGAGTGGAAGAGCATGTCTGGGTAAAAGATGAGGCTGTCTTTGGGAATTTAAGTGAATCAAACTCAAAAACAAAAGAATATTCTGTGTACTTTCATAAAGTTTTTGTTCCTATGGTAAATTCCTGATGTAAAATGTCACCGTCAAAATCACGCACCAACCAAAAAATGGCTCACAGAAGCACGACACTTTCTGTGGGCAGCATACTGTTTCCAAGGTCCATCATGCATATCTCACATTTAGACAATACTATCTACTGAAAGAAAATGCATTTGAAAAGAAAAAAAAGGTCATCAAGTGAGAAAATATGTAAGAATAAAGATAGTTTATCAATAAAGCTTTGCACAAAGAAATCTAATTTAAGCCAGTGAAGAACATCTGATGCAGTGATGTCTTCCCATCTCCAAGCTTGTTAAAGAGAGGGCTGACTTGCTTGCAGACATTGTCGATGCCCCCTGAAATGTGAAATTAATATCTATATCTTTGGGGCCAGGAAGGAGAAACAAGTATGATTGTGTGCACAGCAAGTCATTTATTTAGAGATCCCATTTACATCTGAGAGACGTTTTTGCCACTGAGCTGATCAATGGATAAATACCAGCGCAGTAAACAGAGAAAACAACAACAGGCAGTCAAGGATGTGCCGGAAGACTGAAAGTTTAAAGCCTGCGAGTCTTTGCCAGCCTGATTTTTACTCTGCTGCTTATTCTGCTGCATATTCTGGCCCACCTGTAAGCAGGTATGTGCATCTCCATATGCATGCACCATGTAAACTGACACAGAAGGTGTGACTGCACAACGAGAGGTTAAAAATACCACAGGGACCTTTTAAGTCATTATTAGATAAGGGAGTGCTGTGGTGATATCGCTTGCCCGAGGAAAGCCTTTTGTCCATATATATTGTATGTGTTAGAAAAACTGAAATAGCATGCAGTTACAGGAACAGCACTCCTACACTGTTTTCTTTGAACCCCCATTAGCGTGAGAGACCTCCGACAGCTCAAATGGAAGTTTTATGTCTTTGGGCAGGAGCTAAGTTCTAATGGCACAGTCCTCTGCATTGTAAATGTGTAGGTTGTGTCGACTGACGACGTGATGACCTGGCAAACTTACTTCGTCTTGCCATCATATGTAAAAGGAATGAGGGCACACTCTCGCTCTCTCACCCACCAACCTCTGCGTTACGTCTGCTGCCTGATTATCGCATGGATCGAATACATAAGCATACTAAAAGCACTTAGCTGTACATTAAATAATTGAGGTAATTTATCGAAAGCTATCCGTCCATTTGCATCAGAGATTGTGACAACTTTTGCTCCAGTAGTAATGAGAGCAGGGGAAGCGGTGAAGAAAAAGCCAGAGTGCTTTTGGTCCCAGCTTTTTATCATCTTCTCTACTTTCACCTTGTTAACTTGACTTTTGTTCTTTTAACCAATTTCTTTTTTCATTCCTCAGCTACATATGCGTCTCCACGACCTCATTTAATTCCCTCTTTTTTCTCTGTCTTCACCCTTTCTCTCGTCCCCTTTTTTTCCCTCTTTGCACTCTCACTATCTCGCTCCCACAGAGGGCACAGAAGCACAATGTTCTGGGTGCTTGCAAAGCATCTGGCTTCTATACATCCAGCCGGCCAATATGTTTGCTCGTACAAAGTCTGTACAAAGTGCGCTGCTTGCTTGAGTTGTCAAATACAAATTACTGGCCAGCGGGAGTCTGAGCTTCACTGCAGTTTCTCCAAACCTCATTTCCGCGGATTTACTTTGTTTACAAAAAAATAGAAGGAAACAAGACTACAACCTGTTCGATAGTTCGAGTTGACACAACAGAGACTTTTAAAGGAGTTACAGGATAAGGAAATGGTGCGTTAAACTGTGATGTTCCACCATAACAGCTGCACTTGTCATGCAGCATTGCCAGAGTTTTTGCCACTACACTTTTGTGAAGTCAGCATCAGAAATTAGAGTGTAATCCCTAGAAAAGACAACTAAAATTGAATCGCTGACCTTGTACATCTTACACTGAAGAAACTGAAATGAACTCTAGTGCGGCGGGTCTGTCCAGCAAACAGAGCTCCTGAAATGGAAAACACAAAGCTCCCACTGACTTTCTCTGCCATAAAAGCTTTTGGTCTGCTTGCTTTGGATGACAACATCTATTGCAATGAGCAGCTGTTGAAGAACATCATTAGTCCTCTGTGCCATTTTGTCTCAGATTCCACTCTTAAGAAGCACAGCTCCTGCAGTGAAGAGTTGCTCAAGCTAAGCTGACAATACAGGATCCCTGTGCTCAAGCGAAGACCTGTTTTGACGTCGGAAAGCAATCAGCTCAATCTGTTGATGTAATTCAATATAAACAATACTGTTTTGGAGGGACAGAAACCAAGAACATTCTTTTTAAAATATTCACTGACGTCACAATAATGGTGCTTGCACATTCCTACCCCTGATGTTCAAAGTGCTCCCATATCATGTAAATTGGTCACACAGACATGTGAAAGGCACCTTTCCTTTCTGCCATCACCCTCTTACTCGTTCATTTCACAGGCTGTTAATCATTACTGTGATTATTTAATTAAATAACAGCTTTTTCTGCAGGCCCGAGTCTACAAAGTCTGTGCAGTTGCCATTAGCAACGGTGTATGTGCGCTTGGGGGAGGGGGGGGGGCATAATGACAGCAGAGACGTCTGTAGGAGTGGCGCGAGGGGCGGCTGGCGTGTCCTTTCTCACCAGCCCGCAGTCGGATTCGCTCGACGGAGATCCGCTGATGTCGACAAAGTTTCCACTCCGTTTCATTGATTAAGCTCACCATGAGGACAACACGCCACCCTGCCATATATTATGAGTCCATCTGCAGGACGATTAGCGCCTTTATAGACACATGAACATCATTTTCAGAGGCCGCAATTGGTTTGGGCAGGCAGTTCTCATCAAAATAAACGATGATTAGCTTGTTAATAACTGTTTTGCTCCGACTGCTGGGCTGTCTGCAAGTGGCTGCATTTGTTTGGCTCAAACACTGAAAATATCAGGCCACATTTACTTATAACTGGATCAGAATGTGAAGGATTTAGCTATATGGCACCAGCTATGCTGAAGGGACAGTGTGCACTAAAAATACAATCACATTTATATCAAATTGCACATCTGACTTTTGAATGCCTGATTACTCTTGCATTAAAATATTTTCAGTTTAGTTTAATGAGTCGGTTCCATTGTGCTAATATGACAACGTGGCCTTTATTAGTGATTAACTTTATTATAAGTGAGTCACTTATACGCTACAATCCCCGTCTACAAAACTCCCAGGATATGGCTCATCCACTTCTTTGCTTATGGCAATCAAAGACCACTAGAAACTGCTCATGATCATGAGAACACTTTGTTATTGCTTTGCATCAAATTGAAACATACCTGCTTTGCGCCTTGTCGAATATTGTGGCAAAACAAAAAAAGAAGCATCAACTGACAATCGGCCTGCACTGACTGGAGTTGTGATCGTAAGGTAGTAATTGAAAGAAAAAAAGCGATTTTTGTTTTTTTTCTTGAGGCAATGCCGCCAGAAATTGCTGCTACAATCAACAACAAAAAACCCCAGAGAGGACTGTAATTAAACAAACAAACAATAAATGTTGAAATTCAACGCATGCAGTTCCCTCATCTCTGACGGAACAAGAAGCAAAAAGAGACTAATTAAGCAGAGCAGAGGAAAGGTATGTCATTGCATTTGTTGGCCACAGAGTTGAACAAATCTAGATTTTTCCTGGACCACATCCAAAGCGGTACGACTGTAAAACTGCTTCGGCTGACTGTGCCATGCGGGTTGTCCTCAAAAATCGATTTCAGATGTCAAGGACCTGCAGGCAATAACACAACTTCTGAAAGTCTGAGAGATAAGTCAACTTCCAGGCCTGTGTCCTCTCAGTGTCTTATTGAGCAGCTATTGGCAGCTTTTCAGAGGAGTGAGGCCCTTCAGGTGCAGCCACTCCCAGCAATAGTGTTCCATTCCTCTCCATTAATTCATCATCAATATGGATCCATCTTTTGTTGATGGTGGCATACCTGCCCCTACTTCGCCCTGCCACCCTGCCCCAGACGCTCCCGCCTGAATAGAAATGAAGCCAGTTTCTTCCAGCGGTGGCAGTCATTGTGCCATTTGTTGAGTAAAACACACAGGTCCATTATTGAAGTGTCACGATGCTGTGTGTTTGGAATGCGACAAATCACCGCGAGCTGTCACCCCGGCAGTTTGGTGGCATTACTCTCAGCAGAGAGGAACGCCGTTAATGCTGACAAACACTGTAGAATGAGGGTCATTTACCACACATCCATTAAGCAGGTGCCAATACTCCTCCTGCAGCAGAGGCATCTCTCACTTTCACAGGGTCACGTTTGCATTTAGCTGCTCTGCATCTTCCCTTTTGAAAACTCATAAAAAAAGACTGATCACAATTGATATGTCAAAGCATTTTTTGTTTATTAAGTGTGTCTAATATTGGTCAATTGACTACAATTAGGTGAGAGTAGCTGGTCTTCCAAAAAGGCCTGTCCCTCTGTTTTTTCCTGCGTCAGCAAGGCATTATTCAACCACATGTTTTTTTGCATGTTTTCATGTGGGAGGGGGGGGGGAGAAACACATGGAAGCATCTTTATACCGTCTTTTCTTCGGGGGATAAACAACAACAACAAAAAATCACCCAGTTTCAAATTCCTATTCAGAGCTTCTGCTCAAGGCTCTGCTTAAATCTCATTAAAAAGTCTAATCAAATGACAGCAATAGCATAACATGTAAAGTTAATTTGCTAAATATTTTACTTGATGAGCAGGAGACCATAACAATATGAACCCTCTCGGCCCCGATGAAATATTACCGATACGATCACAGACGACTTCCAAGCAACACTCACCTCATTAGAATTTGGAGGAAAATGTAATTTATGACTTCACTCTGAACTCCTTTTTTTGCCCTTCTTCCTTCTAATTGTTGATATTGCCTGAAGGCGCCTTCTTTGTTGGATTTCTAATTTACGTAAATGAGTGAAAATTATTTTCGCTTTTGTCCCCACCCCCAGGAAGTCAGGTGTGGAGAAACTTATTTCCTTCGACAATTGAGGCTGCACAGTGCATTCGCTGGAAGTCTCTCGAACGCAGCGTGATTGTAATCCTCCTATAGAGGCCGATTCCAAAACATACATTTTCTGTGACATTTTATCAGTTCCGATGTGATGGATGGGTAAGACATTTCAATTCTGACATGAAATATGAATCACTGGAAGTGACATTTGCTGACCTGTTCCCATGTGAAGAGTATAAAAGGTCCTCTTTGAATAGACAGCTTGAGTCTCATAAATATGACATAGAAGCACCTATGACCAATTTTGAGGCTGGCGCAGGGCACTGAAATAAAACTAACACTGCTAATCTGCACATTTCATGCATCATTAAAACATCAGTTCAGAGAACTGAGGAGAAGGTCATCTCAAAGTAGCATGCTGTTACAAATGGTGTGTAATCAGCCAACCAATGATCAGTTTGGAGTTTTGAAAATGCAAATTTGGGAGAAGCTGAACAGGCTACATTCTTTAAATGCGACGGTCTGTATGTATGCGTCACTTTGCATGCTCCACTGGATCCTGTATCCCAGTGAAAACATTGAAACCACTGGTTACTGAATAACAGGAACTCCTTTAAAGTACACCTCCTAAAAACTTTAACCATGTGTTTTATATGACGGTGGTCCTTGTGGCGAACATGATGCACCACAAAAGCAATGCAAGGGAACCATTCATTATGGCCAGTGCAGTTACCTACATAGGCACCAAAATCCAAGTCCTCCATATTCAAAACAACAATTACAGGCTGCAGCTATGGGAGAAATCACTTGGTATATATATATATATATATATAAATATATAAAACATTCAAGTATGATATACTTGATAAGACAGAAAATCACAATCCCTTTCTAACTGTGCTCTTTCAGGCTGATAAAAGTTAAAGCTGTTGTTCAGTCACTTGACAAGAGTCTGAATGCACAACAGTGATGGAAGGCTTCATCCTTTTCAGGCTGGTAATCAGCAGCCACTTCTTTTTTCAGACAATGGCAACAACGATTACAAAGGTCAGGGAAGGAGTCTTTCGCTGAGGCATTTAGGAAGAGCAAAAGGCAAAACACAGCTTCCATAAAGCTAATCTTTATCGGAGGTTAAACACATTAAATTATCGCACCGTTTCCAGGCTGCAAATTATGCAAGCACCTTCAGAAAATAAGTAGTTCACACACAAACTGCAGGCCATGAGTATTGCTTCCGTTGTTGCGATAAAACCATCATGGCGATTCTCTGACTGTGCACTTCCAAAGTAAATTCAAATTACCACAGGAGTGCTGACCACAAGCACCATGTTTGCAACTTAAATGTTCAGCTAATCATGCATTAACTTAAAGTGCTTTCACAATTCCATTGTTGCGTTGTTTATGCACAGTTAGTGCAAGAGAAAAGTAGGCATTCATGGACAACACACACTGTTAACTCAGCATGGCCACTGAGCATCCTCTTTAAATAATTGTAAAGTCTTAAGCGTCCGTATTGTGGCTTTTGGGAGGGTAAGATATCATGCAGGAATGCCTTGAGACAAACAAAAGATCAGCATGTGATCATGTAAAAAGCAGAAAAAAAAAAAAACATGAATAGAGCAGTTAAGGGTTTGTAATTACAAAGATCCAAACTGTGATGAGCCCACTGTCCAGGCAAAAAAAAGCTTTCAAAGTACTCACAAGTTTCAAAATAATAGCTTGCTCATATGGAGGTAGATTCGTTTATTGTATTGAATTTGAAGCTTTTTATAGTTAAGTGGGGGAGGAAAATCAGGTGGGCTCCTGCAAACTCTACAATTAAAAACAGCAAGGGAAATTTGCATAGCATAAGCATATCATTAACTCTCAGGGAAATGGAAACAATGAATTCTCCAGGGTGGCATCCAAAGATAGGCCTCAAATCCACCCTATGTAGGTGGGTACCACAGCAGGCTCCTCAAGCTAATAATACATGGCGTATTTACCACTTTGAAAGTATAGGCAAGCCTCGCCATACCATGAAATCTCATCAAAAAGTCCACGATACTACAAGTTGCAGTAACAAAATTTGCACCCGACATACTGAGTAATTTCAGAACAAACATTTTGTCTGTGTCAGATTTCTTCTTTGAGCAGCAACAAAAGATATCCCAGCCGTCCATCGAGGCTGATAAAAAAGGAACACACCAATCAGCTTCAACATGACACCCAATGACAGGTGAAGTGAATAACATTGATTATCTCGTTACGATGGCACCTGTCAAGAGGCAGGATGTGCGAGGCAGTACAAGAACAGGCAGTGGCTGCACAGTGATTACGTGATTAGCACTGTCACCTCAATGCAAAAGCCTCTTGGCGAACGAAGGATTTCTGTGTGGAGTTTGCATGTTCTCCCTGTGCCCTTAATAATCTAGGTTCAATGGATATAACTAATGTTTCTATATCCACTGCTGTCCTCAAAAATTAAGGTGAAAAAAGGTAAAAAATGAGAAAAAAAAAGGTCCTAAGCTCCACTTAAGGCCATTCATCATTTCTTTGTTGACTTGTTTTGTTGAGAGACATGCAGTGTTTCGGAATGAGTCACGTTTGTCTTTTTTTCGACACCAGAAACGCCAAAGATGAATATGCTGGAAAGCTGGTGCAGATTTAGTATGAACCCACATCCCAAATGGTGCAATGAATGGTTCAACAAGAAACCAGGAAACGCAGTTAGAAGAATCCCAATATAAACAAGCCCTATTCATTATGGCAAACGCAGCCCGATGGGGCTCCCCGTCCCAAGGCCGCGGGGTTTAAATAATACAGCTTGAGGCTTAAGAGGGAGAAAAAAAAGGAGAAAACGAGGAGTGCTGTTCTGTCCACAAAGGGTCAGAAATCGTCAGTTCTCCTTGAGTCATTGCAATGCTTCTCTGAACTCCCACAATGAAAAGCTTGACGACAGCATCAAGCACGAGCAGCGTCATGGAACGTGGCCGCTGTATTGAATTGGTTATCAATCCTGGAGGGGATTTTGGCAGGCAGGATTCAACTTAGGAAAAGGTGTTTTGACAGAAGAAAGAACAGCAAATTAGGTTTGAAATGTTATTGTGCTTTACAAAATAAGAGAAAATAAAAGAATATGATGCAGAAATTGATTTACAGACTCCAACTAAGCAAAGTTTTAGTACAAAAGGAAAATAGGCAAGGTTGCCTAAATCATCAATTGCACTTATCACACCATTCACACAAAAATATGGCTTCAGGAACACAGCTCGGACTTCCTTAGCTGTTGAATATGTTGATTTCTTTCAACAAGTAAGTCCCAGAGCCTGAAGAACGAGTGAAAAGCTATTTAGAAATCAAGTTGGAACACGTCCAGCGTGAAGTCTCCACAATCGCATGTTTTGAGTGCCTCATCATCTGCTGCTGTTCACTGTGTTTTATCAAGTCCAAAGTTAATGCAGATGTCTGACAGACTATTGGGAAGCTCTTTATGCTTCTGTCTGCTGATAAGCGCCGCTGCGATGCCGATTTCCTTTTCCCAACAGACTTGGCACCTGCCCACACATTCAGAGCCACTCTAAACTGCCGTGCTGGCCATGGTATTACTAAGCTTGATTGGCTGGCCAACTGGCCTGACCTGAGCCATATATAGAGTCGATAGGCTATTGTCACGAAGAAGATGAGACGCCGACACCACAATACAGGTGACCTCAAGGCTCCTCTCAAGGCTGCTCTGCAATGTTGTGCAACCGTCCCTCCTGCTCCTAACCGAGCTTTATTTGAGGGCAGTCCCTACTGTTCATAGACAAAATGATATCATGCTAAGTATGTATGTAAGAAAGGGACCTTTTATCCACTCGACAGCAGCAGGAATGTCAGCGAGCAAATGTCTGTTACAGGGATTGAAAGGAGAAAGAAGAGTAAGGAAAGAAAGAAAAAAAAGGAAAGTAAGACTCGTCTAACTCCAAACACAACAAGTATGAATGGAGGTGGCCGAATCTGTAGGCTGCACATCATGTGGGCTAAAATAATATCGGCAGCTTTTTAGCCTCTGATACGTTTTGGCAGTGGAAGGGAAGCTGATGCTGCTGATGACAGTCCTGTAGGCTTGTGCAGGGTGCTTGTGTGGGAGGTGTGCTGTTCGTGTTTGTTTCACTGTGCTGCAGGTCCTTCTAGTTGGCTAAAAAAAAAGAAGGAGCTCATGAGAAGGTGAAGGCAAGTAGCCACTGTCTCCCACCTATATGCACCTCTTTCTGACAGGAGGAAGCATCTACCCACCCTGGAATCAGCTTCAGGTTTTTTTGTCTTTGT
This sequence comes from Malacoctenus gilli, assembly GCA_032164315.1. Taxonomy (NCBI): domain Eukaryota; kingdom Metazoa; phylum Chordata; class Actinopteri; order Blenniiformes; family Labrisomidae; genus Malacoctenus; species Malacoctenus gilli. The sequence continues at coordinate 4,972,567 of JASSRZ010000060.1, forward strand.
TCAGTTTCTTTTTTTCTTGCTTGCCTAGTTTACTTTGTTACCTTCAGTACTTTTGTTGAATAAATTTGTTACATCAAGCCTTTGCCCATAAATTCCTCTATTGCGATGTCCTTTCGAAGGTTTCCTCTGCATTCAGCCAAAAATCAGGAATTCACATTTCCTGTTCTCGTGTCGTCACTGCAGTTCTCACGAACGAGCCCTGTCACTGCAGGAATACACATCTCAACTTGTGTTGCCTCTCAAATATTGATACCAGTGACATCCCAGGTACCACTGACTGTAAAGCAACAGCCATGTGAGACTGGCAAAGCTCAGTTCATATCAGTATTCCTTTCTTCACCACCCATGAAAAATGCAGGGAGCTGTGCTTGCCTTCGTTGTAAGGGAAAAACCAACTGGCTGTTGGAAATCTCTTTACTGTGAAAAAGGCACAATGTGCATCTGCTGATAGGAGATCAACAGTTGTGAAAAAAATAAAATATAAACATCCGAAAAGAATTTTCATCAATCAATAAAGAGATTATTCTTCAGCACCGAGCCTCCATGAGGATGTTTGAGGTTATAGTCAGAATACAAAGCTGTAGGACACAACGGCGGCTCCAAAGTTATAGAGACCTCACCCTGAACTCCTTTTGCATGTGTTCTGCATGATGGCACGGCACTGTCAGGTTAACAATAAACTGTCTACTTGAACCTGCATGAATAAGAGCGAACTGTTGTTTCCTGAAACTCCTCAGTATTGTCTCAAACTGAAGCCCGAGCAGAGTTTGTGACCACATTTGCAGTTAAAAGGGGAAAAACCGAGAGAGGTAAACAAAGAAGGAACTTGGGTTTGATTGTAGGGTTTTTCTTCCTCCGAGTGCACGACCTGACTGTCATCTGACCTTAGTCGTCCTCACTTCAGCTGAACTGTGTGGGTGGAAGAACGAATGAGTCACATGTGCGTAACAGTTTTGATTGGTGGTTGGCTCCACTGGGTGGCTTTGCTTTTCTTCAGAATGGTTATACATCAACCCAACGGAGCGGAGGAAAATACCTCTCTTGTCTGAAAATATAAAAACTTCAAGTGGAACATCGTTCAGATAGTGTTTATGGAAAAGACATTAGCTTCGATCTGCTTATCCTGTCACAGACGCTGCATTGGTAAAGACTGAGATGGAGGCACTAAATCCAAAGTGTGCACACACTAACAAAGTATAATAATATAAAAGTGTTGTGATTACTAAGCAATCACACATTGATCTGCTGCTTTATGGCCAGTTTGTGGACAGAACTGTTAAACCGTACAGAGAAAATAAAAGTCTTTGTGACGAGGGTAGGAGAGATTCAAAAATAGGCATCATGAAAACTGTGTTTGCTCGCAAAGGTGTTGTTTTTTTCTGAGATTGAAATATTGCGTGGCAAATTTGACTCAAGAGGCCTTTTGAATAAGTATACAGGGAGATTATACTTTCTCTACCAAGGCTGGAAAACAGAGTGATGCCTCAACGCTTTGCACATCACCGCACCTAACTCAATGTCACTAACACACAGTGATTTTTATTCTCCCTGCAGGTATAGGATACATATTATTCAGGTTGAAGTAACAAAACCAAAAGAGCAGAGTCAGAGGAAATGTTGGGGTGAGAAAAAGTTTTGAAGAGCTGGGGCTGGTGGTGTGCGGTGGGGCTGGGACCCCCGCCTGTTTATGCGAGGGCTGGTGGAGCTACAACAGGCGACGAGTTAAAATACGGAACAACACAGACAAGGCTGTTTGACATAGATAAATTCTGCTTATTCAGAGTAACCGGAGGGTGCGAAGCAAAAATAATAGGGCCATTTGCAGGATGGAGGGTTGCCAGATCTTCTTCTTGTTGTTGAGCAGATGCAAAACCACAAAATACTTTTGGGGAAACTGACATACATATGCCAATCTAGTATTTAGCCTGCTCTTTATATTCCTTTTTCCCCATTTCGCTCTCGTTTTAGCATAAAATAAGCTTCTTTAAATGTGTATACACCAAGAGGAGCTGTTGCAAAGCAATCAATAAATCTATACATTGCCCTCTGCTCAGCCAGCAGTTATGATTGATTTCCCCTGTGTGGTTATTGATTCGTGTCCACCTCTATGCACACACCTTTTTCTAATTGCATGTGAATCAAACCATGCATGGATCATTGTTAAGTCAAGCTGGACCTTCATAGGTCACTGACAGAGATATACATGAAATAATATCCTTTCAAAGGACCCCCATTAAACTCTTTCACATAAAAAAGGAGAGAGAGCACCCATTTTAATAGGTGTCATCAGTGTCATGTGTGGTTTGCAAACATCTCGATGGCTGAGCAGGATGAAAAGCATTTTCTAAAGACCTGATTTCAAATTGGAGCTGGTTTAGAGGGGCAGAATCGAGTTTGATCGTTCCACAGCAGCTGTGCTGTTTGGCACATAGATTGATCCCCCAAACATTAGCCCAGCTTTCAGTTGTCACAGCCAAGATTCACTCCAACAGCTCACTCACACAGGTCAGAATCAAGCTCGTCTCAGCCTGAAGGCAGCAAAGGAATCAGCAGACAAGGTGAAGGTTTTCTTCTCATCCAATAAAGGAAAATGATTTTGCGAATGCGTATTCAAATGATGTTGGCAAACAAGCTGTTTTCTCCACTGAGAAACCGTTTCATTTTGATGATTTACAACAGAGGTTCCCAGTTTTTGTCCCCAAACCCCCCTTAATATCATCCAAAAAAAGAGGCTGTAGTCCCCTTCTCTAGCTTCACAGGTGCTGTTTTGGCAAATAGACAGACACTAACTGTACAAAAGTAGGAGCCCGTAAAAGAAGCACAAAGGTCAGTTTCTTGGGTCTGCTCTAAATTTTATAAACCCTTTTACATTGTTTTTTATCATTTCGAAAATGAAATCTTTTTGTCTTCACAAACTAAGTTCTTGGTTGTTTGAATGTCAGAAAAACCCAGAGCTTTATTTATACATCACAGATGGTTGGTGGAATATGAAATAAGCCATGTCTTGCCATGTCTTCTATGCAATATGGTCACACAGCTGTGGATCTTGGTCTCATTGTTTGGTAAATCCAAATTTAGCTGTCCAGTTGGCTGTCAAAAGCTCGCCTGCAGCATAATTCTTTCAGCGAGTAGCCAAAATGCAAAGTAATGTTCGACATAGATTATATTAGCAGCCTGTTGAATGTTTAACGAGGAGCCCCAGTTTAATGTTGATTAAGAAACATTTGACTCATGTCCTTTATTGTCACCCTTTTTTTGCCATGTCACTTCAATACTGCTCAAAAAGCTCTTGGTCAAGTTTTAAATTAAAAACAAATAAATGAATCAGTGTTATCCATTCCAAGGTAATCTCCACGCTGTAAAAATGAGAGATTGACAGATTTTCATACTAAAAATCTGTTTGATTGAACATTTCACTCAATTAGCAGACTGTAATCAGGTGCATGGCAAAGATGAGCAATAACTATTTTAAAAATCTGCAAAAACAGGTGAAATGAATAGATATCAAGTCTGAGATTCAGTCGGAGATAGAGCAGAATAAGAGCAACTGGCTTAACTATAAGATGAAGCACGAACTGCAAAGGGAGGGAGGGGAGGCACTCACTCTAAGGCTCATTACTCTCCTCATAGTATGCCAAGTGCTGACCCAGCAGCATCCAAGCCCCCTACCCTCCTCTTGCCCTTCAACCCACCCCTCCCAACGGCAGGTGAGAGACTCGCACGCCCGTCAGGCACGCCCGCTGTCGTCCCATTTGGTCCGTGACACCCATAAAGCAATGTGGGATGGTAGTTTTCCGAGAGCTTTTAAAGCAGCCAATGGCTACTTTAATGGATGGATACACTGTTTAGCTTAATTCATGCCCTGTTCGAGCCTTACAGGGAGGATTTGACCTCTCTTAGGTTAAATAATGGTCGCGGCATAGATGGGTTGGTCGGGGGCAAGGAGGAGATAAATGCGCTGTGACATTCAGCTCACTCTAGCGTCCCCCAATGTGTGATTTGAGAGTAGTCTATTAGGCAGACGCTTTGCTTAAACATGGGAAGAGTTATTGGACGGGGCAGCAATGACTGGGGGCTCTGCATAAAGCGACATTTGAGGAGGAAAAAACGGGCCAGTTTGACAGGCATTTATCAGAGCGAAACTGAAAAAAGACACGATAATCCATTCAAAGACGTAGCCAGAAGATTTTCAGGCCCCCACTAATTCCAAGTAAAAAAAAGGAGTTCACCTTTAACAAAGGTTTACGAGAGGGCTGAACAATTAAGGGCATTTGTCTTTTTACTGCCCAGCAGTGCCCAACTCAACAAATTAGGATGGAAATCAATGCTTCGGTCTGAGTCGTTCATCAAACAAAAAGTGAACATTCGATCTCACAGTGAGTGAAATGTGGGAACCAGCTTGTATTTTGGAGATGATGTGCTTTTCAAAAACATTACATCGACATTATAAAACTGAAAAATTCACATTATTGTATTCATGATATCTTAAAAAAACTTACAATTAACAAATTGATTGGAGAAATAATTGAGATTAATTGACACTCAAAATAATCTATAGCTGCAGTAATTGTTTAATTAGTCTGTAGACTGATGCCACTGAAGTGAGAATTATGTGCTGAGCTTCCCATTTTCAAAGAATTCCTTTTACCAGGAGTTTAATCCAGTAAGATATGCTTTTGTTAAAGTCCATGGAAATAACCGCAAAATCAGTTTATCAAAAGCAATAGAAGCTGTTTAGAACATGCTGAAAAAACAGGTCGGGACATTTTTCTATCAGAGACAGGACCTCTACGAATACTACGAAGCATCGACAATGATTACATGAAGTTGATTTTGGGGGGGTTTACTGGTCTTCAATCTCATGGGATGTGAAATGACACTTTGAGCTCAGATGGCATCGAAAGCATCGTGATAACTCAGGAATTGGCTTTCGCTTGTGGTAACTGTTAAGTTTATAACTGTGCCCCAAAATGTTGGCTGCACTTTTAATGGCAAATCCTGCCCTACATCACAGTTGTGTTACTTTATGACTCAATGACGCTGGAGTGTCTGGTCATTTCAGAAAAGCACCCACAAAAAAAGCTTTAAAACATGAGCATGGCTTTTCATTTTACACTTGGTTATTATCTCTTTTTTTAACACCCTCTTACTGTATTTTAGAATACAAGCTGGCAAACTGTGCTCTTTGGAAACAAAGTAACCACTGTCAAACATGACCACAGCACTTTTCCCTTAATTTCAGGCTCAAACTACCATTAGAAAGAACTCGCCAATAAACTGAGAGATTTAAACACAGTACAGTACCAACAATGGTGGCTGGGTTCTGCTAATAATAAAGACCAGACCACAGACTCTTGGAGCATCCCTGGTGGATCATATAATGTTTTAAGTGGGGCAGGTGGGGCTGGAAAGTTCCTCCTTTTTCGAGGTGAGGAATGACCCAAGGAGTTTGATAAGCACAATCCTAACGAAAAGTAAAGACAGTTTTCTCATTGGTTCCTGGATTACTGCAGAAAACGCCTTCTTTGACAACATTTTCTTGACTTTGTCGGCATTAATTTTCTGCTGCACTGTCACTTGAATGATCCACTAATGGGAAGTGTTAAACATTTGGATAACATTGGCATCGTGACTACAATTAAATCCTTTTTTTAACTAGACATTAAAAAAGTTACCTTAATAAAAAATATCAATGATACAATTTTTCCGAGGTCGTGCTTTGTTGGAAAAATGCCCTTGAGCTGGCTTTTGATTACAATTAGTTTTCTGCTAATTTGTGACATGGAAAAAAAATACAACTATCGAGCTCATTTTCAGCAAGTTTAATTACTGGCAATTTGTGTTACAGTCAAGAATGCAGCGCTGAGCGGCCTGCGACACTGTAAGAGAGGAGGGATTAAACAAGTGACCCGTGAGGGCCAAATTACACATTATTCATCACTCTGCTCTTATTCATCTCCACAGTGTGTTCGTTTCCACCCTGCGGGGGCTGAGATTGGGTCAAGAGGACTCTGTTGTTTGGGTACAGGTTAGCATGGAGATGTGTGGAAGGGTCAGGACAATTTTGGCCATGCTGTCTCTCCCCATCTTTCTCACGGTGAACATCCGAACATCCGCCCCCATCTGCATATTCCCAGAGTGACAAAACTAGTTAGCTGAGTAATAAATCAAACCTCGGCTGCCCAATTTGGTTTCCTAATGTAATTAATATGTGCTAAAAGCATTTAACCAGCCATAATTTGTGGATGCCACTTTGAAGTGACTATTTAAGGAAAACTTTGAGCGTACGTAGAAGAAAAAAAAAAAAGAGGTTGACCATGATATTCCTGGAATAAGGAGATGCATCAAAGAGTATTTAAAAAATAACACTCATAACGCTGGATGGGAAACTCCAGGCTGAGTGATAATTGTGTCATACGCACTCGTCACACAGGGTTGGGGATATCTTCATGTGACCTTGTCTAAACATTTGAAAGCAAATGTCCACAGAAAACCTATAAAGATCCGCTGAGTCAATGCACAGGGACCCGTAACTCTGTACCCCAGAGGCTGAATGACCTGAGGACAGCCCTTCAGGAAGAGTGAGAGGCCTTGTCTCAGCAGACAATGAGCCCACTTGTGAACAGCGTGACACGTCCACGTCAAGCTCTTACTGATGGTCAAGGACACGTGATAAATTGTTGAGACATTGACATTTTTTGTTGGAGTAAACAACCCTCTTTTTTTATATATATATATTTTCCAAACATTTTGCCTGAAAACCAAATATCCCTAACTTTTGGTGAGTCGTGTTTTTCAGATTATTTGCACGAGATGTGACACACAGAGTAGATGATAAATAACAGTGGAGCAATTTCACTTCTGACCTGATAATCCAGATCAGATTTTGAAAAAGCAACTTTCCTGATTCTGACATTTTCCTAAATGCTTCACTTATTAGATGCCTTGAATAAATCATTATCAGCACATCCGCAAACTAACTCTGGCCTATCAAAAAGACTGACTCCCTCAGAAAGGATCTATCAATTAAATCTCTATTACTTTGGACCCAATCCTTGCAGTCACTTCCAGACTTGCTTAATCCCCTTCTTCACTTTCTCTCGGCAGCACACCACTGAGAGGATAGTGCAGACAGAAGTGAGCAGAGGGAGGAAGTAGAGAGGGGTGATTGCCGAAGAGCAGAGCTTGTCATGAGTGGATTTATGGCTAGGGAGACAGCGGCGGGAGGCGGGCGAATTGATGGGTGACACATAATCAGCCTCCTTATCGCAGCCCCGCAAAACTGGATTGCATCCAGAGGCTTGTGATCCATCCGGATTTGGCTAATGTCTCCCACTCCTCTCCTGAGCCCCGACAGCTCTCCGTTATCAGGGTCTGGCCTGGGCTTCCTTCCCTTCCCTCCGACTGCCATCCCTCCACCCCTCCGTCCGCCACCTCCTCCTTGCTGTCTGTATCTTGACACTGTCAGGTGAAGAGGCAACTAAGGGTTTGTTGACCAGGTCTGTCCGTCCGCCTCACTCGAAGCTCGCTTCCCTCTCTCTCCCTCTCCGTGCTCGGGTTTCAGTCGCTTTCTGTGCTACCATTCCTCCCCTCGCAGTGTTTCCTCAAATGTCACACTCCAAATTATTCTCTAACTGCTGCACTCAAATCAGCACCAATTGTTTACAGTATTGCTGGCAGAAATGGAAGCAGGCCTCTGATGTGTCACTGCTGTTGAAAACAACTAACCAGGCCTCTGTAAACTGCTCTTGTTTGCATTCTGTAACCCGACATGCCAGTTTTTGTCAGGGATGTTTATTGTTCCGTGACTCGGGTTACAAAAGCAGCACCAGCTTGAGGAAGGAGTGAATCACAGCTTCCACAGTGGTTGGGTTCACGACGTAGTTTGGGGGAAAGAAATGGAGCTATGCGGTGACATAATGCTCTGATCTGCTCGCACGATCTCCACAGTGATCTCAACCAGCTCTCACGAACCCGTCGGGCCAGAATTGGCTGTTGCAACGAAGTCACCGACACTCACAGAAAGCAAAAGTTAAGGGGCAATGTTCAGGAGCAAAAGAAACCTGCCTTAAAGTGACAGTATCACATCTCTGCTGTGCTTTACAACCGTGCTGCAAGCCTTGAAGAGAGGGCAGTGTGCAGATGTGTTTTGCTGACGCTGTCAATCTCTCTTTTAACTTTAGAACTAAGTGAGAAAATTAGCATACAAAATGACACAGTTCTGTAGCATTTTCTGTGCCTTGGTGTTGGCAAGCAGAAAGCAGACACAGTAATGAGCTTAATTGGTTTGCTTCAGAGCTAACATGAGACTGCGTTGCCAGGCTGCTGGATTAAAAAACATTTACAACGGCGCCTGAGTGAACCCCCGCTCATAAAAAAGAACATACCAAGATCAGGCTAGTTAACGCACCAAAATGCTTATTTGTATCCCGACGGGGACCGACAAAAATGTGCCGCATCCAAAGACGACTGATAATAACATATCTAAATCTTAATTATGGAGTGAATGAATGGACACCACAACCACACTGGGACAACGCAGAACACAATGTACCATTGAGTGTTCACACTCATCAAACTCTGGGACTTCTTAACCAGAACACTTTCTGCTGTAATCACACATGCTCGCTGCCTAATACACTGGAAAGTGCTGACAAGATGTTAACACGTGTCATGCCCCATTTAGGCACAGTGTGATCATATGATGCACACAAAAAACAAAAACACACACTGAAAGAAAAACCTCGTTTTAAACTGTGGTCACTGACTTTAACCAGCTGTTTAATACGATGCAAATACACAGGACTTCCACACAGTATGTTGGCACGTACGGTGCACTTCAACCACACTGAAGGAGCTCTGTGTTATACGTGCAGAGATACTCCTTCATTACAACATATGTTGTACAATAGCCGTGGTCTCACACACACACACAAGGCCATCCCAGTGTGCACAACACAGAACTCTGTTCATTTTTAAGAAAATGAACATAAGATAATGACACTGATTTCGGTCACCATTCAAAAAAAAAAAACACCAGTCAATGCTGACATAATACAATAAGCTCATTACAGAGGAAATATTACATTTGCATATAAATTGAGTTAAGTCACAACTCACTCTGCTGTTGCTTAAGATTATTCAGTGTTATCAGAAAAGAAGTTGGTTGATTTGAAAAAAGAAAGAAAGAAAAAAGAACCGTGTTGACATCGCATTAAAAAAGAGGGACAAAAGTGCTTTTCTTTCTGTGCAGAGCACTGACAGCCGCACTAACCAAGTCTGTTTGGTGAATGGCCTTTAAGTGCAGCTGTTGTGTTTGATAATGCTTTCTGAGTATTAATGGCGCTGTGTTCAAAACAAGATTTTATTTTATTTTTTTCCCCCATTTACACATTCACCTGAATGTCTATGTGGCCACTCAGGGTAAAATTGTAGGACAAAATAAAACACAGTGACAAATGGTTTAAGAGATGTTGACAATACAGTAAAAAAAGGGATTTTGCAGTTTGATTTGAATTTAAGCTCTTGCTTTATCGTGACATGAAATCGAATGATTGAAATGTAAAAATGAAATGTTATCCTCATTATTTTGATTTTTACTTTTGTTATCATTGCTAAAAATATCATCATTATTCCTTTTATGAACCTGCTTTATTTCACAGCTTTTTTGGGTGAAAACACGAGGATAAATATAGTCTTAGTTAGCCGTGCAGATATTGGTATCTTCTCGAGAGGACACTGAGAAAACAGTGGCATTAAAAGAAAAGATGTTTGCTGTCCTGGACTATTGAATCCCTCTTAATGACTGAAAAGTGGCCATTTACAAAAGCTACGTGCCTCCGTTTGCTATCTCTCAGTCATTCCCTGCATCCTCCTCCTCCTGTAGGGCTGCAATTTTCCCAAGATGCAACAGCGGGATGACAAATGGTTGCATAAAAAGCAGTTTAAGAGGATTACTGTCTGTGTCTGTGATGTGTGTGCGCGTGTGAATATATGAGAGTGTGAGTGAGAGAAAAGAGAGGGCAAATAACATCAGCCCACCACGACTGATTTATTGTTTGTGCAGCAACACAAGGAAAACATTTACTTTGGTGAGTAAGCTCAAGGAAGAAGGAACGTGATGATTTACTTCATCGCCTAAAAGTGATGAAGCTCGCTGTGGGCCTGCCACAAATTTTCTTGACAGCAAAAGGAACCAAAACATGAAGAGACACTTTTACCCCAGTAAGTCACAACCATCATCAGAATACTGTACTGTCTCAGTGGTGTCCACCCAGAAGGTCTGGAAGACATCATTTGCAGCAGCCAGTGACAACAAAGTCGCTGTTTCCAGGCTTGAAAAAACATGCAGGTTTGCTCTTTTTTAGAAGAGAAGGACTCGTCTGTTGATGCCACATTCTCGACTTGACTCTTACCATGTAACCTTGTTATCGATTACAGCTGAGTAGGTTCTACTCGGTTCCTTGCATGTGTGTCCTGAAATAAGAGTTTGAAGGCTTGTTGTCTGTTCTCTGTACTCATGGTATCGTTCTTTTAACTCCAGCAGATGTTTTTACTGGGCTGAAAAATGATTGAATTTTGTTGTTTCAAAGTCAGAGAATGGCTTTTCATGCTGTTGAATGAGTGTCCCCTGGCAGTCATTTGTTATCACACAGTACCATTTCTTATTGATCACTTGGAAGTGGTCAGGCTGTCTGATACCTGCTTGTGTCAGTCATCAACTACAGAGAAATTCAACATCCCCTCCATTGCAATGAGAAGGGCAACTATCCTGCAAACAGGCCCCCTGCACCCAAACTAAACACTGACCCAAACAGCACACAATTTTGACAACTTTAAAAGACAGACATATGTGAACACAAAGGGGCACTGAAATCCAGGTCCTTTCGGCACGTACCCCACACATAGTTAACGCAATCTTGATCTTGATCGTGGGAACTGCGTGCATGTATGAGGAAAAGCAGGTCTGCCCAGTCATTAGAGGGCAGACACGTTGTTCCTGTGGCCGGCTTGGCAAGACTGCCCTGAGGTTTGGATGCAGCAATGGTCGGTTTGGTCAGCAGGTCAGATATATCCGGCTGGTCGACTGTCTGCAGACGCAAAGGGTGCTCTTTAAATAAAACCAACATACTTACGAGACAGCCGACCGATCAAAGGAAAGTTGTTATTGGATAAAATCTTAATGTATCACGATACTGTGCAGACCACAACCATCGGGCTCTCTGATAGCCTTCCAAGAAAGTGTGCTCCTGGCTTCTAGAAAACAGATAATGTCAAGTAAACGTCACTCACCAAGTTGAGACCACCTACTTTTCAAATCATACACCAGGAAAACAAAAAGAGACTCAGACTAAACAGACACGCAGAGAAACCCGATTGTTTAACGAATATCCAGAACAAACACAGGATATTTGTCTGTGCAACGCTTCCGTTGCTCTTGGTGTTGTATAACAAATCAAATCATAAAAAAATCTTGAGGGCAAACTTCAATTTCCAGGCGGTGGTTAGCACAGCCGCCTCACAACAGAAGGTCCCCTGTTTGAACGCCTTGACCCTGATGAGGGCTTCCCATGTTCTGCCTCTGCGCGTGCAGTGTTTCTGCAGATGCACGAGCTGCCAACGAGCTAAAGATATGGACTCGAATATAAGTAATTGGTAAATGGATGTTGTGGAGAATTGTAAGCTGGTGTTCATGCAGCACCACAAACTGATCAAAACTGATCACATTATTCCGAGTGAGCCAAGAAAGACCAACAGCATCTGTGTATCTGCAATAAAATGTGCTCCTTGTGAGTTATTCCCCTTGACATTTCATTGAAGAGGGCTTCAGTTTAAGAATGTCACGCAAATCATGTTACATGGGCGCTTTTTTCTTTGGCTCCACAAATAAAAAGTTGATTATGAAAGTGACCATTATCGACACAAAAAGCAGCTTAAGGGAAATAAAAGACCGAAATACAACTTAAAAGGATCCTGAGGAAAAAAATGACACTGTTACATTTCAGCACACTTGCTGATACAAAAAACCTGTCCAACGATAATAAATTGAGGTGAAAAGAGGAGGGAGCATGGAAAACGTCCTTTGTGACACCGCCGCTCACTCTAGTGAACACGCGTTGAAGTACTCCCTCCCTCTCTGATCTATGGACTGTCAGGACGAATATTTGCAGAAATACTCTTCCCCATTTCTGCCGCACCAATATGAACTGCCTCTGACACTAGTTGGGAGGAAATGGGGAGTTAAAACAAACCGCACAACAGCTCTTTTCCAGCTCGTAAAAAGTAAACCTTTGGTAATTAGGCTTACAGAACAGCGTGAGAACAATATTGGTTGAATGTAAGAGATCAAGTGGTTTCTGAATTGGGGGAAAATTAGTCATATGGTAAAGTGAGTAAAGTGTTGGCCTTGTGGCAGCAATGGTGACATTTCGGGTGCAATTTAGGCCCGGATTATTCACAGGGAGGATCCAGTGATGACAGATCCCCCTCTGGAAGGGATATACGTGGCGAACCTCACAGTACAGCACAGTACCACGCTGTTTATCTATTTGTTGCACTCAGCAAAATATGGAGCTCCCCAGAGGAAAGGCTCCCCCTGTCTCTGGAATAGCACATAGAGTGAATTTCTTCTTTACTCTGATTGAATTACATTAAATGTCTTCTTTTATGAAACAAAGTATTCTGAACAAACAACTCGGTCTGTCATGCAAGCAGCTTGTAAACCCTTTGTGCTTGCATGTGAAAACACCATCAGGGTTTGCATTGTGCTGATTTGTGGTTTTCATCAGCCGAACGTGGTCATTAAACAGCAGCCACATTGCACGATCATGGTGGTCGCAAGTTTGAACATTCTCTTTCTTTGACATGTTTATTTATAACGACTCCTAAATATTGAGGAACACAACACTCGTCACATATGTGCCAGAGAAGTTTAAGACGCTGCTGGGAGAACCGAAAACTTTTAGTTGTACATCATACGTCCAGGCAGCGGTTGTTTATTTCACAATAAAGACAAGAAAGAAATTTGACTGGATGCTTTGAGTGAAATAGCCTGACCTGAGACTGTGCTTTCCTTCTCACAGAGCATGTTGGGGAAATGCCCCTGCCAAGTGCACTCGTTTCTCAACTGCTCCAGTGAAGCCACTCAGGTGCAAGTTGTGGGTAACTGACTGTGAAATGGCATAGCTGAAAAGGGGGTATCTACACTTGCCCAACAATCTCTGGAGTAAATAAAGTTGCCATCCTACATCTGTACAGGAAAAAAAGATGCACAGGGATGCGCAGCTATATTGGATTTGAGCGTTGCCCGATATATTACAAGATTTCAAAAAGTTTCAGACAAACTGAGAGCTCACAGGGTAACTTTCTGTGAGGACTTGACTCACTTTTGGAGTCGAGACAATTAAAGGTGGGTTGGAATTTAGGTGTTCTGCCTCAAAACCAATTCATTCTTCAACCTGGACTGTTGTCGGGCGCGGGCGTAAATTGAAGAGGTCTTTGAGAACCCACGACAGCTCCACAAACATTAACATTTTCATTCTCTTCTCATCACTAACAGCCCCAGGGAGACCCAGCCATGCGTATTCTATTAACAAAAGGCACGCCCAATGCTCCCAAGTCTCAGTCTCGATTCATACACATCCACAAATCCCTTGGCAAAAGCTGTTTGTGTTCACTAGAGCCTGCAAGAGGGACACAAAGAAAAAAAACATGCAGACAAAGACAGAAGAAGAGAAAGATGTGTAAGAGCAAAAAGAAGCAAAGAACAAACACTCAAGAAGTGTCGCTTTTTGCAACAGCACACAGCCCCAGGCACAACTTTATGTTCATCTGGGTAAGACCACTGTTTTACCTTTGGGGGGCTCAACCCTGGTTCCTTCATTAGTGAGCATATTCATTACAGTGCCACACAAGTCTGTCCGTCACTCACATTTTCTGTGCCACAAAGTAACATTAAAAGTAAGCAGAAACGAACAAGCACCCACGTCCCAGTTTGCTTCTTTGCCCACCTTTGCAACTTTTCCTCGAGCTCAAACGCACAAACTGCCAGGATCATTTTCCTGTCTGATAGAAATTGAATGCATAGTTAATTTCACAGTAGGTACAAGTAGAACCATGTAGAATTGCTGATGGTGGGAGTTGTTTGCCCAGCAGGAAAGCAACACATCACTGACATTTGCCTCTATTCATTTGCACAAGGTCTCCAGCCCGCTGTGATCTCGACCAGTCAGAATATTAAAATAGTCCACATGGTGGGCAAACTTGAGGAAGCAATCACACTTAAGTGTCAGCCTCTCTCAGGGAGGAATGAAATGTAGATGGTTGAGGTCTAAAATGTATTTGGAAGTTGCATTGATGAATATTTCAGTGCTTTTACATTGCCATGAGGCGTGATTCTTTTTTAATATCTCGTGTTCTTTAATTTGGTTGTGAAGCTGAACATTTTCACTGTGTAATTCTAAGTGTAGTCTCCGATCTGTACACAAACACAAATAGATGTCAGTCCGTTTCATTGAAGGTGCTTCCAGGATCAGACCAACAAGTTTACTGCTGCTATTTCGGAGTCCAACTTTCCTGGAGTACTGCACTGTGCTGGGCTCTGATAGGGAAAGGTGTTTATCATGTAATGGTATCCACAGTGGAGCCACTGCAGGGTGCAGATAGCAAGCTGCTGTTTTCAGATCAGTTCTGTTCCAGCAGTCATAATGGTTGTTGCTGTGATTAAAGATGGACAGACAGTTCTTGGACCCTCGTCTCGCGCTCCCGAGGGCAACCGTGGGACTGAAGCAATTCATTGCTCGATTGACATATGCAGACAAAAGAAACTGGGTGACTGAACTTTCCAGAAAGTCTTTCCTTTTAATTCTGCACATTTTCAGTTATCCATAGAGGTTTCAAACCTTGTTTTTCCTTTGTATTTTCTTTGAATGTTTCGTGCATCTGACTTGTTTGTGTATTGTTTTTCATTTTTGGGGTTATTGTTGTTTTCTCTGACCTTCAAAACAAAAGGATACAACCACAACTGACAGCTAAAACGGGAAGAAATACAACTGGGTTACCGAAGACTAACCAAGCGTTTTGAGAAGGAATTGTAAATGAAGGCCACATGCAAAACACACGCATGCATCCATGTATTTTCCCGCCCACCTCCTTTCCTCCTTTCACATCTCACCTGAGTGGCTGTGGGACCCCCCTCCCTCCCCTCCTCCAGTCTCCTCACATCCTAAAAAGTTGTTGAGGCGGGAATATGGGGGGGTCACCAGCTCCCTCAGTCCAACACAGCGAGCAGCCAGTATTAGTCATAGGAAAATGAAATGCATTGGAGATCACTGCAATAACTGCTGTGACTTGAGACAGGGAAAGACAACACTGCCCCCCAGGTGCAGAAAATGTAATAACCAGCGGGGCAGCAAAACACAGCGGTGATGAGAGGGAAGAGGTTTCAGGAGGCAAGTAGAGTCCTGCACCGACAGAAAAAAGCCTCAGTAAGCCTTTCATTTCTCTAAGAATGACTGGGATTGAATTCTTGTTCATAAATGTTTTACTGTCTTTAAACTAATTTGGACAACAGACAAAATCGAGGTCAGTCTGGAAACAAATCAAGAAAATAAATAAAATTCGTGAGTTCTAAAGAAAAGGAGCCAAAAATCATTAAATTAGGCTTCACTTAATACACAGAAATTCCTCCAGGTCTGCATTATTAAAGGTAAACCTGCATCTTGTGTGAATACAGTCAAACTCAACAGAAATCCAGCAGTCGGCCAAATGGGAGCAAGACAACCATCTTCTATCAAAGCAAGCAGGGAGCCCATCAACAGCTCTTGAATCCTCTCTCTCTCCTCCTTCACTCTCACATGCAGCTCGACTCGTTGCGCCTGGCTGTAGCTAATCTGGCTCTAAGCAGCGTGGGCGGCAGCGGGCAAGGGCACAAAGGGGCTGCTGGGTAAAAAACTGTGGGGAGACGGCAGTGATTGACGGCTATAATTAGCCCGCTGAAGTCGTGCCGACGGAACGAGGCCGAGGGGAGGAGCCGGGGTGTTTACAGAGCATCTACTACACTTGGATACACACAAACTTCCATGTTTTTATGCAAACAAGTGTCACTATGTATGAGAAGAAAAATATGTGGTGCTGAGACGCAGTTTTGAAGCACAACTACTCCGAAAATAAAAGCAACAGCCTCTGTAATGTCGCCAGACGTTTCATTAGGGGGCTCAAGTGAGACCCTAAACCTTCTTCTGTTTTTGTTTACAGAGGGTTTGAGCGATGTGACATGTAATATCATCCTGAGCATGGCCAACTAAACCCACTTATTGAGTTTTAGAAACATTCCCCTTGTAGCCACAGTCTAAATCATGTTGCTAAAACAAACTTTTTATCCACAAAACTGGATACACCTCAGAGCTAAATCCACCGTGCACTTAAACACAGGATCTCAGTGGCAGCATTAGTGCAATTTACACAAGCGAAAAACAGACAAGGCAATAATGGGCAACCCTGTCAACAGGCCTCCAAGCAACACAACTTCCGATCACGTTAATGGAAGTTTTGCACCCCGTCTCGCTCCTCTTGGCTCCTTTTATGTGGAATATCATGTCACTGTCAGTGTGGCCATTAAGGCAGAACGAGGAAAAGAGGGGTGCGACTCTCTGCCAAATGGTCCAGAGAAATGAGGATTCCATCAGGCTGACAGACCCCTCGCTGGCTTTCTGAAAAGGTGTCATTTGCTTTAATTTGATTGTTTTTTCTGGTCGCCAATAATATGGCTTTTATTTGGCCCACCTGCCGATCCTCCTCTGCCTGCCCTTTGGCAAATTGGCTAATGTGTACCTGCATGCAGATCCTTTTAGGCCATTTAATATTCAGGGATACACAAGAGTACTGTATTTATATCAATGACTTTCAGAGCTTTAGCAATCAAACGCAACAATATTTTTTCCAATCCAAACTGTATTCAAAATCAGGATTTCAAGCGAACGTGCCCCCTTCTACAGTGGGCATGCCCACTAATTGTGCTCACACAGTTAAAATATCCCATCCAGTTCAGTGCTAGTAATGTGGAAGTGTGGAAGCATGCAGTCTTTTTATTTGTGGCTTCATCTCAGCTTGGTTCTCAAGCAATGAGCTTTATTTGTACTCGCATATAACACATTAAAAATGAACTGAAACAGTTTGACTTGTGCTTACATTGTTTAATGCATGAAACCAGGTGCTGATAGACAAGAAATAAAAATATCTCATAGTGTCATGCAATTGTCCTTGTACATCAGATGTGTTTTAAAAGTGCACCATTTCCTTTTATCAAACATACTGACATTTACACAAACATAGCAAATGGATATTTTGAGTAGCAGGAAACCTGACTTTCAGCGGCATCATGCCGAGGCTGAGAGTTGTCTGTTACATAAAACCTCGCTGTAATTCAAACCATCTTCATTAATACTTCCTTCAGACAAATGGGCAAAGCAGGTAATAATATAAAAAAAGGGTTTATGCATTCAACAACAAGATAATAAATCCAAAGTAGAAACTTTCGTGTCTTTTCTCTCTTGGCAGCAGGTAGCAAGTTCGCCAACTGTGCCATGATATAGAGCAGCTAAGCTGTTACAACTCTCAGCACCCTTCTGACATACAGAATTCATAGCTACAACCTCTTATTTTAATAAGGCCCAGCTGCTTCCAGCTGCCACTATAATTCTTGTTAGGGGAGAGGCTTGAGAGTGCTGTCATAATCCAGTGCTGGCCCATTATCACATCCTGATATGTCACGGGTTACAGGGCACTTCTTTTAACTTGCCTTTTTTTTTTATTTTAACATAAAAAGTGTGCAGGAAATGACATTTTTCCTTGGCTCGAGATGGAAACGTCTCTATTCTCCATGAAAACCACTTAGAATAATCCACTTGTGGTATATTTCATGTCGCCGGAGAAGCACTTGAAATGCAACAATCAGATTTTTACAACTCACGTTAATTAGAATTGGAAGGAAAAAAAAATGTCCGACAACATGGCGCTGGAGGGTGCTTTATCATCTAAATCATCTGGAGTATCTGTTCAAACAGAAGGCAGACAAGAAATGTGGCTTCAGAGAGGATACAACCCACCAAGGAATTATTGCCACGATTGATTGGACTATCAAATACGACTATATCTATTGTGCGTGGCAGTACATTATGGCACCACTGCTGGACTCCAGTGCAGCACGGTATTTCCTCGCAGTGATTGACAAGTGCTCGCTCTCAGGAGACCTTGTTGGTACACTCAGGAAATTAGAAAATGAAAACAGATTAGAAAACTGCCACAGGACTGTTTCTCTATCCAAGGCAGACAAAATGGCCTCGCGGTGAGCTTCTGCCGTCACACGTCAGCCGCACCGCCTTCACGCTCCTTTCCGACTCCGCGCTGCGATCACACGAAAACACAAACTTTGCTTGCCTGCTGCTCTCCGACTGCGATGGTTCAGCTTGGTCTGTCGAGCCCGAGGCTCAGACTGGTGTGTTATTTGTCTTCTTCTGAAAATGTTCACACACAAGTTAAGTTATTTGCTGTCGAGAAGGCAGAAGGCATGTCATACTCTAAAGATTTGTGGGGAACCTTCGGTTGCTGCACGAGTTTGGAGATGGAATAGAAACCATTGGGGGCTGTTGCACTGACAGTTCAGCCTGAATCCAAGTACAGACCAGAGCAAGACTTTCTTCACTCTTTCCTGCATAAAGATAGTTAATAATATGCATTCTGTGTATTTAAAAAAATAAACCCTCCCAAGGTGTGACAGACATAATATTTTCCGATTGGATCCACCTGCTAGAGAGAAATTTGCCCTTGAACATGCTCTGGTAAGATAAATATGACACTGAACTGTGCGTTTGGATTGAAGTTATCTCTGTCATAATTTCCTTGGGCGACAGCAGGCGCATGTTTGGTAATAAATCAAGATAAGGTACCATAAAATGGCAAGTGACATCTGCATCTGATCAAAATGTTCGTCACAGTGCGGCTTTGTTGCTGAACCGCGCTGTGCAGGCATCTGCAAAGTTTACAGATATCATGATTAAAGCATTCACCACCATGCCTTGCTCATAAATGATTAGGAAATGTTTGATTTAATTCTTTACCGATGCATTTACATTTAAATAAATTGCCATTTTTTCCAGTGGCAATCGGTTTGATGATTTTTTTTTTTTTTTGAGACTTGTCCAGTCATTTCATATGGAAACACTTTGTGTCTGAATATCTTCTCCCCTGTGGAAACACAGTCCTCCAACTCCCCTTTTCCTGCCCTAAAAAGCAGACAGTAAGTCCAATACTGTGCAGCTCTAAACCCACTGTTTACCAGCAGGTTTAATGCAGCAAGCCCTTAATTGCATTCATTATCTAAAGCTCCAGGTCTGGGCCAAGGTTGCGCAAAGAGATGGGGGATTTCAGTTATCTCTTGTTTATTCAAAAATATATATAATAATAACTGCCGGTGCTGGAGATAATAAGTAATGAGCACATATTGTGGAAATAAATAATGAAAAGGGGAAAGGATTTCCTCTGCACTTTTATCATCCCCCATTTTCCATACAGAAAAGAAATACGGATGTGTAGGCCATCATAGCTTAAGACATATTGAAAGTCGGGAGGAAAATGGAACTTTCTTTGTGTGAGAGGACACATAATGGAGTCCTCGCCAGCCCCCGAGGTGAAGTGGAAAATGGGAATATAATTGAAAGCAGTGCATGAAAATAAATCATATATTTAGATAGATAGAAAAGGAAGATCTGCATTTACATGTAAGAAATGTCATGTCAGCAGAGTGAGGTTCACTAATCTGAGGGCAAAGCTCAAAAAACCTTTTTTTTCACATTTTTGTCACCTTGAAAGCATCAATCCTGGCCTGTAACAGTCGGACAGAAATCACAAGTGATCGCTTGGTCGTGAAAGGCTGCGTGTCAAGTGTGGATGCCATTTATCACACGAGCATCTTTAGTTTTACAATGAGCGCAGCGATGATATGAGATAATGTATATGAACATTCATCAACACACTCCCTCATGTAAGGAGACACAGAATGGCAGTTTGTAGACACGGTGGTATGTATCTAACACTGAAAAATTACAATGCAAAAGAAAAAAATGTGTTGGCCCATAATTTAATTTACTATAATAATCACAAGGAAAATTTTAAAGAAATGCTTGAATTTAGTCTGTCCTTATGTTATGATTTTCCATTAAACTTATTGACTTTAGGATGAGATTTAGCCTGTATACAAGACAATATTGTCCTTGCTGTTTTACTACGGCAGTGTTTCAGCATATAACAGGGAAATAGACGAAATAACTCACAGAGGTATCCAGTGGTACATTTGGGAGTGTTAACTATGAAAAGGACTCGATAGCGTTGCAAAGCTGACCATTTACTGTCTGTTCTTTGACCTGATGGGCGACTAAAAAAAACACAATGAAGTGATTCAGGTAATAAACCAAGTACGAAGCACTCTGTTTTCAATGGGAATATCCAACCCACATGCTGCTTTTATTTTTCATGCAGTTGCGTTAAATATTACAAGGGCCTTGCAGCTTTAATGACACTGAAGCAGAAAGCCCAATAATATATTTCAGGTTTTGTTTCTTTTATCAAAGATGAGAACAGTTCATTTGATCAGCTTTAAGACAACCCATTAAAGCCTCTACATTCTACCAGCTGTCCTGAACTTGAGCTTTCAACAGCTCCACCAATAACCAGCAACATGCAGGGATGATCACGAGTAGTGGTAAAGTCTTTCTATATACATCACACTCCCTTCGATTCACACCTATGCAGTGCAACCTTCCTGTCATTACACTTCTATTGTGAAGAAGAGTCTTCACTCAACAATTGGTCATGGACCCCCTAAGGAGCCATCTGCTTCCAAACCACCACTTCTGGAATATGAACACAACAGCCAAACAACGGTTATGCGAACCAACACAAGACGCGACAGGCGTCGGCCACTGAGACGGTTTCTGTTGCTCCTTATAAAACCCTTAATAATTTCTCAGCTGGTATAAATACCACACTTTAATCCCCCGGAGCACATTTAGCTCGGCACACAGCATTGTGCTACAAATTATGAGAGCATTGTTGTGTTATTTACGTTGTCTGAGTGTTCGGTTTGCATGTCTCATCCTGAGGGTAAAAGAGACCGGCTTGAGCAATAACTGAAGGAAGATGTGATGCATTGTCACTTGTTTTCCCCTGATCAGGAAACAACTGCTGGTATCGACACATGACTACATCACCTAAACACTAAAGAAATTAACTTCACTCATAAAGCTGATTTTTATTGCATCATGAATTGCAGTGAACTTCACTGGTGGACGGATTCACCTATTCACTGCTGCCTGAGGACACTTGGACATATGTTTGTGCAGGAATAGGGATCAAACCAACAACGTAAAGTTAAAAGCCTTTTTTTTTTTAGATAAGAAGTGAAACTGCAGTGACAGGTAAATTGGACACTGTCCAATTTTTTTTTCATTCCACAAAGTGCATCACTTTTTTTCCTGTTGGCATTTTAAAATGTTAAATTAATTGTCATTCTCTTTTAATAAGAGCACTCATACATTAGCCTGGGAGTGAGCGCATCGCAGCCACCTGGCAGCCAGACATGTGCCGATTCCGACTCAGTAAGGTGGAAGCTCCCGTCCCAGTCAGTTACATCAGATGACATATGTAGGGGCAGATGGGATGGGTAGTTCTTCCAGGTTTATTTATCAGGGTTGTCGGCGGCGTGTTGTACCAACTGATGGAGCCAGGTGCCAAATCAGATAGCGACCTGATTGATGAAAGCTGCTCGAACAAACACCCACCTGAACATGGGGAATGCTGGCAAGCGCGACCTGGTACGGTGACCCAAAATATTTCCGCCGACCGTGCAGATCATCGTCTCTCATCAAGCTAGGGGAAACTAATTTGCCTGCAGATTTCAAAAAGGTGTCACAGATGCTTCAACATTATGTGACAGAAATACACACCGGCTATGGTGGACTTAGAGTGCTGCTGCTGCTGCTGCTGCTACATTTTAAAAAGCAAAGGTTTCTCCCACTGCTGATCTTATGTGGTCTCAACAGC
>JASSRZ010000060.1:4996453-5008158 GCA_032164315.1 Malacoctenus gilli
GCCAGGCATGAACAACCCATTGCCAGGAAACTTTGGAGACGGGCATCAAACAAACACATCTGTAATGTCATTTTATCTGTTTAACTCGCTTTTACCTTCAAAGCTCCTCTCGTGTTTGTAACAGCCGAAGACGGAGAGATTTTACAACCTCCAGGAACATCCTCTTAACAAAGATAAATAGAAAAATGTATTGTTTAATTACCTACCCTCAGATTGCATGTTTTTTTGGTTTTTTTTTTTAACAGAAGTCAATCTGAAGCAAAGCATGCTGCCGAAAAAACATGTTTGATTAAAGGTATTCAGGATGCTCAAGAAAGCTCAGAGTTGGAATGCTGATCCAAAAACCCAAATTACTAAAGAAATAAAGAATCATACTCAAATGAATGTACATTACACAAACAGCTGTATGATGGCATAAAGCATATTTAGGCAGTTAGGCTAATAATGTTTAATGGTAATGACCTTTTTTCAAAGCCATATGACTCCAAAGCCAAAGAGCCACAGGGTTTAATCTTTAATATCAATGAATAATTAAAGCTGTGGGAAAAGACCGTTTAGTTGGCCAATAAAGATGAAAAGAACTGCCATGTTGAAAGCTGAAAAGTAAAATGGGCCTTGATTGAGACTCATTTGTAAATAATTAACTCCGATTACTTTTCGGTCAATGAGGGTAGAAGCCACTAAGTAAAACAAGGAAGGAGAGTATCTCCATGCAGCACTTTCAACACGCCGCGCGCGAGTGAAAGCCACCTGCACTCACTTTGAATCCAAAAGATTTTGCTCATAAGCTTGATAGGGTTTATTTGAACTTTATAGGGTGTCTGTAATACCAACAGGATTATTGAGCTCCAGGATGAGACAGAGCCAGAACGGCGACGTCTCTGCTGAGCAAGCTATCTCAGAAACTACAGAACCAAGTGCGCAAGGGTGTGTGTGTGTGTCTGTCTGTGTGTGTCGACTGCAGTCTGAATCATTGTGATAACTATAGTCTTAGCGGGGCACAGCCACACATTTGAAAAGACTAAATAGAGAGAGATAAATTAAAATCGCCTCGTCATCGAGGGCTGATGCCAAGTGCCATTACACACAGCAGGAGGAGAGAATGATGGGTCTTAAAGAAAACAAGTGGCATCCGCACTTTTGGCTTAATGTGAGGACTCCAAGTCATCATTTTTTTTGCGAGCATTAATGACATTTGCCATCACTACTTGGCAAAAACTTCATTACACAGGCATAAATGCATAAAGACTCCAACTTGGGCCGCTGGGTAAATGAGGCTCTTTTTCCAGTAGAATTCATAATGAGTATTTTCAAAGTCATCCACTCTGCCTTGATACAATGAAAGAGGGAAGACAGAAGGAAAACTATTTCATTTACGTTGAGTTTTTTTCATATTGAGTCACGTGTGGTTCGAAAATACGTCTTACCATTCAAAATACGGCACCGCTTGACCTCCAACTGAACCCATGGGACAATGCCACAGGCTAGAAATTGTTGAGAAAGGCTCTGGAACAATTCAAAGTGAATCATGTCCATTTCTGGGAATCGTCCTGCGGCGGGACAGGACCCAGCTCTCGGTTTCGTACCGGCATCCTTGCCCTGCACCGTCCTTCAAGCTGACGGAGAGGGCACGCGGGCTGAACTCGGGGCCGTGATGGATGGCTTTGGGCACCTCGGGTGTTGGGCCGTGCGATGCCGCCGCTCCTGATAGACGCTTAAAGTTTTAAAGCGTTCCCGGCGCCTAATAAAGATGTCTATCATGTGTGAATAAGTAACCTTGTCGACCCGCCGAACCGGCACTGAGCAAGGGGTGGGGGGTGGGGGGCGAGATCCTCAACCCACAAATCAATCACGCATAAACAACGCGACAAGATGAACTCGCCTATGATAACAATTCCAGGAGAATATTGCAGCATAAAAATGGATAATGAAAGCCAAGAAGCCATGCCAGTAATAGCGTCGAGCTAATAAAAGAGATAAGCAATCAAATGGGAAGCTGACTTGCGGTAAAGGGAACAATATCAGTTCTCATTCTTTGTGATGGCACAGAGCGGGAGGAGGAGGGGGGAGGGGGGTGGCTCTCATCGCTGGAGTCACCCGGACTCAAACTCAAAGTCTGCGCATAATATCGGCAAACTTTGAACGAGACACTAATTAAAATCCAAAACATTAGGACAAAAGCCTCCGCTGACAAGAGCAACACGGTTGGGAAGCTTTAGAGGCTGAGGTATACACTCCGTAGTCACTTGTAATAAAGCGGGGTGCATCAACCTAATGAGAAATAAAAGCCTTTCCCCAAAATGAAACATCCTCCAGCACCTTATTGTAGGTTCATCTCAATCCACACTGATTTCAAATGAGTCCCATTTTGTAAAACACCCAAAGCAACTGTTATAACTCATATATAACACTGCAGACAAATTCCATGTGAAGTTAACCCTCCTGATATACAGGAAAAAAAGAACTGTCCATACAAGAGAGGGGAAGTGGGGAGGGGGGGTCAGAAAAAAAAGGGGGGGGTGAGCTGATGGGAAGGAGAGGGAATAGGCAGAAAGGTACAAGACAGGAAGCTGTGCGGCTGGAATCCGCATCATCCTCCCCACTCCATCAACTCCAATACACCCGCTCAGATGATGCATGAAAATCCATTTATGCCGCGAGCCAGGAGGGAAGACGGAGCAGGGGGGGGGGGGGGTAGGAAGAGAAAGAGAGAGAGGGAGGGAGAGATACAAAGGATGGATGGAAGGTAGACGCGGCACCGCAGCTCGCATAAGTTAAAAACCAATGGAACCACTCAGAGTCAAAACGTCGGTTATTCCCCTTTAAATACTCTACTGTACATCAATCATAAAAGCTGTCACTCTGCGGCTGGGGAGCAACACGCGCAGGTGTTTCCAATCCCACTAATTAATTAGGCCACTTCACGTTCCCGGAAATTCAAACTTCTTTGTTTTTTCCTTCCAGCATATAAAGAAAAACAAAGGAAACAAGTGTTGCAAGACAATAACATAACTTCCGAAAGCAGTGTAAACAAGTTTGTAAACATAACAAGCTCCCAACCAAAACATCCTTTCGCGCACGTGTGCGTGTATTGTCCTACCCGAGTCGCCTCGTAGGCCGCTGGGTACCACCGCGCGACGAGCTCCATCCATGCTGGCCGGGGGTCAGCGCTGGTCGTCAGCCCTCCATTCCAACGCACGTCGATTCTGCAGCTTCACCCGGCCGTTGGTCTCCTCGGTCCCGTTTCCAGCAAACTTGAATCACGATATTTGCTGGCGGTGTTTTTTTTTGTTTGTTTTTTTTGTAGTTTTAAACTCCACTAACATTTACATTGTATTATTTATTGTTTAAAAATACACAACATTTCAAAAACACCGACCCTTCCCGCCGTCACGGCCCACCTTGCACGCACAGGTGCAGCTCGCGAGGTCACTAATTACTTCCCTGCCCGTGGTCATGGAAACCGTTGCTGGGATACCAGAAGGGACAGCTTTTTTTACGTTTGTGGAGCGATAAAATAATAAAAATGATGATAATAATAATAGTAATAATATTAATAATAATATTGTGTCTTTATATTTACTTCTTGATTGAACTGTCTTTTAACCAGTTATACCTGGTAAACCCAGCTTTGCTACAAGAAAAGACTCACAAATAGTTTCATATGCAGGTTTTTTTTTTCTGTCTGCAATTAAAAATTGTACTTAATTAAAGATAAAATAAAAAAAAGTGAGCTCACTGTTTGTTTCCATTTAAAGAAGAAGAAAAAAAATACCCTGTCAATGTGGAGCTTGTCACAGGCTCAGCCTTAATCGTTTTACACTGGCGTTAATAGCTATTATTTTAGCCTAATCACGTCTATAGACACTGTGGGAGAAGATTATGTGCGGTGTTGACTCTTGCGTTAAACTGATCTGTCTTGAGTGCTTCCACAGTGCCCAGGGGAGTGTGGGTGTGAGAACTGCTCTTTATAAATTGGACCTTACAACCTGGCACAAGATGTACTTGAGTGAAAATTGACTTTTTGGACTTTTACTGACTGCGGCGCCAGTAAACAGACCTATTTGCCACAGCACACTTGAAAACAAGCTCTTTTTCTCCATGTACAGTTACTTCTCAGGGTTTTGGGTAATCCCAAATACCACAGTTCGTCTGAAAAAAAACCCGTAAATATCCAGGCGCCACTGCCGTTTCTCTCCCTCTTCTGTGGGCTCGCGTGTACTGCTGGTGTATTGGAGCCCTCTTTGCAGGGGGGGAAAAAAAAAATGTCATCCGGGATGTTCTCCAGTTCCCGTCTCACCGGTGGACCCAGGTGTTGGACGTCCTCTCTAATTGCCCCCCATGGTTTCACAGTCTGCCGCGCACCTGGACTTCCAGGGAGCCCACCAGCGGTCGCGACTGCCACAGAGGCACGTTCACGTGTCGTCAGGAACAGATTTGGTGGGGGTGTTTTTTGGGTTTTTTTGACAACAGTCAAACAACTGTCAGAAGCTTCAAAGCCAATAAAAATTATTCGAGAGAGATAACCAGTTGTTTCCCAAAATGCAGCTGCCGAATTCAAATAAACCCAGGCAGCCTCTTTAATTGTAGTCACAGCCCAACTTCAGAGAGCTGAGAGTCTCGAACTGGCCGCGACTCTCACCAGCGGCTGCATAATGGCGTCCGGGGGACGCGGAAGCGCAAACAAACGGGTGTTTGTTTACCAAAGCAGGGCAGCAGCGGTGTGTGATCTGACTGCGTGTCAAAAGTCCATTTATCTTGCTGAACAAGGTGGCAGAAGCCAGCCAGGATTAAAGAACTGGGTCTCCGGCCGACTCTCACCTTCAGCACTCTCTCAACTCGGAATGAGAGTGCTCCATCATCCGACGCGCCTCCGTGACACCGGCCCAGGCAACCGGGTGGAAAGAGCAATGGCGTGTCGCGCTCTCCACCAGCACCTTGCTCCTGGTGCGGACGGGGGGGGGGGCGGCCTCGCCGCTTTGGGTTTCAGCTCACGCGTCCGGCTGCGCGGGAACAAAGAGGAAGCACCTCGGCGACTGCTCATGATCAAGGCCATTACCGCCGGCCACAGTAAACACCCCGGGGTGTGTTTTGTCTTTTTGGACACCGCGAAGCCGCCGCGGAGCGGGGGCTGCGTGCCGGACGCCGTTCCGGAAAGTTCCCCCCCCGATCCTCGCCGTGCAACACGAGCAACACGGCCGGCAAGAGCGGACGCTCGCTTTGACTTTATCTCCTTCAACTTGTTTTTCCCGGCGACGGAATGCTTCCCGTTGTTTGCGGCGCATTCATTTTAATTAGCGGCGCTGGGCATCGCGCGACGACAACATGCATTTTAATTTAATCCAATTACCTGAAAAAGCAGGACTCTATCCATAACTGTCACTTTTTAATCACGAGGTTCCCTTCAGAGGAGCAACGAAATAGGTCGAGTCCGGACGAGCCTCCGGCGATGCCGGCCTTGCGGGCGACGTCGATGCGATGTGACGCTCGTGACACGTGGACCTCGCCCGGTTTCAGCCGGTCAAATCCCGGCAGTTCTCCCGATTAATTGCCCCCCGCATCGCGTGCCGACACTTTAAGATATAGAAAAACATGTATCTGGAACGCACGGGGAGTTCTCTCACATTTGCCCCCAAACAGTCATGCTGAAAATCTAAGGCAAATTTTCATTTTACGGCCCGTCACCCCCCTGATACAGAGCAAATGAATGCAGCAGCAAACAAATCTATCAAATCCTACATCAAAACAACTGTGCTCTCTCTCTCTCTCTCTCTCTCTCTCTCTCTCTCTCTCTCTCTCTCTCTCTCTCTCTCTCTCTCTCTGTGACTTAAGGACACAGAGGGAGCCGAGGAGAGGAGTGAGGGAGGAGAGGAAAAAGTAGTAGTGAAAGGCGACAGCAAGGAATCATCCACGTCGACTGAAGCTGAGCAAGGAAGCCCGGCGGCGTTCCCGGTCAGTGAGACCGGATGATGACCGAACGGGTCGTGGTTGGAAATGGGAGCCTTCTCCCTTTTGAGTGAGGGACAAAGAGTCGAGAGACTGAACGGGCGCGATGAAGGACAAGACGAGCTCCGTCTCGCAAGCGTCTCGTTGTCCAGCTCGGTTTGGCCCGCCGTTGACTCTGCGTCGCGCGTGTCGCCCCCGAAAGTTCCCGCGGAACGCTTACGATTTTTTTCTTTCCAATGCAGACCTGGAGGAAAACAAAGCATCTTTTCTGGGCTCCGCCATGCGTGAAAGACATCGGACCAAAGTGCGGGTGGCAGCAGCTCCGGGGTGCACCGACGTATAGGCCGGTATCAGTTCAGTCCGATGCTTCTTTTCCAGACATTATGGGAGGTTGAAAATGTCAATTTCATGCCATATAGACTTTGATTAAAGAGCCTAATGGATACCTGTCTGGAACATGACAGGTTAATCTGTGTCTTTTCGCCCCGCTTTTTGTCCATCTCTGCTTGAGCGTTTATCGCCTTCGGCGTGGACGCCGCGCGCGCGGGAACGGAAGAGACAAGCACAAGATGAGACATTAGCCCTTTAATTAGAGGGACACTTTTGAGCTCCTGTGTCTACCTCAGTGCTCCCGCTAAATGCACGGCGCATAATGATGTTCTCGAGGATGCTCGGAGGCGCTCGGATTGTTCTGGGTCCTCCGAGCATGGTGACATAACCGGAATCTTAATTTGGCGGCGGATACGGGCGATGAGAGGAGATGTAGACATCACACTTTGTGCGTGCGACGCCTCTGTCTCTCTCTCGAGAGAGAGAGAGAGAGAGAGAGGCCTCGTCCATTCCGAGACAAAAACATTCCTTTCTGAAGGTCTCCCTTAATGATCCAGCGGCGTTCATATCGCCGGTCCTGATGAAGAGCGGCTTGGAATTAGACTCTCTTCATCCCACTTTTTTTTATTTTTTATTTTTGCAGCAAGTCGCTGCACTCGAAATGATGACTTTGGAGAAATTAATGTGCTGCTGGGTTACTTTCAAAAGGCTTAGAGTACTGTGAGGGAGGAAGGGGTGGGGGGTGGGGTGGGGTGGGGAGGGGGGGGCAATGCAATCAGTCATCAATGGCCATAAATTTCATTGCCGAGTGAAGAGAGGCTGCCGCATTTGTGCTGACGCGGGGAAATAGTTTGACAGAGCGCTGGCTGGTTTTACAGTTATTTTTTCGCAATGACTCTTTCCATTAGGGAAATATCCACTCCCTGTTTATACCTACGCGCGGGAGGCGAGCGCGCGCGCGTGCACGCGCCGCTTACCCGCTTATGTGTGTGCGCTCGGGCATACATCACGGCGGCAGGAACCAGGAGGCAAGTGGATGGTGGGTGAGGTCATTTCCAGTTAGAGAAGTGCTACTGAGAGCGTTTAATTGCAACGGCCATAACTCATCGTTTCACGGGGGGGGGGACACTTTTTTATTTCCTTTTTTTTTCCCTAGAGGAAGCTGGGTGATAAATTATATTTTAAAGGCAAATAAATGCTATCAGAAATCTTCTTTTAAATGAGCATGTTCTGCGGATTACCTGCCACCTTGTGGACCTCAATCACTGACAACGGAGGAGCGGTGGTAAAGGCAGGAGCAGCTAAATACCGGTGCCGAAAACATCAGAGAGAAAGAAAAGCTCCATGAAATGATTGCACATACGAAAGTGTTTAAAATCGGACTTTTTTTTAAATCAGCTGTTAGTTTTTCAATTGTATAATTATTGGTTGTTTTACGAGTTTTGGTTAAAATTATGACAAATTGTCAGAAGTGTCAGAAACTGCTGACGAAGCAGCACACAAAGAAACTCTCCTGCAGCAACGCTCCGCTTTGAAATCTTGCCCAGCATCCTCATCCTGACTCCTCCCCAAGTCCCCCCCCCCCCCCCCGCGACACCCCATCCCATGCAAACACACACACTTTAATCATTTAGATTTCCATTATCACCGCTTCCTCTTCTCATTACTCAGCCTGGTTCTTCTCACTACTCAGCCATGAACCAAAATTAATTCATTACCTTGTCTCCACCACAAGATTGCTATCTTAGCCGGCCGGCTTTGAGTCCTCATTTCAAACTCAAACATTTGACGTTTCTCGATATTTTTCTCGCGAAACGCCAGCTCCATTAATTAGAATAACTTCGAGACGGGGGCCACAATATAACTGCTCCTGAGGAAGATGGCGAAAAAAAAAAAGGGGGGGGTGGGGTGGGGTGGGGGGGGGGTAAAAGCGACCGTCTCCGCCGCTGAGCCAATCTCACTGATACGGGGGAAGTGTGACTGGGAGGTTCCCATCTCCAGCAGCTTGTCAGTCACGGGAACCCCGCGCACGCTACATCCCGACACCGTGTGCGACCGCGCTCGGCTTGTTCTGTCGCCCCTGCCGCTGCCGCCGCCGCAACCCCCCCCCCTCCCGCTGCAGATCTCCATCCTGCTCCGGCGCGTTTCACATCCGAGGGAAAACAAACAAGCAATGTCATTCCACCATTATTGGCCGGGAAGCCCACTACTCAAGCCGTGACACTTGCATAATGAGAAGGGGGCGCACGCGCAGCACCTCCTCAAGATGAGAGCTCTATTAAATGGTGTGCAGCACGCAGCCGAAGGAGTCGGAGGAGTTCGGGTGCACGGGATGCTTTGGAGGCGGCTTTTCTCAGGCGCCTCAGTGCTCTGTGGATGGCTTTAAGAAAAAATAGGGGGGGGGGGGACGAAAATTAATCGTGAAACTCTGGGCTGGGTTGTGATTGTGACTTTGATCAATGACTGGGGAAACTCATTACCAGCGTGGGCCAGTGCGTGAGGCGGACCCTAATTGCGTGCCAGTCTGTAATTCGGCGCCGTAATTGACAGCTGGATGAAGCAGGTGTGCCCGGTGACACGGTGGCACCACAAGAGAGGCGGAGGAGGGAGGGAGGGGGGAGGCGGGGGCAGAGGGACCACAACAGTAGGAGCAAAAAAAATAATAAAAGGGGGGCGAGGAGATTCTCACGAAAACCTTTCAAAGTCCCATTCCACCAGAACGCGGACGCTCCCCCCCCCTCCCCTTTCATTTCCTGTCAGCGACCGAAGAGCTCCGACTCATGGAGGAAACGGCGACGGGCCCCCGAACTGCCAGCGAGTCCAAACGCGAGCCGTCGAGGTGCTTGACGCTGGCCAAAGAGCGCTCTCCGAACAAAGCCCGTCGCCCGCGCTCGGGAGTGCTGCGCGATCCACTTTTGTTGCCATCTTCTGGCGAGCTCTCGTGGACCAGGGGGCGAAGAATGTGGAATTCAATCAAGCACGCCATAATTCCTTGCAGTGTATAAGTGGGGCTGACTCACAGGCTTCTAATGGCTGCTCATAATCAAGCACCATGATTAAGCACTTGGGGAAGTGGGCACACACTGAAAATCCTTTGGAGATGTCCTTTCCCTTCGAGCTAAGTACACTCATTACCTCGCAACAGCGGGTACGTGGGTGCTTCATTAGCTTTTATGCCGATTTGCCTGTATTTGCTCGTGGTTCTCCTGATTTCCAGAGAGCGAAAAGGCGCCCGAAGAGCCCTTGACTGTAACAGCGAGAACTCTGCATGTGGACCAGCAAAGTCTCAAACTGTAGTAATTTCAAGTTTGGTGCTCTCACTCCGAGCAAGGAACGGAAGAGTGTCTTTTTTATATTTTTTTTTTTTAGCATTTCCGACCAAACCTTTCATCGCCGCTTTAATCGTTTTACATAATGCACTTTGGAGTTAAACGCGTGACGACTCCAAATGACCACCCTGCCGCTGTCGACGCAGCCGGCGCACTGGTGCTCACATTGAAACCGGCCTGCTTTTAACCATCGACGCAGACCCCCATAACAGCCTCACTTCAGGACTGCAAGCATGGAACTTCTGAGGGGGAGGGGCTTAAGCGACCCAGGTGTCCAAGAAAGCCGCACAAGTTCTGACGAAAGTCTCCAGTCGTCTTTTAGAGACCTGTAAAATTGCTATTCTAGTTGCGAGGGGCTGATCGAGTGCAGATCCGGCCTGGCCTCGACTCGTTCCGCTCACAGAGACTTCGTCGGCCGCACACAAGTCGAGATCGGCTTCCGATATTGAAAATTGCACTTCTGGTAGGTCATGGTCAGGACAAAAATAAGCCAAATCTCTCAAGGCGCGGCGATTGTCGGCTAATTACGATGTCAGGCCGGCCCGCCGAGGCTCGACTTGTAGCGAGGGGGGGCCAGACGGCGCGTGACATTTTCCACATGGTGAGCCGCGCTAGATAGCCAGACAGATGCCGGGGCCGCACAGACTCATTAGCGCCAGTCATCAAGGTTCTGCACCAATCGCGACAACTCTGACCGCCGCCATCTGTATTCTCAAAAAAAACCCACACACCGCGCATCCCCTCGGATCTTCCTCCGAAGACGGCGTTTGTTTTCGCCTTCGTCGGAACGACGCGTCGTTTACACAACTTTCCCATTGTTCTGCGATAACAATGGCGGCGCCCGTTCCGACCAGGCACATTAGCGCAGCGTGCGCGCGTACACGCGGAACGCGCACGCCGCCGCCGCCTCCAGGCACACGGAAAAGATGGATTGCCGCTAAGTGTCTTCAGAATCATATCACAGTCCATAGATTATAACCATTCTAGGTAAACCTCCTGGCAAAAAGATTAGTCTAATTAGTTCTCTCGTCAACTCGGCACATCTCTGGTTGGACACATCCGTGATGCATTGCCTCTTTAAAATCCGGCGAAGCCAGTAGAATGCCACTTTAATCAAGTGTTTTACATCTCCCAATCTGTTTACCCTTGTCATCGTAATGAGACTCGAAATGCCTAAATGGCTCTCCAAACGATTTATTGATGATGATTTGCTTAATATTTTGTTTGAGGAAGCCTGGCCGTAAAAAAAAAAAAAAAAAAAAAAATGCAAGGGAAGAAAAAGAAAAAAAGAAAAAGAAAAAATCCTCCAAACGAGCTGCAGCGAGTCTCCCCGCGCGAACGACGTCTTCCATCAACCCGCAGCCAGTTTTTTTTTTTTTCCCCTCCTCAAAATATAGATTTGATGATTCTCATCTCTCACTGCTAAAATAAGCACAGACAGATGCCTGACAAATGTCCTGATATCTATCAAAGCACTATCTACTTGTCTTGTTTCTCCCTATCCACGCGGCGGCTGACAATGCATCACTGCCTTTGATCCCGGCTGTCACAGACAGTCTGCCGAATGTCACGCGAGTTTGCCGAGCCGCGCGCGCGCGCGGGGCCTCGGCGAAACCTTTGTGCGGGTGCGACGTGCCAGGGCGTGTCGGAGAAAAAAAAAACACACACACACGCGCACGCACACGGACGTGCAAAGAGCAGGCGTGTCGTTTGCGCGTCGGCGGCGCGGCCGCATGTGTGTGTACACGTCGGAGCGCGAGCCTTATCCAGAGAGGGGATAAATCCAATCCATTACCTGGCGGGGCTCAGGGCAGCTCAATCGATGGCACTCTCAGTGGCTGCTGATGAACTTCCCTCTCTGACAAGGTGTATCATTCAGAGCTGTCGCCGACCAAGACTCCGTCTGGCATCTCAAAGCGACCGAGGAGAGGGGGGGGGGGCGCCGAGGGGCCGAAAAATCTCACTCGGGGGAGGACGCGTCGGCCCCGACTCGAAGCGTGTCCGCGGCGCATTTGTTTAGAAATGATTTGTGGGGGGGGGGGGGGGGGGGGGGGGGGGGGGGGGGGGGGGGGGGGGGGGGGGGGGGGGGGGGGGGGGGGG
>JASSRZ010000060.1:5011008-5041782 GCA_032164315.1 Malacoctenus gilli
TTTTTTTTTTGAAAAAAAAAACACCCCCCCCCCCCCCGCAAAAAAAAAAAAAAAAAAACAGGGCAGGTTGAGGAGGCAGAGACCACACAGTGAAAGCAGCTCGAGGGAAAAGGCAGAGCTAATCCACGGTTATCAACACTTTTAAGCCTGCAGACTTCAGAGCCATTTGCAAACTCCTACCCCCCCCCCCCCACCTTCCCTCTCGGGTCTCGCACGAAGACGCTTGTGTTTCCACCTGCATCCGTGACAGACCGCCTCGCGAGCGGCGGCGGCGGGAGCGGTAATGGTTTCCAGGGCGACGGCGAAAGCGAGCCCTGCGAAAAAATGTGGCGGGACACAATGCGTCACGCCCCATTTCCGCTTCGCAGGCGCGAGCCACCGGGTCCTCCATCCAGCGGGCGTCTACTCGAACCTGTGTTTACCACATCATCGCTGGCAAAAGCCCGCAGCTGAGGACGGCGTTGCCATCTGCCGATGTGTGTATGAGCGAGCCTGCCATATAAGGCCATTACGGGGCAAATTACCGCGTTTGGGCCGCAGAACGAGAGCATCGCCGCACGTGGGCAGCAGCTGAATGACACAAAAGGGCTCCTCGTCTGACTTTCTCCGTCATTCGTGTCGATAGATGGACCAACGAAACGTGACCGCAACGCCGGAAACGCACTCGCACAAAAGCAGGACCCTCAACACTTGGTATCCAACACTAAAGATGGACTTTCGACCCTTGTAGTGGCTTAAATCAAAGAAACAACATAAAATGAAGCCTGCTGCATTTAAATAAAACCAAAAACGACATGAACACCAGTCAAAACCAAGCTTATACAAACCGACAGGTAGAAGTCAAGCTTTAAGTATAGAGACCAGCTGATAACCAACACAACCCCCCTCCCACGCTGAATATTTTCCCCTTGCTGATATGTTGTGGGGTTTCTTTTTTTTTGCTGCCTGATTATATACAGTTTTAATGTTAACAGCTCTGCAGGCTTTAGCGATTAAAGCAAAGAAAAGGGGATGCTTGCCAAATGAGTTTTCAAAAACGATCTGCCGGGGTCAAAGCAATAACATGCAATCAGCGTGGCCTCTGTGAGGAGCGGCAAGATTAGGGGGAGGCGCGCACACGCACACACAAAAAAAAAAACTGTTTTCTCAGCTCCAGAAAGGATTAGAATTCTTAAAATTGCAATTAAAAACACCGAGAAAAAGAAGGAAAAAAGTTCGCAGCTAGTAGTTATTAAGGAAAGACGCATGTCAAGTGTAGTGTTGTCCCCCCCCCCCCCTCTCTCTCACTCCTCGCACCGGCCATTTTTCTATCAGTCTAATCCTTGTAATAGCTTTCGGTGAATTATGGAGGCAAAGCTTCCCGCTTGCATGATATTGATTTGTTGCAGGTGAGGTGAGGTGATAGTGTTTCGCGGCAAACAAGGGGGGCTGCGGCGCGACAACAACAACAAAAAAAAAAAACAACGCAGAGCGGCGGAGGAGCATGATGTCATCCTGTAACGCCAGCTCAGCGGGAGGAGGGGACACGGGGGAGCGCGGGCGACACACGGGGGAGAGGAGACCATCGCAGACACAACGTTCGGAGGAGGAATGATTCAGTCTCCGAGGAGACGCTCCATCAGGCTCGTCGTCGTCACCGTGCAGTTATTGTACAACTGCCATTGAAACCAGACATGCAGACCCTTTGTTTAGTTTCATGTTCAAATCACAACTCTTTATTTTTCGTCTTTTTGGGAATAATCATTAAGGGGGGGTCTTTTCTAACGTGGTGAAGTGGAGGAAGTTGGACGGTGCAGGTGGTGGAAACAGGCAAGAGGGGCTTTTTCAGCCCCAGGCAGGAGCCGAAGAGAAACCCTGTACTTTAATGCCCCCTAGTGATACGTTTTGATAACGCTTTCAGACAATCAAGGAGCCAAACGTTCCTCGTGTGAATGTGTGCAAATAGCACTGCTCAAATTTTGATTAGAGTTGCATTGGTGAGAAAGGAGACCGATTATTAAGCTGGAGGAATATCGCTGTATTTACTGGAATTGTATTTGTGTGTGTGTGTGTGTGTGTGTGTGTGTGTGTGTGTGTGTGTGTGTGTGTGTGTGTGTGTGTGTGTGTTTGTGTGATGTCAAAATAAATATTTGTCTAAGTTTAATGTTTCAAGTTTAAATACTTCCCTTTTTATTCTTATTTAGTTTGCTGGAGTGAATGGAGAACGAACTGGTTTCTCAATGATGCACTAAGCCTTTTCCTGTATTTCCACCTGTGCACCCTGCACCGCTTCTTTTACGCCATCTTTTTTTTTTTCTCTCTCCGCCCCCTTTTCAGCCGCCCTCCTCTCAAGTTTGAAAATTTGGCAAATCCCCGGAACAGACGACCCCCCCCACCCCCGCCACCCCCCGCCGCTCCGCCACACTCCCTCCCTCAGCCCGCTCATATTTCGGATTCCGCCGACCTCACGGGCTCCTATTTCCTAAATCTTCCGCGGCAATCAGATTTCACGCTTTCCTCTGGCCCCGAGAAGGAGGGCCTCTCCCCGGTAATCCTGTTCCTACCGCTTGTCGGGATGACAACAAGAACAGAAGCCCCGGGGGCTGTCGCGTGCACGAGTGTGTCTGAGTGTGCACGTGAACCAAACTGGGCAACCCCCCCCCCAGCGGTCAGGACACACAGACAGGGGCAGCAATCAGCCAGGTAGAATGGGGAGCAACAGCATTGATAGGCAGCCAATTCCACTCCAATTGGATGTAAATAAATGGCCAGCTCAGATTAAAAGGCTAGTAGAGAAATTAATCAACTGTAATGCTGCTTTGTCCGTCCCCACGCGAGCATGGGGGGGGGGGGTACAGGGAGAAGTACGTCCTCGCGCCTGCAGATCCACTCAGCAATAAAAAGCATTAAACTAGTAGATTAAAAGCAGTTGTTGTTGCCCCCCCCCCCCCGTCCTCCTCCTCCTCCCACAGCGAAGAACCACGGAAATCAAGTACAGCCAGGAAACAACCACAGCGTATCTGCGCCGGCCACTTCATTACTGGCGCCATCTGCCATCATTTCCACCTCGACAAACGCCACCGGAGAGGTTCGCGTTCCACAGCGAACGCTCGCGAGAAAAAAAAAGGCAGTCAAGCCCGTGGCGGCGCGCGGAGACGGCGCTCCGAAACACGCGCTTAAAGGTTCAGAGGTGATTCGGAAAAACTCAATATCAAATCAATGAGGGTTTTAGGGTTTTTTTTTTCATATAAACCAGATTTCACCATCTCTTTGACAAGCTGGAGCTGCACCAAAAAAACGAAAACTTGACCCTTCCCGTGAAGAAAAGTTTTCCAAATGATGAGATTCTGTTGTTGTTCTTGCAAATATTCAATTTTGCTGCTTGCGCTTCCTCTTGGCCCGACGCCAGTGCGTTTACTTTTATCCCCATCTAATAGCAATAAACACCTCTCCTGTGGTGAAATTAGCATAATATTGCCCTACAGATGTAGACATAACTCATTGGAAAACTAACTATGCAGAGCGAAGGCGTTTCTTTGGGTTCGGCAGTGACGGTTCGAGCACAAAAAGCCATGTCGATATGCAGCCCCGATGCTCGTTGGAACGCGAGCGCGACACGGCAAGAGCCCCCGCCGCCGTGCAGACGGGCGCCGATGCATCGTGTTACTTGAAGTGATCCGTTTCCCCGCCGCTTGGCAGGAGCGCCTCGTATTAATGCAAGCCACTGTTGTTTAATTGCAGCCGATGCTGCTGCGCTGAGATTAAATGTGTCTCCAAGTCATAACCCACTTGTTTTGCACCCCCCCCCCTCCTCCTCCCTCCCCCCCTCCCATCACATCCGCCTGCTTGCATCAAAATAGGCAAAAAGCAGCTTTGCATTCTCCTGGGAGGAACCACAGCCAACCAGGTGTTCTAATCTGAGGAGCTGTGACTTTGCCTCCTGGTGTAACGTAAAAAAAGACCCCCCCCTTGTAAAGCCTCACTCTTGCATATCTATAAATTGTATCGATCAGGGATGGGGGGGGGGGGTCAGGTTCTCTGTACAAAGCCCAGGTGAGTTCAGCAGTGTGCTCTGCAACCTGCAGCAACAGCAGCTGGACGCAGCTGGTGGAAATCCTGCCGCTGACACCCCCCCCCAGACATTCGGTGTCAATAAAGTGGTCACACTCAGGTGAACTTCTCAGCCACATTACAATGGATTTGACGCCGGGCCCGGCGGCGGCAGCTGAATTCCCTTCAATTAGCCTCAAGCCATTTAAAATCCAATTGAAGGTGCTAATATTGCAAATAAAAGAGCGATCCCAGACTGGCAGCATTTTCACAAGACTACTGGGGGGGGGGGAAAGAAAAGCTGGTACTCAAGCCAAACTAATGCTAAACTGCCAAAGTTGTACTCCATTATAAACAAATATAGGCAGCTGCACTTAAATTTGAATAAGTCATCATACTTTTCAGGCAGCCTACACAACGCCCCCCCCCCCTAATTATTTTTTTTATTAGAATATGCATAGAAAACATTTGATTTGTCTCACCTGTTACTTTAAATGTTGTAGTCATTGGGGCATTTTGTTTACTTTGGTCTTTTTTTTAAACATTTTTAATGGACAACAAAAATGAAATGTTTATTTCCAATTTTTTCCAATAACTTCTGGGCACCAGGAGAAGTATAGTAGCTATATTCAGCCTTATAACGATAAAATCTCCAATCCACTTGCTGGAATACATTTGAAAACATATTACACAGAAATGCCAGATGGTTAAAAGCTCACGGAGAAGCCTCCCAATCACACGAGCCCAGCTTAGTGTTGACAGAAAGCTCATTGTTAGCAGTGTGTTTTCCTGACATTTCGGCGTTGCGTCGCGGGTCCGTACACAAAACGATTATTCCCGCGGCGCACCCGGGCTTCTTTATGTCGAGATGAGAGATATGGAAATGGCTTGCGTTTTACAGTCCACGTCCGTGCAACTGATTTGCTGTGCAAGAATGATCCACAGAAACAAATGCTTGTTTTAGGGCTGAGGAGGGAGGGAAAAAAGAAGTGTAAAATGCCTTTGGGGGGGGGGGGAGAGAAAAGAAGGAAGGGGGGGGGGGGTTAGCAAAACGCTGAGGGAAAGTGACAGAGTGCGAAATCAGGATGAGGATGGAGAACGCGGGCCAGCTTGAGGGACAGTTTGCAGGAGAGGGGAGAGGGAGCAGAGAGAAGAAAACAGGAGTCTGACTCTGACAGTGGAGCACTGAGCTCAGCTGATGGCCCCTAATGAAGTGCGGCAGCTGCAGAGGAGGAGCCCGCGCTGACAGCCCCGGTCCCACTCTGACGGATGCTGGAGAAGACACACACACACACACATCCACACACACACATATCCACACACACATGCACACTTGCAGCAGAAGACAGCTGAAATTTAAGCATACCAAAAAGCGTGATAGACACGCCACGCAAGGCGGAGCGCGGCGACGCGCTCGGCGGCAGAACATTGTCAGAGCGCCCCGAATGCATTTTCCCTTTTCTGTCCTCCAGTGAACACCGGAGCGGCGCTTTTCTGCTGCTGATGGGCTGCTTTTAGAGAGAGAGAGATCGTCAGATCGCCGTCCCCTCTCCAATGTATTCATGCATTTCCTCTCCAAGACTCCAGCTGGAAACCTCTTCTTTCCACCTTCTCCTAACAGCAGCGATTTAAACGGGGCTTTCTTTGACCGTGTCTTTCATCATAGCCCCGCACAGCCCCCCGACTACTATTGACACATGTGACGGATTGTGTTAAAAGGTGAAGATAATTCACGAAAATCTTTCAGGGGCCAGAAACATGGAGATATTTCAATGCTTTACCATGTCATAGAATGAAAAGTACATGATGTGTGTGTGTGTGCTGCGTGCATGTTGTGCTGTTTCAAAGTCCTCTACTTCCCTCTTCTGGATGAGGGACGTATGTTCAGGTCCTTAAAGAAGCCCATTGTGGGACTTGCAATGCAATCTATGGGTGTCAGGAAAAGGGAGCCTTGAATAATTGATTGACGGACAAGAGGACTTGGTGTGTTTTTCCATGTTGATCGCCTCACCTTTCATTGGCTTGTTTCATTCAACTGTTTCAAGTGGTTTCATGTCTGTTATTCCTCTCAGTGATTGAATTGTGCATGCATGCGTTTATATCTATATGTAAATGTGTATTTGTGCACTTTAGAGGCTCAAGAAGTTGCATTTAATTGTCTCCAAAGTGCAGCATTTATAGTTTGATTCCTTCAGGGTGAGGTGTGTGCATAGATGACAACAGCAGGGGGCAGCAAAACACCACATTTCTCCTGACAAGGGCTCCTCAAAAAGACCTGGCTGTTTCTTCCCAGAGCCAGCGTTCAGGATGACACGCTGCAGCCATGAATCATTTAAAGAAAGCGCCGAGCGGGAACCAGACCAGGAGCTGAGCTCAGCCCCCCATCCTGAGGTAAGATGACAAAGCCTCAGCACGCAGCGAGGAGTAGTCAAAACTGTTTATTTAACAACCGTTAATCGATAAAAATAAAATCAAATGTTACAAAAAAATTCTTCAAAATCTTGAGTTGTACAAACCACAGCTCCAACTTTAAGCTCGCCTTCACATAGAAAAATACAAAAGGCACTGTGCATTTGTCTGCTGCATATACAAAAAAAAACAAAACATAGTTCGACACTCCATCGACGATGAACCCCCGTCCAAACGAACAAGCCCAGATTAGGAGACGCGCGGTCAACAGAGCTCGTATTAAGAAACAAGAGAGGACAAAGGAAAGGAGTGTGCAGAGAAATGAGGCCGAAACACAGTGTAGGGACATTAAACAGTGAACACAGAAAAAGCTGGTGGGATATGTGCAGTGTGCATGAGAGGAGATAAGGATGTGCCACACACTTTTTCTACTGAATAAGCAGTTTTATATATATTCAACCCGGACCCTCTGAGCGGTGGTCAGAATTATTTTGGTGTATCAGGCTGGAGAAACTCTGACGGAGGCAGAGACATAAGGATAAACAAAAAAAATTTTAAAAAAAGACCCGAAGTAATGCTGGTTATATGCAGAAGTCGTTGAATCCTGTGTACAAACAAGGATGTAAATTTGGTAGCGCTCCTTCCCTCCCTCGACAATTGTGCAAAGACGTCTCGGGAGAAAAAGTAAGGGCGGGGGGGGGGGGGGTGTCCCGGAGATGCATGTTCACGCGGATCCCTGGGATCCATTTTTAGGTCGTGCCGAAAGTGTGCCCGGGATGTCAAAAGTTTCGCTAGGAAATCTATCCAAAAACGCGAGGTGGAAGCGCCTGTGTTCCTCGCAGCCCCGACCGAGACGCGGGGCGACGTGCCGACGCGGGCAAGACACCTCCTAACACTGAAACGAGGGTAGCTCACGGAAAGCAATCGGCGAGACGTGCGAGGCAGCAGACCCGGAAGCGCATCCTTTCGTCAAATGTCTTAATCTCTTGTGTGCTAAAGTGGCTTCTTGTGACACATTCTTTATTCGCCTCACCGACGCTTTTTTTTTTTTTTTTTTTTGCAAAGAGCGCCAACAAGTCGGAGGGGCGTGCTGCTTTATTCGTACCGTTCCCGCGCCCTCCGTCTGTGCAAACTCGCTGTTACCGAAGCCAGACAGCTCATTAAAAGACGCCTCCTGCCGGACATTCGACGATCTCTTTGGCATCCGGGTTTCGGGTCCGGCTTTCGACGACGACCGGCAAGAGTTCCGCGTCCCAGTTCGGAGCGTTTGAGGGTGTTTCGATCATAGAAAACCGTGCTCGTCGAGTCCCTTTGGAGTGACCGGATTCCACTTTGCAGTAGTCTTGGTTGTTGAGTAGCCTGTGGAGACAAACATCAGAGAGCATCTGAGCGTCTGTGGCCAAACAGGAAGCCAGGAGGGGGCTCTTATCCCAGCAACTCACCAAGGAGAATCATGCCTGACTCCCTCCTTCAAAATAAAAGCCTCAACATGACACGTTTCGACATGACTCACCTGACTCAGGCCTGCTTTTCGACGTCTCGAGAGCTTGAACGTCCGCCAAAGGAAGCCCCCTCCCTTCGACGTCGCTCTCCCCCGATGACGCGTGGTCCTCCGCTCGCATGTACAAAGCGGGCCTCTTGTGGTACTTGGCCCGGTAAGTGTCCGTCATGCAGCTGTCCACCGAGAAGTAGGTGGTGGGGAGGACCACGTCGGTCAGAGACGGGGAGTCCGTGCCGTCGTCGCGCCCCGGCTTGGGGCTGGGCAAGCGGTCGTCGCTCTCGCTGGCCGACAGGTCGTTCCTCTCCTGGTCCGAGGAGCCCGACTTGGAGCTGGCGTCGGACGACAGCCGGTGTTCCGCCGGCGTCTCGATCCACCGCCGGAGGGTGCCGTGCGAGAGGCCGTTCTTGGGCTCCCCACGGAGGCCGGAGCGCACCGGCACCTCCGGCGGATGGGCGTGGACGCCGGGCGGCTCGGGCGGGCCGCCGGCGAAAGTCTTGGGGGGCAGCGGCGGCGGGTAGCCGTGCGAGAAGGCCTCCCCGCCGCCACCGCCGCCGCCGTCCTCTTCGGAAAAGGGGCCGGCGAGGTCGTCCGAGCTGTTCCACTCCGAGCTGCTGGTCTTGGCCAAGTAAGGCGGCACGGGGCTCCCGGGGCTGCCGTCCACGTTGTCCTCTTGTTCGCTGTCCGCGCCTCTGTTCTTCTCGAAGATCCCCGGAGTGTATCGGAAGGCTCTTCTTCTGGGACCACGCGGTCGAAAACAAAACATCAGGTTTCTGTTACACTTTTGCCTCCGTGCGTATAACATTTCAACAAGTCGCTGCACGTCTTTGTACCTTTGTATGGGCTGACCCGACAGGATGTTCGAGTCTGGCAGATCCGGAGATTTCCTTCCTTGTTCATCTAGACAAAATACACAAAATTAAAAAATAAAAAAAACAGGAAAATCTCATGAGGACTCCACATCACAGGACACCGATTTGTAAATTCATCACTGGCAGATGGTCCGACACGGAGCCAGGTAACATCTGTCACGGGTTATTACCATGTGAACACGGCTCCGACGAATTTACCCGTGTCTCTCCAGCAAAAGACGCGTTATCTAACAGGGGTCACGGTGAGGCCCCTCTGCCTGGCGCTGGGGAGAGGAAGTATCAAAGCAGCGAGTCTGGCAGAGTGCCCCCGGGCCCCCCGTGTACCACTCTGGCTGTCTGATCCAGCCAGAGAAACGTGGCCCCTCAAAGGGAATTTGGGTTCACATCCAGGCCCTGTTAGTTTTCAGCTAATAAAACTGGAGGGACCCAGAATGAACTCCTAAACGGGTGTGGAGGCCCGCGCGAAGAAAGCTACCGCGACGACTGCGTGGCGCAGCCAAAGTGTTTAAGTCGGTGACTGATTTGTTGTTGTTGTTGTTGTTTTTGTTTTCTTGGTTTTCCTGCCCCATCAGCACAAACGCATTTAGAAACAGGTCCAGCGGTGGGCGCAAGCGTCGGCCTTTGCCAACTTAGCAGGGTGGGTGTGATTTACAAGGCCT
Organism: Malacoctenus gilli; assembly: GCA_032164315.1. Classification (NCBI taxonomy): domain Eukaryota; kingdom Metazoa; phylum Chordata; class Actinopteri; order Blenniiformes; family Labrisomidae; genus Malacoctenus; species Malacoctenus gilli. The sequence goes on from JASSRZ010000060.1 coordinate 5,020,476, forward strand.
GAGACAGACAACAGCTGACTAACAGGGCAAGAAGGAGAGTGAGGACCATCTGTGATGTGTCAGCATACTCTCAGTTTTTTCTCTCTCTCTCTCTCTCTCTCTCTCTCTCTCCTCCCCCTGCCGCTCTCTCAAAGCATTAGTGGCTAAATCCTTTGTGCTGGCATGCAATTACGCCGGGGTCAGACTCCAGACTTTACATCCCCTCCGCAACACGATTGCGTTTTTAAGCCGCTAAGTCCATGTGGCAATTCACAATTTGATGCCGCTGATCTGCAATGTTGGCAAGCAACTGTAACAATATCATTGTGGAGACAAACCAAAACAAAAGGAGATGCTGTTTACGCGGCTTTCTCCTTCCAAAAAAATCCCCCCACCCCACCCCCCCCCCCCACCCCTCTACCCCAACCCCCCTCCTCATCTTTATGACCACGTGCACGAGTCGCCAAGAGAAACGCTGGGAGGGGAAGCAGCTGGGCAACAGTCGGGTACGACTGTCGGGTTCTGTTAGAATCAAAAGTTTGGCTTCCAACAACAATCGGGACCACGTCAACATTTGGGGGCGAATCGCTTCTTTACAGAGTCTGGCTTTCTGTAGCTGCACACACACACACACACACACACACACACAAAGACACACGCACACACAGGCAGAACACATGCACTCCTGCTGTGTTTACATGGCCTACTGCACTTGGCTGGGAACCCCTCCATGTACTGTGATTGCTCGGATTAGTCCGGCTCTCTGCTGCATTCAAGGTACCGCCTTCACCGCCGTGTGTACAATAAAGCCTCCCCGCACATTCCCACGTTCAACCTCGGAGGCATCAAGTTGTTAAACTGAATTAAAGAAAATGAAGCCCTTTTATACGCCAGCACATTAATTAGGAATTGTGTGAATAATCAGTAGCCCGCTGAGCTTTTTACGACCGTCATTTCGCTTTTAAAAGGCATGGGCACGTAAGATTGAACCGATGCCACTTCGGCGGTGCGGGGGAATAAATAGCCGGAGCTTCCAGTCCGCTCCGGCTCGCGCGCAAGAGGTTTCAAACGGTCGTCGCGTCTTCCTCTGCGTTTGGGTGTCAGGCTCCACCTGTCGGATCGAGGACAAAGTAAACAAAAGTCCGGGGAGGGGGAGGGGGGGGGGCTGCGACCAAGCTACGGTTACACCCCCTCGGCCCAAATACTTCCGCCGGCTTGGCCAAACTTGCAGAAGCTCGCTGAGGATTTTGTTCGCAGCTGTGGATAGGACTCCTTCCAACAAACAAGAGGAAGAGACGTTTGAACAAATGGTTTTAAACTCCAGGTGGCGCCATTACAATGGCATTTGAACCGAGGAAGCCAGACAAGCAGAAATGTGGCAAAGTCGGAGTTTAAAGAGTCGTTCTTCATCAAAGAAATCACACCCAGAGACCCGTCGCTGCAAAAAAAAAAAGCTCCAGTCAGACACCTGCCAGTCCAGCCGTCCCCGCCCTGAACCTATTCGGGACATGAGACCGAGAGAAAACAGAAGCGATCTGACGCCGTCTCAATTATTCCGACCGCCACAGTTTGACACTCCCACAGGAAGTAGGAGAGAATATGCCTCCACGCAGAAAACCATGAAAGCGAAGCCCCGAACTGGGTTTGGAGCGATTGTACATGCAAAACTTTGCCGGCAGCCCCTTTGAAGTTTTGTTGATGTGACAAAAAAATAAATAAAAAGGCTACACAGTTCAGTTCAGAAAGGCTGTCAAGCCCCGATTTGTAGTTCTCCGCGCCGCGCCGTCTGGGGTGCTTAAAATTCTTCCGGCATCAATCGGAAGCGCACGCGTGTTCGCGGGCTGAGGACGAGTAAACCTGTGGAAAAAACGGCCACTTTTTCTGGCCACCGAGCTCCAGCACGTCAACTCGCCCCTCGTCCGTCTGCGTTAGCTCTTATCATCGGATCGTTTCGTGCTCGTTTCACGGGCGTCGATAGGCCAGCAGAGCCGAGTCGCGTTATAGCTGGCAATTATCACCCGCAGCCGCACTGCAGATGATGTATGCCGATAAACTCAATGGATAACAAATCAATGCGACGCGTCGACTCGGCCCCCTTTGTTTATGTAGTGTAACTGTGAAGAAAATACTGTCGCGAACGACTCAATAAAAATAAATGCATTTCCAGCGGAGTCCTTTACGGCGAGGTCTCCAGGAACCAATCACACAAAGCGAGGGGGGAAATGTGCGACTGGAGGGACCGAATCATTCTTCCTCTCCCGCAACAAATCACCACGAAAGTGACCGTCTGTGGCGAAAAAAAAATGCCGACTGCGCTCCCCGCAAAAGCGCCCTCCCCACCTGAACCGGCTCTCGGGAAGGCAAAAAAAAAAAAAAAAAGGGGGGGTTTTCGACCCCCCCCTCGCCGAAGCTGCGGCTCGCGCCAGACGACCGCCGCTGAACTCGGGCCAAATTGACTCGGCCGGTCGATGCCATTCACGGGCGGCGGGCCGCTAGAGTCCCGCGCCCGGTAGCGACTCGAAGAGCGATTTACCCCCGGCCACAACCGAATCGCCACCTCGCGTCGTCCGACGGCACGAGATAATCCATACTGTGAGGACTTTTCAAGAGCAACGCCTCGTGAAGCGCGCACATCAAAGCCAGTGGAGGAATCCGAGGCGATTGTCTGATGGAAAGAAACAGCAGGAAGTCTTAGAAGACATCGGGGGGGGGGGGGGCACACAGCCTGAGTGAAGGAATCAATGAAAGCTTGTTTTACAGTTTAAAATGTACACATAGGGTCAAACGTCTGCACAAAAGAGACTTGCACAAGTGGTTCTCAACAAACTGGTGTTGAGATAAGCAATATTGTTATTAGATAATAATTGGCAGCCTCCGAAATGAATAAATAAACAGTAAACAGACACAGGCAGCATGGCAGAAATAAGCATGTGTACCACCAAAAGGAGCTGTCGCTCTGCCAGGGACTTTTTCCACACGAATCACTCCGCATGTCCACACTTGTGTTCGAGCTATTTTTGACTTCGTATAAAACTTAAGGACTGATAAAAAAAAAAACAAAACTGCAGCTGCTGCTTCTTTGAGACTGTGAAATAGTAGCAGAGTGAGGGGAAAAAGACAAAAAAAAACAGAAAAGTGGCATTTTGTTTGAGTCATGTTGGGATACAACCTTCTGACAGGTCCAGTCAAGACATTTTCTGCCTGGCTGGGCACAGCTGGGTGCCCCCCCCACCTCCACCCCCTCCACCCCCCCTGCGAGCTAGCCCATCCTCCACCGCCGCACCCTCCAATTTGGGATTAAACTCGGCGTGTCCCCGTCGAGGGAATTAGCAAGATGTTTGTACTCCTAAAGACACGTCTCCGTCTCTTTGTGCCGTGCGTCTCGATGCATCAGCCAGTGAGCCGTTCGAAGTGAAGGGCGACAAACTCCTGAGTGCTTTTCACGAGTGGATAAATGAGTCACAGTGTTTATTATGCTGGTCTTAAAAAGCGCTTGTGTCCGGACTCATTTTCTCTTCGCAGCCTCTTAACCGAACGAATCGATTCTCTCTCGCAACTAAAACCGATTCCTGCCCGTTTAGTCATCCTACTGTCCAAATATCCTGTTAAACTCGGAGCAGCTTTCCCAGTCTGGTCCCTGAGCACACACGCGGCATGTTCCCCCTCCGCATGTGTTTGTTCTCGCTCGGAGCTCATGTACATTTCGCTGCGTTACATAAACTTCACTCGGGGAAGGGGGGAAAAAAAGAAAAAAAGGAAAAAAAAAAAGGTCAAGGCCAGTCAGTCAGGAGCGAGAGCACACTTATTTCCATACAGTATCCCTTCAATCAGTCTGTGACCTTAACAGCAGGGATGGAACAATAAATCAAGGAAATTGCCGGGTACTATCTTAATGTTTCAGCTCCCGCGCAAGGCGCGGAAGTCTATTGGGCAAGGGGAAATTTCTTCAATGTCAGGGCCGTGCCTTTGTGAGAGAGAGAGAGAGAGAGAGAGAGAGACGGGACACTTCCATCAATTCCCAGCGTGTAACACGCGACGCGTACGTTCCTCCGGCGCGGACGGAAGCATCAGCTCCTCCGAGCGAGAGCCCCGGAGTTACATACCAGCGGGGTACGCGGAGGGAAACGTGTCGGCGGTGGGGTCGTCGCCTCTTCGGTGCGGGAAATGATCCCTGGAAAGACGAAAGAGGGAATCCGTCACACATGGAAGCGAGAAAAAAAGTCCCACAGGGATCTCTTCTCTTTATTGCCATCTTTTGAACTCAGTCCAGATGTGCGTCAGGGAAACAATAGACAGTGACGGAGCCCGTTTATGACGCAGAGGCAGAGACATTTTTTTTTTTTCCAAAACAAGAGCGTCGACAGAAGATGCTGCATGAAAAAAAACAAACAAACAAACTAATAAAAGCACCAAAAAAAGACAAGGAAACAGATTTTATTTCTTTTTCCAGTGACTTAAGGCTTGAACCCGGCCCGCGTGACACGTGAACCAGTGATTGAGGAGGCACTTTTTCTAATTTGGTGTCAGCAGACGAGGGCTTGAATAATGCACCGGCGGTTGACAAAGTCAGCTCTCTGTTCTGGCTCCCTCCTGACTGCAGGAGTTGTCAGCTAGTTGGGATCATTATCTCCAAACAAGACCTGCACTACAAAGCCAACAAATGACAGCCCAGCATAATAAGGTTTGCTTATCTGCCTCGTGTGCGTTTATGTTAAAATGGGTCTCGCTATTCTTAGAACAGTTTGTTTGTAATGTTTAATTATTTAGAAATGGCAGCACTTTTGAGACTCCAGCCCTTAAATGAGAGAGATAGAGAGGGGGAGGGGGAGGGGGGGTGACAAGGCAGCATTCTGACACCAGCATCACACAGCACAAAGTGTGTCAGTCACTTTTCTGGGAACTTCCGAGCCGACGCGTTTTGTTTTTTTTTTTACCTCATCAGCTGCAGCTCCGGGATGGGCCGGAGGTCCTTGGAGGAGAGGGTCTCCACCACCGGCGAGTCCAGGTTGGCCGAGCCGTTGCTGAGCCGGTCGCTGCTCTCGTACCCGGACTCGGTCCGCTGGATCTTCCAGTTGTCGCTGTGCACCTTGAGCGTCGCCGAGCCCTTGGGGCGCTCCTTGTCGCTGTGGCCCCCCCGGCTGTCCGAGTCCAAGGAGCTGCGGCTGCCGCCCGTCTCGTTCCTCTGCTCGTCCTCGTAGATGGTCATGAGGCTCTTGGGCTTGCGCTCGTCGCGGCCCCCCCACGTGAACTCCCGGTCCCGCTCTCGGTCCCGCGTGGGCGACTGGCTGCTGGGTCTCCGCCGGGGGCTGTGCTGCTTCCGCTCCTGGTTGACGGCGTTCTCCCCGCCGACGGCGCTCAGGACGCTGTCCACGTTCAGCGCCTCGCGCATGGGCTTCCAGGGGCGACTCGGCCTGCTGCGGCTGGTCCCGCCGTTCCCGGGGCGCTCCCGGGAGTCCTGGCTGCTGTCGGTGTCGTACCCGTTGGAGAGCTGCTCCAGCCGCTTGCTGCTGGGCGCGCTGGGCAGGACCTGGACCCTGGAGTTGGAGCGGGACGGAGGCTCGTGGAAGGACCGGCCGCCGAGCTGCGGCGCCCGCTCGGTGCGCGTGGGGCCTTTCCCCTGGCTGCTGTACAGCCGGGTCTCCAGGTGCTGCTTGAAGCCGTTCTCCGGAGGGGAGACGGAGCGGGAGTAGGTCCGGTCATGGGCTGGATCTGAGGAGAAGATGAAGGACAAGGACGTCCACAAACTCGTCTGACTTTGACCCGGACAGCAATGGACTGTCACCTCTCCACCGACACACAGAGGGGAGCAGGAGCCCACAGCGACCAGAGGGTGAGAGAAGGGCGCGGCGACAACAGAGCAACAGACATTTCTGTCTGCAGATGACAGGAAGGTGTAAATTACAGGCACTGGGAGTCGGTTTCCTTCTGCGGCGTTGCACACAGAGGAAAGCCAGCTCACGGACATTGCACGGACATTCGTGTGTACATTTATATTAGTGTATATATAAATAGATATATATTTGAGCCAAAAGACTCGTGTTTATGTAAGATAGCGTGCTGCGGATGTGTCAGCTACTCCAAACAAACTTGCCGCCATAATAGCTGTTTTTAAAATACAAGACTTGACAGCTTTCACAGGAAATCGTTCAATCACGTCCAGCTTTACACATTGCGCACACACACGCACGCACGCACACGAGTGACATTCCTCCTCATCTCTCCTCAACGATCCTCACACGGACGCGTTTGATTCGCTACATTTATTGAATTTTGCACAGAAGAAGAAAAAACCTTTTTGGTTTTTTTTTGTTTCTTTTTGCATCAAAGCCAAACTTGCATTTTTGCTCCTCTTGCTCATCTAAATTGCAAATACGGACTCTCCTCCTCGTTCCGAGCGAGGGGGGGGGGGATCTCCTTCAGAAAAACGGCGGCGGAAATCTAATCTGTTGTTGCGGCGCATTTGAGTGTACAAAAAACAGTGAATTTAATGCCACATATAACTGTCAGTCCTTGGAAATAAGCCGGCGAGAGATAGAGTCCCTGTTGCTGTGGGTTTTGCTGACTGCGTGCCACAGTTAAATCACTTCAAACGTGGTCGTCGGCTCATATATACATGGCGCCTGTGCAGTCGGAAGACTTTGCGCCGCCAGCCCAACGCCGTCACCGGCTGCCGGCTGTGAATCATTCCGCCGGGCTTGCTGTGACTAAATCAATACGGCGAAGGATCGTCGGGAGATACCGGTGCGCTTTGTCCCCACAAAGTCAGCGTGGGCCGCCGACTTGTTCAAGCCTTGTTTCTGATTTACGCGACTGGCGCGGACTGTGTCATCCAGTTTAGCCTCCACACTCGCCTCCTTCGGCTGCCGACAACAAACTCCTGCCACCGACATCGTGGATTTCATGTCGCAATTGTGCCTGATAATCTTCTTACTGGTGTTTAATTGAAAGTAATAACGTACGAGGGCAGAATTAAATGGAATAAATCCACGCCGGCGCGGAATGAAAACAGCTCAATTTGCGAGGTGGATGAGACAAACGGACGCCGAATTCAGCCGTCAAATTCAATCTTTAATTAACTCATCTGGTATTCATCAGGAAGGAGTTTGATCTGCTTTGTTTCCGCAGTATTTGTCTGTTAATATTGATGGCGGCCACAGAGAGGGGAAGCGAGAGAGAGAGAGAGAGAGAGAGAGAGAGAGAGATCAAGGCAGGCTCGAACAGACGTCAGAACTTAATCCCCTTTCTGACACATTGCTCCCAAACCGGGGGGGGGTGGGGGGTTACATAAGGGCCGGGGGGAAAGCGGAGGGCGAGCCTTCCGTATCCTAATGCTCGACATATTCTCGCGCGCGCCGCACCGGATGGGCCGCCGTCTCCGGCGACCCCGCGCGGGGGCCACTGACCTCGGTGGCGCGAGTCGGGCCGGCGCTGACCGCCGCGGTCGGGCTCCCTCCTGGCCGGATGCATCCCCCGCACCTCTCCGGCTCTCTGGGCGGCTTCTCGGGAGATCTCCCTGAGGTGGCTCTTGGGATCGATGGTGCCAATTTTCACTTTTCAAACAAACAAACAAACAAACAAAAAAAAAAGTCAGGTACATCTTCCCGCGACTGAGAGTTCGTTGGCAGTGCGTCATTAATGCTGACCTTTAAAAACACATCCCTAACGCTGTGGCAGCATCGAGTGGGGATTTCCACCACTGCAGACACCATTAAAATTATTTTTAACCTCGCCTACATATGAATATATATGTATCTATTATCGCAACATCCTTTTCCTTGTTGCGGCTCTCTGACTCGTAGTCCCCACCGCTCGCGCGGGCTTCCTCCGCGTCGTCTCTGGCAGGCGCGGCGGTTCGTCACGGCGCCGCGGTGACAGAGACACACGATCGTAACCTCGGTTTCCCGTCGGCTGTCCGGGCTGTCGGGGAAAAGGAGGAGGCGCGGCGGGGAGATCACAGGAACTCCAAAATAACGCACCGGCTGTCTTTTGAGGGATTCCTTTATTTGCATCTCATCCCCCCCCCCCCCCACGCCCTAAAAAAGCTAAAAAATGTTCCACCTGACAACACGACAAACCGGAGTTTAATATCTTGTCTTCGAGTTTGGCTCGATTGCCGGTGAAAGCTGGGAGCAGCCGCTGACTCTTCGGCCCCCTCGCTGGCTTCCCTTTCAAGAACCACGTTCGGAAACAAAGATGGAACTCTTCAAGGATTTCTCGCCGCTTCAGTCATCGCGCGGCGATTAAAAGACCAGAACGTCTCCGAGTTTTTCCTCTATTCACAACTCCCGTCTCTCGATTCGCCGCCTTCCCTCCGCTCGCACTTAAGTCTGTGCAGAATTGGCAGCTCTCCGTGACCTCTCTCCTCAACGAGGGTCCCTAATCCCCGCCCCCAGTACTACTAACAGATTTAGCTTTACAGCGAAGACATTTAATTATCTCCCTTCCTCCGGTTGCTATGCCAGATCCGCGCTTGTCACCACCCTCTGAGGACAAAGATATCAATGAAATAGTGATCTTTCGGGGCTAAAATGAGGCAGCGAAACATTTACAAGAGTGAGAACGCGCGATGAAAACGTGGATCCGGACTCTTTTCACGACTCTAATTGTCAAAACAGGCGTTTTATAAAACTTCCCGCTCGATTCCCCTGCCCTCACCTGGTCCTCGTCCTCCGCTGGTCTGACCGCTGCCCCGGCTGAAGGTCGAAGACGGCTTCTTGAAATGGTCTTGTCCCAGTAGAGCGTTCAAGTTCTCCCTGGTGAGCTCCAGCCTCTTCGGGGCTGAAACTGGAGACTCCAGACCTGCGCGGGAAGGCAAAAAAATCAATTCTCAAGCTCGGGCTGTCGCTGCAGGACTCTCCTCGTCGAGCGAGACTAAATCTGACTGCGGACCAAAAAGGTAAATCAAAAAAAAACGGACACCGTTTGGTGCACTGACTCCCCCCCTCTGAAACTAGCTGGAGAATTCAAACGACCAAATCCGCGCAGCGATGGTCTTGGTGTTTTGTTTTGTTTTTTTTTTCCTCGGGAGGATGATCCAGTTTAGACGGGCGTCCTGTCAGATGTGATGGGCAGCGAGCGGCTGCCACAGCTTGGACCTGGGGCACGGCCAGCGTGCATTTGGAGGAGGATCTTTAAAAGGGATCAAAAAAAAAAAAAACCCTCCCCAACGCCGCAAATCCAGGGCTGAATAATCCCGACGGCAGAGATATTCGGCTGTTTTCATCAACAATGTTTTATTAGTGCACGACAGCGACGGCAGCAAATATGATTTGGGATGTAATTCTCCTTCTGATTTCTTTGCTAAATGAAGATTTGTTTTTTTTTTAGCTGATGTTGGTTTCTGATTAGGATTCCTTGTTCCCGCTTATTCAATGTGTTTTCAGGAAGAAAGGATGTGAGGAGGACAGCAAAACGGATGGAGACTGACAACTGTGCACCAGCTGTGCAGGTTCAGTTGGTGAGAGTCCTTCTTTGGTGAAATCCGACGGAAAAACGAGAGAAATCCTCGGACCTTTGAACGAACGACCACCGTTGGTCCACAGGATCCAGGGATCAACGCTCAGAGTTGTGGTCGTGCACTAAAAACCAGCAGACTCCCTCACTCGGGACACCTCCTACCTTTCGCGTCCCCATTGAGCGGCGCCTTGGAGTGGGAGTGGCCGCTGTTGTGCCGCGAGGCGTCGTCCGTGTTGACGGCACTCCCGTCGGGGTTGGAGTAGAAAAGGAGGAGGGGCTGGAAGTGGCCTTTGATACATTTGCTGACCACGTCCTTCCACCGCGAGCCGATCTGCGACGAAAAGGACGGAGAGAGAAAGCGCTTCACATACATGGAAGGTTCTATATGCGCACACAGGAGTGGACTCCTCCGGCGCGCATCATTGGGCGGCTCCTCCGAGATTCAGTGCTTTAACGTCTCCTTTGTTTCGCTCCTGAATGCAACCCACTGAAGCCTAAATCGCACAATCACATTAAGCGAGCCGCGCGCGGCGCACGTCTCGCCGCAAAGGCAGGCTGCAGGCAAACAGATGCTTGCGCGCTCCTTAATTAAGCAAATGACAGGGCGAGGGGAGGAGGGAGACAGTGGGCGGGGACGGGGTGAGGTAAAGACGAACCGATGCAACGCAGTGAGAGACGCAAGCCGACACAAGACTGGGATTTTCATTAAAAAAAACCTTCTGGCAACGTCAAACTGTCCTCCCACCAAAACACCTCCTCTTATCGACCGTTATCTCGAACAGGAGACTTTAAAAAGCGCTTGAACCCGAGTCACTGAAACACTTCTAACTCGCTCGTTTCCCACAACTGCATCCGTCCCCGTCCCATCTATCGCAAGCCACTGGCGCATTCATTTTGAATGAAAATCCTTTAATTAGGATAATGTATCTGTCGGGCGATTGGTCACGCGGAGAAACGCCGGTCGCCCGTCGCTCGCCGAGGACAGCCCGAGAGATCCGGCGCTCCTGACTTTCGTGAAATCGTCGCGTTGGCGGAGGATGGGGGTGGGGGGTGGGGCGGGTAATTGGGCCTCGCTGCAGAAGTCGTTTAGTGGCTGGGACTTGGAGGGGGGGGGGGGGGAGTCGCGGGGAAATGCTGGCGCGCCTTCGATCCAGGTACGGGCTTGGCAGGCGCTGAGCGCTGTGGGCGGGAGGGGGTTGCACACGCAGCACAAGCTGCTGATGGATTGATACAACGCCAGCCAGCCAGCCAGCCAGCCAGACACTGCAGCACGCCGGACTAAACGTATGCTGGCATGTGCGCATCATAAATATAAATCGGACATAATGTAAAGGGGAAAAAAAAGCGAGCGGATGATTCGATATATATTCCCAGGCTTGTGTGCGTGAAGCAACCCTCCTCCTTCATTGTTTAGGACAGTACTGCAGCACTGGGTGATTACAGAGTTGGGGTTTGCAGTGTAAATGGGGGGGTGGGATGGGGATTGAAGAGTATGGCTGACTCTCCAGTGCAATAAAGGCTCATCAACCCAGAGGCTCGTGGAGAGCAATCGATGAGGCCCTCATTGAACGATAAAGAGACTCGGTGATGGAGACAAGAGATTAAACGCCGCTCCTCTCTGCTGTTGCCTGGAAAAGTGAGCGCGTTTCATCAGCTCGGGGAAGGCGCTGGTTCTTCTTTTTTTTTTTCGGATTCTAAACAGCACGTCTGTTCTCTGATAAAACGGCACCAGGACTGTGGAGACTTTGGAGGGGGGGGGGGGGGTAAACCATGCGAACGGAACAGACGCTCTGTAACAGAACAGACACGTGACTGGTGTCACGTTTGCACGGTCACAAATTCGGCGTGCTCTCTCACCTCTTTCACGGTCGCGTCGTCGAAAAACACCCACTTGGAGGACTTGGTGTGGAAGGCGAAGGCACAGTAGTGGCGGCTGGAGTAGCAGATCATCCCCACCAGCAGCAGCTCGCCCTTTTTGGCATGCTCATCCGTCACCCTGTAGAAGAGCTGCGCACACACATTCACATATAGCTTCGCCTTCGTTGGGGGAACCGAGGCCCCCGGTAAGCGGGGAGGTGAGTGAGCGATGCTGATTGGCCGAGGTATCGTTTTTTGCTCTGCGTACGGATTCGGGTCAAAAAGGGAACGGAGCGGCATTGATTCGACGATCGGGAGGAATCAGCGACGCTTTGTGTCGCCGCAACCTCAGCGGGCGTCCACAGCTTAGCCCCCCCCCCCTCCTCCCCCCCCAAACGTAACACAACGTGTTTTCTTTCTGTTTTCTCCTCCAGCCCCACAATACCTAAATTGTTGCTGAACAATCGCTCGCTTGTCCCTGCTGCTCGGCTCACTCCGACAACAGATGTGAACGTGAAGGACGCGGGCGGAGGACACCGTTCCGACACCCAATGGAGTCACATGAAAAGGCTCCCATGATGAATAAAGGCCTTTGTGGCACCCTGGTGGGAGGCTGCGTCTGGCAGATTCTTCGCATTGCACGCTGAGAGGAAAAAAAATGACGCGAGAGGGAGCTGTCAAATCGACGGATTGACTATGTCTCTGCGTTACGTAACGCGCGGCATGTATGAGCGTGTCCTGACCCGAACTGCGCACACGAGTTGGTTTTTTTTTGTTTTTTTTCGCAGATTCAGAGCGGTACGAACGGGCTGCCGAGCATCCAGAGTTGAATACATGTGGCTGTCGCGCATGTGTGCTGGGACAGACATGCGCAGGCACTGAGAGACGAGGGGAGGGGCTTTTCTCACAAGCTGACCGAGGCCAACAGGGGCTTTTTGATCGGTCGCGTGGGCCAACTGGGCATTGGGCGTCGACTGCTTATGCAACAGCCCGGACTTACAGACAAATAAATCCCCACTTTATTTCCCGCATATGTTCGATTTGCACCAAAATAAACCGGCACTGAGGCAGCGGAGGGAGAGGATGGAGGGATAATATGTAACAGTGAGCTTTTAGAAACTAACTAAAACGGACCGAAGGCGGCCGAACTCACCGTGGAGAGGCTGAGGTGAGGCCCCAGCGAGCGGATCACGTCCTCGGTGAGGTCCGACTGGTCCGAGTCCCACACGAAGCCGATGGTGACGATTTCCGGGGAGTTCATGAGGACCCGTCTGATCTTAATCCTCTGGCCGCAGTTGCTCTGGGAGAGGAAAAAAACAAAAGAAAACAGGGACTGACCACGACAGCGACTTCAAAACGAACCCCTCGCTGGGCTCCCCGAATCAGCCGTCGGTGGGATTTCAAATAAAAGGAGTTATGTTATTGTAAAAAGGTTTTATAAACCGAGCCAGTCCCTCACTTTTCGAAGAGACTCGTATTATGGCTACTCTGCTTCCTGGGTATCAAATAAAGTCAAAGCAAAAAAACTGCAGGCATAGCTAACCTCCATAAAGACCCCCCCCCCCACTTCACATTTGACTACCTGTAAGCCTTGAAACGTCTTTTCACAACACTGATAAGAGTCACTTACTGGACAGTTACGGAGGTCCCCGAACGTGCTCGCCGCTTGCAAAAGCTCCCCGAAAGACTCGTCCCTGTGCTGCTGCTGGATCTGTTGTCTGGCGAGTCACGGCGGGCGACGGAGTGGTCGGCGGGGAAAGCAAAAGGGAGCGACAAAGGAGACGGCGGCAAATGAAGATTAAAGTCGTGGAGTTTAGGGGGAAAGGCGACGTTTTCTACGGATAGCGTGACAAGCCGGAAAACCGGCGTCGCGACCTCGCGACAGCTTCGGAAAGAGACGGCGACAGAAAGGAGAAAAAGTGACAAGCTGTCTCGGAGCGTACCGGAGTGCGGTGGTGGAGACATAATGCACCAGTTCTGTAAACGGCAGTGGGTCGGAGGATGCCCCACAGCTACGGCACACGTACTGCAGAAGGGAGAGAGAGAGGAAGTGAAAAGAGGAAAAAAAAAAGTTACCAAAGACAACCGATTCCTGGAAACTTCGCTAATTTTCCGAAAACATCAATCTCCTTTCGAGGAAAACCGTCGTTTTTAGGTCTGACGTTTGTTGGCCAGGCTGCCCTGAAGTGGAGGTGGAAGAAAAGCCACTGTCTGTGCCCCACCCCCACCCCCGGGGGGGGGATTTGTTCCAAAGGCGTATTATCCCCTTTGATTCAGAGACAGAACTGGTTTGGGGACAGATACGCAGTCGCTGATAGGCATCAGCGCCACAGGCCAGGGTGGTGCGGGAACGTGCGTGTGTGTGTGTGTGTGTTGTGCTGGAATTTATGTGTACACCATCTGTGATTTATCTGGTGCTGCTGCAACATGGAAGCGGACCAGAAGCACCCTTCATATTCCACAGGGGGCAACCCGGCATCAAAACATGACGGATTAGATTTCTATTGTCTCAGACAGTGATTCATGTACCTGTCTGGGAATATATGTGTGCGCGCGCGCGTGTGTGTGTGTGTCGCCTAATCCTAACACAAGCGCGCGCGTGTGTGTGTGTTGCTCGTTCACACAATGCGACGTGCTGAACAAGCAAAAAGGAAGTGAGGACACCTGTGGCGACAAAAAAAAAAAAAAAGGGAAGGTCTGTAGGCGCCTAAATAAATGCAAATATATTCCATATTATACCTGATGCTCATGCATACTTTCCGGTCCCCTACTGACCTGTTCGTAGAGCGTCATGGCGAACTTCTGATGCGTGATGCAGGATTTGGAGGTGCAGGCGTCGGTCTCTTCAGGCACAATGTGCAGGTGGATCCTTTCCAGAATGTTCTCCTGGGACACGAGAGTGAGGTCACGTCTGGGAGCCATATCTCCACTATCAGCAGCAGGTGGGGTTACACAGTTCTGTCCGGCCAATGCATCGATGCAGACGCAGTCTGGGACTTGGCGTACAGGTCGGCTTTGCGGAGTCGTGTCGCGAAGCGGGCGGGAGGCGGAGCACGTTCGAGGGACACGCCGCGCTCCCTCGTGGCGCCCGCGTGTTTGCTGTGCTTGTGAGCGTATGAAATATTAAAAGGCGGCAAGGTAGGGCCCCGCAAAAGGTTTCAGGCTCAACTTCACAGCCTGTTAATCTGACACTGGCTAACTCCTCACATAAATTCTCCACCAGCAAGAGTGCTGCCAAAGCATTACATGGCGAACGCTCAAGGGCAAAGATCCGCGTGGGATAAAGAATTAAGGTTGTCCATAAAAGACGGAAACTCTGGCACGTCCGCCGAAGCCCTTCGATGTAAAAGATTACTGCCAAGTTTCGGTGTTTTTTTTTTGGACGAGGCAACTTCTCCCAACGTGCGGCTCCGTCGCCCCGGCAGCTGGGAGGTTCCGTCTCCACGGGAAACAAAAAAAAAAGAAAAAAACACACGTGCGATCGTACCGAACGCGCAAATTATTTCCAGAACAGCATCCAGGGGCCGCGTGAGGATGCTTGGAGCAAACGGGTTCAAAGAGAGATCCGCGTCGGCGAGGGAGGAGGAACTCCCAAACATCCACGGGCCTGCTTATCAGGCGACGAGAGGTCGCGCTTAAGGAGCGAGAGATCGAGAAAAAAAGAGGCCGCGGTTGAAGGGGAGAAAAAAAAGCAAAAACTTTCTCTGGTTTGAATAAACGGAAGCGTCAGGGTTTTGGCGAGAGAAAAAGGGTGAGGCTCGGCTGAAAAAAACAAAAAAAAAAAAACGCCATCTCCATCGTGACGCACGGCTCGGGATCGTATTTTAGAACGGCTTTGTTCTCGGACCAACGCGATTGGCGCCGAGTGGGATCGCGAGGAGGGGAAGGAATTCAACAGGAAAACGTCGCGAGACATCAGTCGGGAGGTTCGAGCTCGGCTGGCGTGCCGCCGCGGCGCCGCCCGAAACGCATCCGACAGCAATTTTCGGGCCGAACATACCGGAAAACCGTTTTTTTTTACCAGAAGGAGCCGATCTCGACTCCGGAAAAAATCGCCGCGAGGAGATCGAGGGGGGGGCTTTTCGAAGGAGTTCGTCCAAGTTCCGCGGTCGTCTCGCCGACGTCCGCCGTTTGCATTTTGGACTTCGGAGACAGCGGTGTCCCCGGCAGAGAGAGGGAAATATGCTCGTATTGCTGAGTAACTGCGCTGGAAACAGTGGCTTTGCAGAACACTTCAATCCCACAGCGAGCTTAACCTTTGACCTTTCTGGAAACTCGTCACGGTAATATATCCCCACCTCCACCCCGCCCGCCCGCGATTGTGCCATAATTAGCTGGAGATTCGCGGCACAAAATGTGACAGATGGATGGATAATTTACAAAGTAACTGCTTCTGACCGCTGCTGCTGCCAGAACGTGCATAAAAGGGGAAGAGAAAGAGCGGCGCGGAATCCTTTTTTTTTTCCATCCGATGGCGGGAGTTAAAATTCAACGGCAAAGGCAAAAATACATGAAAGATGTGAACAAACAATGGCCTGGCGCCTGGAAACCGATAAGGAAAAACGGGCGTGAAATTGACTTCTGAAACGGGGAAATTATGCGATACAATGGGGCGCCGCGAAGCACAGAGGTTCCGGCACGACTCCGGCGCTTATATAACCTGTCATGATGATATTTAGCGCCAATGTGGCAGGAGTTGATGGGAGGGACAGAAGCTCTTTCAGTGACCTCGCCAAACAGTTTGTTGCAGCGCATTACCCGAACTGTGTCGCAGGGTAACGCGCACACACACACACAGACACACACGCAGACGCACACGCAGACACACACGCAGACACACACGCCGCTCTCCATAGGCTGCTCTCCCTCTCCCTTCGGGACGCCCGGGTTGCCACGGGAACTCACAAAGCACTCCGCGGCGTCGTCCATGAAGCCCAGCTGGAAGCGCTGCTCGTCCTTAAAGGTCTCCGCCAAGGCGTTGCGCAGGTTGTCGGAGGGCAGGGCGCGTTCTCGACTGTGCTGGAACTGGGAGAAAATACCCTGACGGGGGAAAAGAGAGAGCGGGGGGGGGGGGGAGGGGACACTTGTTGATGAAGGTCTGTCTGCGTTCGAAATTCATGTCACCTTTTATTGGACAAAAAAAAACCAAAAACAATGAATTCCTCGTAGAGGCGAAACGTCGCAACGTACCTTTAATGCACAAAAAATGCACGATTCCCCCAGACAGAAGTGTCCAGGCAACTGTCTCAAGCTGCGTCTGAAGATGTCCAGATGCCAGAGTACCTTTAAAAGAGATGAATTCAGTGAAAAAGAGTCGTTGGCAACATAAACAAAGACAAAAAAACGCACGAATCTACATGCAAGTTGGAAAAAAGATATTCATTTGGAGCATAGGGATGTTTCTGAAGAGGGGACATTTCATTATGTAAGAATACTCGAACATCCCTGGGTCTTTTCATTCCATTCTGCATTTAGGCGTCAAGTCTGCAAGGTCACGATAAAGAAAAAAAGGGGGGGGGGGAGTGAGACAGAGCAACAACTCCCCCCCCACGGAGAGGGAGCCGAAGGTAACGATCGTCTTCAACCAGCTCATCGGCTGTCTCACCCTCTGAGTCACCATCTCCGCGACTGACCTCGCCGTCAGACGGAGGGGCGACGGCGGACCGCGTCGGCCGTCGGTACCGAGGACGACGAGGAGGGGGGGTGGGGGTGGGGGGGAATTGCTGGAAAGCCCCGATAAATTTAGATGGTGACTAAGCTTGAGAGTGACGGTCGGAGTGGAGGGGGCGGGAAACTTCGGGCTGCGTTTGCGGCGAGGGGGAGGTCGCTCTGTCGAAAGGTTCCGTTCGACTTGGACGCGGAGGGATGCGATAGAGGGACGTACCTGCACTGCGCTGTTGAGGAAGCAGCTGTTCTGGCCCGGCTCGTTCAGCAGTCCTTTGGTGGGGGCCAGAGACAGCATGCTCCCCGCCTGGTACGACTTCCCCAGATTGCCCCCCGGCTTCCTGAAGAACTTGGCCCATGCCATTGGATAGTGGAGTCTGCCTTTAGATAGGTAGGCGGGATAGTCAGGTGGCGGGGGCAGCTTGGTATGGGGGTCAGGACCCCCCGGGGGCCCCTGAAAGGGCAGGAGGGAGTGTGTGGGGGGGGGGGGGGGGGCTCCTCAACCGTCCGAGGCTACGTTATTCCACAAGCTGCAGCGGCTGTCCTGCTACACATGGGCCTCTAGTCCATTTCAGCAGCTTCAGAATGCACTTTTACTTTGAAAAACTTGCAAAAAAAAAAAACAAAAACAAAAAAGGATTTAGAAAAATAAAAGCCCACAAAATTCACAATCTGAGAGTTTGTTTCAATAAGCTTTTGATGTTCAGTCTTCGGATGAGATCGCTCTTCACGACTGGGGAATGTGTCTCAATCATCCTGCTGCGTGGAGAGAGAAAAGCCTCACGACAGCTTCAAAACGGAGCGGCGGACCCTCGTAAACAAACGCTGCCACATGGTCCCGGGACCGCCGGGGACGTCCGGCTGCGATTCGAGCCTCCGCTCTCTGAAGTTTGCCCGCGGCGGAGTTTTATCCAGGCTGGACGGCGGCGAGCGTGGCCGGGCTGCATCAGAGAGAGAGAGAGAGAGAGAGAGAGAGAGAGAGAGAGAGAGAGATTACAGGGGATTAAATACATTTTTAAATCACACTATGGAGCTCATTATCTGTTGCCGGTTGTCAAGTCCGCAACGTTCGTGTGCTCTTTTTCGTCGTCCAAAGAGTCGAGTTACGAAAAGATAAAGCTGCTGAAAAAACAAAGAAAAAAAAAGAAAACACATGTGAGACTTCAGCTTGACCTTCTTCGGGGCCAAGCTTAGCCATTAACTTTTATAAACACACTTTGCTCCTGGACGTGCCAAACCGAAGGAACCCCTAACCAGGGTTGCACATTAACATTCCCCTCCAGTGTATTCCCAAAACATTCCGACAAACAAGAAAAAAACACTCTAAAGTGAATCTATTATCATGTGAAACGCCAAATGTCTCGATTTCAGACTGACATGAAACCGGAGGAATAAAACCTCAAAGAGCCGACCAACGATTTGAAAATTCCTTCGCGGGATTGAGAGAAAATAACAGATTTCCAGGCGTCTGATTTTTAAAAAGAGCCTCTCTGGGCTGTTTTTGTGTCCCGGTCATGTGTTGTCATTCTTTAACGGAGAGAAACGCAAACAAAAACTGGTCCGACCCCCTTTTTGTTTTTCCTCCTTTTTCCTTTCCAACCTCAGTCGAGCGGTCGGGGACGCGGTTCAATTTGGAGGAAACTGCAGCCCGTGCGACTCTGCTCCAGCCGAGCCCGACGCTGACGACTCTGAAAGGTCCGCTGGGTGAATGTGCTTGCTCCGTTTGTTTGACAACAACTCGGAAAAAAAAAAAAAGAAAAGAAGGCCAGCATCCCTTCGCTCTACTTCGCGCAAACAATGAAGCCGAACGACACAAAGTTTCAGGCCGAACCTGTCGGACCGCGCCGTCCTGGTATTTCAGGAATCCTCACTGGAAGCGGTTGCAACAGTTAACAGCAGGTTAATGACACAACCCGAGGTTTAGTATTTACACTGGAGCACTCAGCCGCCCCCCCAGTAACCAGGCTCAACAGCAGCAGAAATACAAAACAAACACTTGTTGTTTTTCGGCTGAGTTTCAGAGTGAGGGGGGGGGGAACTTTACCAACCACCTGCACCAATGACCTCACACGTCCTGGTATTTGTCACTTGGGTGCTGTCTTAGGACAAATAATGAGTCAGCTTGTGATGAAACGGAAAAACCTCAGAATTACTCGTGTTTCTCATATTGCGCAACGACGACGAAGAAGAAGCCTCAACGCACTCCGTGATTCATCGTTCATCTCGTGTCCTGATAATCCAACTTATCTCAGTCGCTCAGTTATCTTCGGTGACGACTCGCTCCCAAAGTTAAAAACAAACGCTGCGCCGCGTCCACGTTGCGCAAGGCCCCACGCGATCGGCGCGGAGGGCGAAGCCAGAGCCTATTGTGTCATGGTGGGAGTAAACACAGCTCTGGAATCTGCGCAGAGCAAACTTCGATTGCATGACGGGCGGCCGTCTCCGAAAACCGCCGGCCTCAGTCGGGCCGCCGCCATCCTCCAGGCTCGGGGAAAACGGACACGCGCTGACCGCGAACTTGTGACAAAGCGAGGAGCTTAAAAACAGTACGACTGAGCAGCAACAAATGTGACTTTCGCTCGAAAAAAAAACCACGTAAACCGAGAAAAGACTTCCTTTTTTTCGTCTGAGGCGAAACGGGGGGGAGGGGACGGGACACAAAACAATTTAGGCCGAACAGATGAGATGTGACACCTTTCATCTGACATCATGTGACGGAGCGGGCCGCGTCGACGCTGCAGGATACGTGGACATTTTTAGACATGAACTGGCTGAGCCGCAATCCACAAAGGGTAAAGTTCCTAACCTGCGCGCACCGGGACCAGACAAAAAGCGGGACCGGCCGCCGGAGGAACAACGCACCTCGTGTGCACAGGTTGGCCCCCGCCCACATGCTTAGGATGTCCACGCGGTCCGTCCAAGCGAGCTGGGACACACGGACATTCTTCTCATTCGACACAGGTTTCCATCTCTTCGTCCAGCAAATCAACTCCCTTCTCTCGAGTTTTGGGGCCTCATTCGATGTCATGCAAACGAGGCAGACCTTAATCGGTTGCACGAGCGGCAAAGTACATGCGAGATAAGACAAACGAGGGCACAACCGTGGCCAAATGTGACGATCGGCGAGATAAGGGGAGAGAACGCCTCCCGAGACAACAACAGGGTGAAAAGCAGGTGGAGATTTTTGCTGCCGATCAATCTAAAATGCATCAACAGTACAATTTAATAAGGAATGCACAATTCCTAATAGCTGGAATTCACAGAACTAAACTGTAAAAGAGCAACAAGAAAACATTGTTGATTCCACTTTAATTATTCATAGGTACAAAACTAAAGCAGCGTTCCCTCTGGAGAGGCCAAAGTGCAGCACAGCTTCAAGCGGAGGCCAAATAAAAGGAGCGATTTCACTTTTCTTTTTTTTTTTTCCCTCTCAGGAGCACCACTTCAGGAAGTCCAGTCTTCCTTTGTAAACAAAAGCTCCCTCCGACTTGTCCAGAGTGGACTCCCTTGCCCCCCTCCACCCCACCCCCCTCCGCCCGTTCCTTTGTCATGTGGAAAATGCAAAGGCGAGCACCTTGAGGCACTCAGCCAAGGAGCGAGTGAGCGTCAGCGGCCCGGATGAGCTCAGGAAATCCAGCAAATGTGGGCAAACTTGGTGCGAGGGGAGGAAGGAAGGGGGAGGGGGGGGGGGTGTCAGAGGCTATAATTTATCTATTAGTGATCCGTTGATGGATGGCCTCATTAGGAATGATTCGATTGATCTCCTTTATATGGTAATGCCAGGAGGTGCTGATGAATCAGCCCGCGGTAAATTGAGTCACTCCAACTCATCGCGTTTAAGATATGAAAATAGGAGAACGCCATGGGAACGACACAGAGAGGGAACAGGCACTTGGTATTAATAAAGAGCCCTTTATTGGAACTAATTCGAGGTTCCCGTCTCCGTGATGAAAGTCTGAAATTATTTCAACAGCGGTGTTTGCAAAGCTCCCCAAACGCTCCTGGGTTGACTCACACACACACACACACAAGAGACGGAGTCTCGATCCACTTTTGCCGTGTTGCAGTCTGACTCGGCAGCGAGCACTGGGGGTGGGGGGTGAGTGAGGGGGGGGGGTACTGTGAAGTGGCTCTCCTTCAGTATTCCATCATTACGTTTAAAGCCCCTCTCTCTCCCCGCAGAAAAAGCGCCGCTAATGTCGCTTCGCTCCCGTCTTTTTTTAAGACGGTAATCATAGGTATCGGCGGAAGGACGTGTCTCGCCGTCGTCCGAAGATGTCGTTCGGATCAAAACATTTCGCGGGGAAGGGGGGGGGGGGGGAATTAGCTCTCTGCAAAGCGAGGGGCCGGG
>JASSRZ010000060.1:5041792-5079628 GCA_032164315.1 Malacoctenus gilli
AGCAAGGGACAAGCTCAGAGTCGCGCAGTCGCCCCCCCCCCCCCCTCCTGTAACCCCTCAGTCACTGTGAACGTCCCCTACTTCCTGGACGCCGCGTTCAGAGGACGACGTAAGTGTTAGGAAGCATTCACACAGGTAACCGCAGCCATGTCCGACAACAGCCTGCATCTTACAGAGACATGTTTTTTTTTTTTAACTTGAAGCACTTTTGCTTCTTTAATGAAGAAAACAACTGTCTTAAGAGCAGCTTTGCAGCCTTTGAAACGTTTTGTGAGGTTTGTTATTTATTCGCCACATTACCTGGGTATTATTCATCCCTGGTTAGGGCAAAAAAAAAAGGAAAAGAATAGCAGTGAATGGAATAAAACTGCTGATCGCAAGCTGTGTTGAGTCTCAGGTTATAAATCGCAGCTTCTGTGGTCGGCGCTCTTCCTCGCGCGCGGTGTACCTTTTTTACTCGAGTGTCGAGTTATTCACCACCAGAGTTAAAATAAGTCGGTGAGACGCAGTCACAGTGGAAACAGTCGAGAGAGAGAGAGAGAGAGAGAGAGAGAGAGGGAGAGAAAGAAGAAGAAGAAGAAGAAAAAATAACAGACATTGTCCGTGTCTTAATTTAGCCCGGGGTGAAAAATCTTCTCCATTTCAGATGCAGTCATTCAAACTTTTAAAGGAGTCTGACTCATCTGGTTACTTGGAGAAATGAAGTCACTTTTTTTTTTCCCCCCCTTCTTCTGGGTTTCTCCTCCCTCTGTCTGCACGATATTCTAATGGGCCCCGCATTAAAACACATAGCTTTATACTGTTCTCAAGTCAGACTGTTTATTTTAATTAGCCGAGGAGTCGGGCTCGAGTAAACACGCGCACGGATGCCTGACGGTTTCCCAAAAGCCTTGACGCAAGGCGGCCGCCGCGCATCCAAGAAGGAGCAGTAAAAATGCGGCCCGACATGTGAAAGGAAAAGAAAACAAACAAAACAAAGACGAAGAAGAAGAAGAAGAAGAAGAAGAAGAGGAAGAAGAGGAGAAAACGAGTGGAACTCGACTGCTGGAATTCCCTCCAGACTGCAGCCGCGGTTCGAGCCTTCGGGCAACAATGCGGCGCTCATTTCCTGTGTAGGCTTCCTGCTCGCCGCCTTCCAGCACGCCGTCGCCGCGCTCGGGCCCCTGTGAAACTGAACAGGTCACCCACACCGCGCTGAGTCACCCGTTACGCCTGGCCGCGTCCAGCGGAGGAAGGTGGAGGGGGGGGGCGGGGGTCGAGAACAAAAGCGCCGTTCCGGGATCCCGCGTTGAATAGAGTCTGATTGAAATATGACATCCTCCTCGCTGCTCCTCACAATTGCTTCCTTGATGTTCTTATGTACAGGAAAAAAAAAAAACATAAACAGCGGCTTCCCAGTGAACGTGGAGTGCGGTGATCACCGGCTCTGTTCAAGTGAATCTGGAGTGATTGCAGGGGGGTCGTGGGTGGGAGGGGGGGTGTGATCACCAGCCTTCATGGGACGCCCGTCGGGCCTCGTGCGCGAAGGAGGCGACGCTTCCTCCGCAAGCCGGGCTCCTGAATTGGAGCGGGCCCTCCGACAAAGAGGGCGAGGGCCTCCCGTCACAAACTGGTTCTTCAGCATGCCGCCCTCCCTCTTTATTCCTCAGGGACGTGACACCAAACATGTTCCCCACACAGCAGCGTTCAAAGAACGAGGGTCAGGTTGGTGATGATGATGATGATGATGATATCACTGCTTCATCATCCCTGTGCTGGGAAGGAGGGAGTGTGTGTGTGGGGGTCCCTTCTTACTGTAATGTATTCCAGTGGGAGACACCGGTTCACTGGGTGCACTGGGAAAAGACCCCCTGCCTGAAGTTATTGATGCGACCCCTTGGAGTCAAAAACACACGTGGGGGGGGGGGGGTCAAAAGTGTGCAGAATGACGTAACCTGTCAGTCAAAACATGACGGGACGCACTTGGATGTTTACCTCCCATTTAGGAAGATAATAATAAATAAAATACTGTACGTCTCCCACTGAGGTGAGTGTTTGATTTCTGTCGGCGGGGTCCAAAAGGATCAGGAGCGGAGACGTCGACAAGGAGAGCCGCCGGAGCGCTTGTTTTGTTTCTGCCGCTGAATGTTTTTCAACACTCCCGAGGCGAACCGACACATTGTGACGGCCCGAGCCGGGGGAGCGCAACAAGGCGCCGCGCACGGCCACTTTCCTTCCGGTTAGGAGCCGCGATCGCCGCGATCATCTCCCGGGGGAGAGACAGAACCGAGCCCCCACGCCCCCCCCCCTCCGTGGCCTCGATCACGTCCCCCTCCCCACGACGTGCCTGGAACTTCGGCGTGCTAAGCAGGCGCTAGCGCTAGGCCGGGCCACCTGGCTTCCGACTTACCTGGGTGCCAGGTACGACTCCGTTTCCGCCTCTCGCGCCGCCGCGAATCGACCCCAACTTTCGGGCCGAGTACTTCCAGACACCGTGAAGGTAGGATCACTCACCTCTGGGGGAGGGAAGGATGACTCTTCAGAGTGCGGTAATATCCTTCAGCGCTCACGGGAGAGAGAAAAAAGTAGAAGTGGAAGTATTTCTGGTGGAGTTTCGAGGGAGGGGAGCCGAGTCGCCGAAGGGAGTCGCTGGTCGAAATGCGCCTCCAAAACACTCCGCGTTTCCAAACTTCCACCCGGGCAACAAATGCTGTTCGTCCCCCCCTCGCCGCTGGCTGGAAGTTGACTCTCTCTGGGGTTTCGGTGGCTTGAGGGTTTATTCTCCCCCCCTCTCCGTATTCCCACTTCGCCCACAGCCGCAGCGGCAGGCAGCAGCCGACTCCGTCCACTTTGCGGTGCGAAACGCTCCGGTTTCACAGGGGGGTGGCGGGGGGGGAGGCACGGTGCGTTCCTGCTGCAGTTCGCTGACGCGCGGCGGTAGTGAGCAATGGTCGCTCCGTCGACTTCGGCACCTGAAATACTGGATTAGAGATGTTTTCGGAGCGGAGATGTCAAACCCCGCCTCTTCAACATTGTATTTACTGCAGTCTGCCATGCTACTGTACAACCACGCACGCACACACTTACGCGCACGGGCGCGCAGGCACGGACGCACACTTCCAATATTTGCAGAGCGCCAACTCTGCTGGCTGGCAGGCTCGTTAATGTTGCTTTATGTTGCCGGGCTTTGCAGTTCGCAGCCCACCACAATGCGGGCTGCAGTTTACTGTTGTGCTCCTGCAAAACTGCATCAGGAATATGGGGTGGGGGAAAAAAATACTTGCAAGTACTTTGTTTTCAGTAAGGAATCTCACTTCAGATGCATTTTGTTGTTGAATCGGAGTTATTTTGTGAACTGCTCTTTCTGCAGAGTGATAAACACAAACAATGGCAGCGAGCCTGACGTGGGAGCGCCTGTACCGTGCTTTGCATTATGCATCGCGTTCGCAGGGTGATTTGCAGGAGCGTGGATGGAGCGCCGTCCTTTGTGGTGTCACAGATCCACCTGCATGAAAACAAACCTCCCCAGCAATATGCTCGGGTTTGTTTTTTTTTTGTTTTTTTTTTGCCTTTTTTCTCACACTCTGATGACTGCGAACCAGCCAGAGTGCAGGAATGTCATGTAAGGCTGGTGTTACCCAAACGCCATCTGCCTGATCCTGTTATATAAAGACAGCAAATGAAAGGAGTGCACAATTAAAGCTCCCCCCCCCCCCCTCTCTCCTTTGAACCAAGGGACGACTGTGCAGAATATATCTCCTGTGTTGCGGGGCTCCATCTGACCACATTATAAGTGTGTATTACACTTTTATTAATTAAGATAAGTCATTTAATGTGCAGCCAAAGCTGTCAGAGTGCAAACATCAAATAGGGCAAAGGGGATAATTATGTTTTTTTTTTAAAAAGTATAAATTAGTTGCACCGCATTTCACTGGCAATCTAACATTAGATCTCGCGACAACAACTTAATAAGTACGTATTAAGACGGGCATAATTCACGCCGCTGACGCTTCCTGTCACTTTCTTTCAATACGTCGATTCGGTGGCTGATTCTTGCGTAAACACAACTTTCAGTGGGATGCAGGCGATAGTCAAGGGTACAAATTGTTTTCGCCACGGCGAGGAAGAAAAAAAGGGAAAAAAAAAGTCTCTTTTCGAAAGCACCAGTCACTCATTAGGCAGCGGAAACGACATGCGGTGATGGAGTGTGTGCCGTGGGGGTCACAATGTATCAGCGCCATCCAGCCTTTCCCCAGGAAGTACTTGAAAGGGCCCATTGACGAGACAATGCCGCTTCCACCCCCCCGCACACATTTCCTCGGGGGACGTTTAATGCTTCCTTTTAAAATACAGCAGAGATCAAGAGTGGTAATAATCCGCCTGAGTGATGGGATCTTTAATGATCTTGACGTAAAAGTGGTTAATTCCACTCGTAATTCCGTATCATTTTCATTCGGACAGAATACACTCGATTATTTTGGTTTTATAACCCGGTAAATTTAACAGCGTTGGAGAGTTTGATGTCAGCTATATATAACTTTTTCTTCCTTCTGACAGGCTGAACAGTGTATTTTGTTATCAGCGTGGCGCTCGGAGTTCACAGAGAAGATCCACATTATGGGCTCGGACATCCCCGCCCTGGCTGTGGGCCTTCCCTGCTTTGAAGTGCTGCCACTGAATATCTGGCTGCTCCCCCTATAAATTATGGATCAGACGACTCAAAGAGAGCGGCTCTTTACAGGGGCCCCCGCGAATGTAAACTTGCCCCCCCCACCCCACCCCCCTTTCTCCGACCCGGCTGGACAGCTTGCCATCCAGCTGCTGATTCGGACGGTTTTCGCCCAGTCAGCGCTGCTCGCCTCGCGTCGGGGGCCAAAAAAGAAGTTTGAAAATAACCGTATCGTTGCGACTGGCGCGCCGTTGCCGGGCTGAACCCGCGCTTCCAATGATTTCTGCAGAATATACCGCAAGCAGTTTCTGCTGAGCTCCTTCGTGGGATGCAGCGTGATATGGCCGCGGAGGTCTGACCCGGCTGCTCGGCGAAACCGCCGGTCGTCCACAGGTTCAATGCCCCCCGCTGGGGAGGGCGTTCCTAGTTCGAGATTAATTAGCGTCACTTTGCCAGCTCGGCAAGGAGACGGCGCACGCGGCAAAACGTCCCGCGGAGATACGGTGCCTTTGCCCCCGACTTTTCACCTTGAGAGAGAGAGAGAGAGAGAGAGAGAGAGCCCCCGATGAACAGCGCGGGATTTGCTGAACGCGGTGGATAAACTGCTCGAATGACAAATTCGCGACCTGTCTTTGCCGTTTCTGCCATTTCACCCGACACCAAGAATAACAGTCGGTCCCCGCATGATTGTGTAGGACAACAGCACCCGAGAATATGAATTAAAATTACAGAGCGAGTTAGTTCAAGGTCAGAAAATCGTTTAGTTAAAGAGGCGACGGGGTCAGCGAACATTTGCCCCGAATATGCGACGATGTCGATGGATTTTTGGTCACAGAGTCCGAATTAACGGAACTGACTAAAAGTTCCAGCTCGTCTCTTCCCCCCTCTCTGCCAGGCGTTAATCTGCAGTCGTACCAGCGCCTGCGAAGTTTTCTGTCTCTAATTAAAATCCAAACTTAATCTGCTCCTGTCTCGGCCCGGGCAATAAATAAACGCCCTAGTTTGCGTGCATGTTTGTGTGCGCACATACAAATTCGGAGGCGCCATGGGAAATGCAAATCGTTCAGACGGAAGCAGCCCGCGCTGGCGAGGAAAAAAGCAAGGCGAGGACACGGGTTGTCCAGACGCAAAGACAAACAGGAGGGGGGGGGGGGAAACCTACGCCCCCGAGTTTCCGCGGAGGTCGCGTCTCCCGGGCGGAACCGGCCGCCCCTCGCGACTTCCAGCCAGAACTCGCGGGCCTCACGAAAATCGCAGCTGGCCGCGAGCACCGTTTGTGGTGTCGCTATTGAATTACTACTAACGAGGAGCCACACACATGTGAATGGCCCCCGTCGTTACGTAAGAGATTAGACGTGCTCCGGCGCTACGGTCGGGGGGGACACGGGAGCCGACGGCTCTGAAGCGACTCGCGCTGGACTCGTCATTACCGGGGGATTAGAATCCGCTCTCACCTCCTCAGGTTTCCCCCCACCCCCACCCCGAGAACAATAGAGGTCTCACACGGAACTTTTTGTTCCTCCTCTTTCTTGTTCGGGACACCTGGAAATACATTGGCGTTTATTCACTCTTCAAAAACAAAAGGCGTGTGGTCGGAAAAACATTGATGAGATGTTTGTTTTTTTTTTTAAAGTACATGCCGTATCATCTCTTCGAGGTGTGTTGCTCACTGCATCGGTATTTGTGAGCGCTCACGATGACTTGGCCTGAAATGCGGCATGACGTCCCGGCGTTAGGTGAGGTTTCGTAATCCGAGAGCAGGTGAGCGCTGTCGTCCTCCTCGCTTCGTCATTGGTTTCGACTTCATTTGCATTTTTTTTCTGCTTTGGCCCAACTTTCTTTCTTTCTTATTGTTTTACTGCAGAGAAGCCGATGACATGTGCGTCATTTTTCTGGCAACTGACCACGTTACATTAGCGCTGGAGCGCAGCCAACGGGGGGGGGGGGTGACTGTGATATATTCCGCTGCTGTGTTTGCGGTATCCACGGGAGCCGCGGCGCGCAGGCAAGAGGCGCGCCATCCCCTCGGCGCTGCCGCATGTTGGCCAAGTAATGTGCCTCACAGACCAAGAAAGGACACATTAAGATTGTTTATGGCACTTTGAAGCACTTTCACATCGATAATAAAGTGCGAAGGAACTCTGTTTGCACTCGGAGACGTCCGAGTTCGGAACTGTTTGGATCATATTTCTGGATTATTACCCAAAGAGAGGAAGTTAACATATATTGACCAGTCAGGAATATAGATGAACCCCCCGAGGCGGAAGACGGTGCCTGGACTACCGTGAGAGAGCGCAGCTCTAATTGGCCTCCAGGGCTTTTTTTTTCCCCAAGTAAACAGCAGCGCAATTTGAAATGTTCATTTGTCCACGCAGGCTTGGCGCGTCCCTCCTGCCGCGCAGTGGTTTTTTACGGTGACGAGTGATCGGGGCCATGCCTGAAACCTGTGCGTTCGAACAACAGTCTCCCAGGAAGGAGTGTCTTAACGCTCTTTTCCCGTCTGGGTTTAACCAGCTTGGAATCACCCGAGCGGGTGCCGTCGTGCGGGCTCCACCTGACGTTTGACGGATCGAAAGCTCTGAAAGTGCGGTTTGGGAGCCGATTGCGTCACTCAATCTCGTTCCAGGAGTGGAACGCGAGCCCCCACCCTAACCCCACCCCCACCCCCCGCGCCGCTCACCTCATCGGCAACCCGACACCACCCCGCTGACCCCCGGGAAGCTTTATGTTCGCCCGTATTTTTAGACATCCCGTCGGGGCTTTGCACTTTCCTGCGAGAATGACCACCTGCCTCGCCCGTCCGTCAGCCCCCGGCGAGTATATCATGTCGTCAGACGAGAGAGACATAAACCGAAACGCTGACACGCTCGATTAGCCCGGGCTCCTCTGTAATTTGAGCGTTTCGGTGACATCGGGCGGTTAATCCTCGACTTCCAACTTGTCGCATGAACGGAAAAACTCCCCCCCCCCCTGAACACTGACTGCGCAAAAAAGTGGCACCCGAAATCTGGAGAGAACCGATCCATCGGCTTCTCAGCTCGGTGCCCTTGCGGTTATTGTTACGCCGCACGTTTGTTTTCCTCCTCCAAAACCCGTCCGTGCTTCGCGAAACTCGACAGGGAGGCTTGGCTGGTCAAGTGGCTCCGCCTTTTCCAGCAGTTGTCAGTGTCAGCAGCATGCAGTCAGAGTCCGGCGAGCAGATGGACACCCAGGGGACCCCCCTGCTTTCAAAACGGTGAAGGTGCGCACAGCAGCAAGCAGCAGCAGTGTGCATTGTGAAGTGCTGATAAAGACACGCGAAGCCAGATGCTCGCGTTGAGAACGAGTTGAATTCAGTGTAACCGGACATTCGCTGTACTTTGCACTCGCTGACCTCGTGTGAAAAAAAAAACAGGCATGTTCCAGCCTTATCGGAGCTATTGTTCCATCACACATGCCCGCTCTGATCTCCAATGTTTCTAATAGGATTAACCTCACTTTCAGTTTATTAACTTCCTAACAGGCTGCACTCAAACCACAATGACTTCATTTCAGACCTCCAAGGACACTCCGCGAGTCACTTCCTGCTTGTGCCTTCGAGCCCCTTGGTTTCGGAAAGGCCCCGCCAGTTATTGGGTCACGCTATTGTACGTGGCAGACTCATGACCTAGCCTATAATTCAGCGGCCGGGACCGGCAGTGCCATCTCTCGCCAAGACAAACACGCCCGAGGGGGGGGGGGGGGGACCGGGCGCAGTTAGAGACAAATAATCGAACCGTCTGGTTCCCCGAGCCCTCGGCGCACGCGACGGGCCCTGCCAATAATGTTTCCGTGGCAGCATTTTGATAATGGCTGCATTCGAAGTTCAGAGAGAGTTCACGCCCGCCCGTGATAAACACTGCTCGATATTTACTGCGGTACTTGGCAGCCCGCGTGGCATGACTGTCGGATGCTGGGCGGGTGGGCGGGACAAGCGGTTCTCCCGAGGAGGCCGGCGAGAAGAATCGGGAGGGGAGTGGCCCCCTCGGCGGGAGCCGCGCATTCCACAGGGCCGCCGACAAGGGGCCGGGAATGCTGGTGTCGGGGCCCCGCTCACGTGGCCGCAGGAAATCTGAGAGATTCCTGAATCGTGTTCGGAAACACAGACAACACGGGGAACCTGTGCAGAAACAAGCCGACGGGCAGACTCAGACTGTGGCAACAAATGAAGAAGTAGAAAAAAAAACTGATCGATTGCACTGAACATTTGGAGGATAAATGATGGAGATTAGAATGAGGACAAATAATTGAATCTACATCCAGTCAAAGGTTTGTTTAAGTGAGAGAGCACTCTGTTGGTTGTGATGCTCCAGTGTATGAACGTAGATATACTGAAGACAGTAATGAGGCACGTAGATACCCGAGATTCTCCGCTGCAGAATAAAGGGAATGAGTAAACATACAGACAGATGATTAGGACCAATTTGTTTCAAAGAGTTGCGCCGAAGTAAGATGTTATTGCAAAAAGAATAGTATTACTTTTGTTTCCCGTGTTAACATCGAGAGTTTGAACATTTGCTAAACCTGCGCACACACTTCCAAAACTGAAGAGCTTGTTGTTAAGCGAAAACATGGCGACTAACAGCACATCGTCCCTGGTCCAACCTGCCAGGAATTCCAAACCAGCCTGTTTGACTGAGTCTTTTTTTACGTCCGGGATGAATTCCGAAGCGCCATCGCAATAAACAGGGAGACGGATAAGGGAGCGGGCACAGCTCATCAGGCTGCTCGCCCATCAATTCCACCCCCCACCCCCCGCCCCCGCCCCCACCCCTCCTCCGTCGACTGGGCATCGCCAAAAGGTGAGAGACGCATCAGTCAAGTCGCTCATGTCACAGAAGCAGATTTGATTTGCCAGCCAGTGTAACCTTGAGGCGCGTTACAGTGACTCACATGTATCTTTGGCCTCTCACGCGCCGCGATAAGTGATGGCGTTGCATGGGACCGTCGCGCGGCGGGCCCGGCATCATTCATTCGGATGGGGGGGGGGGCTGGCTTCGGTGCAGCTCATCCCAACCGATCACTTGAGGACATGTTGCGAGATATGTCGCATCCAAGTTCGAACACAAGACTGTGTCGTATCAACGTCTCCTCGGTGGCGGCGGACGCGACTTGAAGCGGTTCAATCAAAGCAGTATTTTTTTTGTTCTCCACCACTTTATTGAGCAAACGCGTGCTTCTGCAAGATAAAATACTCTTATGCACATCAATATACAAGAATTTCGGCCTTCTGTACAAGGGGTTTTATTCACGTTCCCTAGAGTGCAATAATCACCGTCTCAGAAAACACCAAGGCTGCGTCCATGCCAACCAGCAACACCCAACGGGACGCTTCCTCTCGCTCTGCTCCGACACAAAATGTCACCCCGCCCACAGCCACCTCGGGCGGAGCGACTCGGTAGACAGCCCCTCTGCGTGACTCCGCCGCGGGTTCAGAGGTCGTCTGACTCAGGAACGAGCGCGGTCTCCAGGGGCACGGACGGCAGGGCGACGGGCCCGCCCGTCGGCACCCAGCCTAGGGCGGCGCGGTTGAAGGAGGGCCGGGTGTCGCCGGCGTTCGCCTGCAGCTCGGGGAGGTCCGGGAGGGGCTCCGGCACCTGGACGGCCCTGATGGGCGCGGGCCTGGGCGTGCCCCCGAAGCCGCCGAACGGGATGGCCACCCTGGGGGGTGACAGGGGCACGGGTGTGAACGGTCGCTGTCATGTGCGAATGAAAGGGACTGCAGTGACATTTGAAGTGATGCGACTAATTGAAGCCATGGGAAGACTTTGGCCTGCGGACATCATCTAAGATATAGCTGCTGAACACTGTGGGTTAGGTGAAGGACACTGCTTTTGTCGCTCACTCAGCAATTACCAGCATGTAAATGTGAGCACCAGTGGCGGATCTAGGAAGTGGTCACTTGGGCCACGGCCCTGGATGCTTCCTCAAGAGCTCTGGATCTCACTTCTGAGCTGATCTGAGTTAAATGTACAGTACTGGGATTCACCAGAGAGTGGCAGCAGCCGCAGGAAAGCAGCCTGCAGCCTTCCTGTGCAGAAGAAGAAGCAATGGCCTCTCGTCACTGCCAGCTTTTAGGAGTCGGCACGTGCACCCTCAGGGCTAAGCCCCTGATCTCCTAGAATCCTACATCCACCCCTGGTGAGCACGACCAGATATTGTGACAGAAAACCTTTCTTATGGTTGCACTTAAAAGCAGTGTTGATTCACTGATCTTCACCTGTTGAAACTTTTGTAACCCGGCAGGTCCGTCCGGGGCTCCAGCTCGGGCATGCGGAGGATGAGCGTGTCCGCCAGGGCCGGGTCGTTGATGATCGCCTGCTCCCAGGGTGAGTGGTAGGACTTTGGCACAGCTGTACTGTTGAACTTCTCCGGAGGGATGTCTTTCAAAGGACCCCCGTAGCCTGGGGAGATGTCACGACGCGCACAGTGAGGGAACGCAGGGAATTTTCAACATCGACTATGAACATAATGTGTTTTCTTACAGTTTGATTCACAGTTCTATTTCTTTATTTCTTCTAAAATCAGAGAGAAACACGCTGTCCAAAAAAAATCTGTTTGGCCCACTTCTTTTAATCTGGTCATGAACTTTCTCTAGCTGTCAAAATCCAATCTTCCTTTTGCAAGCTGTGTTAAAAAAGAGTGCTTGGTAAAAGCTGAGCCATTTCAGAGTGGTGATATCAGTTGCAGAGGTTGTTCAATAACCTGACTGGCCGACACTGTTGCTGCGAATGTGTTGCAAACTCAAGTGCTGTTGCAGAAATGCTGCCGTTTTCCCTTGTTGGAGGTCACAGCAAAACAAAACAAGCAACAGCCTCCCCCACGATGTATCCGTGTGTGCGTCTGCGTGCGTGTGCATCAGCAGCACGCCTGCATATATGTCTCCCCGCAAACCCTGTGTGTGTTGATGGGAGCGGCCTATCCAAAGCACTATCCTTCAAACCCGGCGCTTCACTCAGGGGGGGCTCGCGCGCCGGGGCCTTACATAACGCGGGACGTCGTGTCACGTCCTAACCTCTCACAATGAACAATCCCCCTTCCTGAGTTTATGTTTTGCCCCGAGGAGGAAGCAGGAGAGACCAAACAGACCTGGGGGGAAGTTTACAGATTTTGGAGGGGGTGGGGGGTGGGGAAATCTATTCCAATGCATTGTGTGGAGGCTTTTCTCTGGCTGTTGAATATTGTTCTTGGGGTTGGCTGTTTGTCGGCGTTGATATTTTCATTGGGGAGGGGGACTGTTACACACCCTGCGCGCTGCGGAGATGAAAGAGCGACTCTGGAAGCAATGAAAGGGCAGCGAGCGAGTCGGCGGGCTGCAGACGGCGTGTCCATATTTCACCCGGCGTCCCGGAACGCGGCCTCAAAAACGAAGTTTCGGAAAGTTCTGAACCGCGCTGACATTTGGTTCCACGAAGGAAGTGCCGCCTGCACGTCCTGTACGTGAGAACGGCCCGCTTGATAAATGCCGCAGCACGGAGCATGCACCCCGACGTGGACGAGGGGCGCTATTTTGAGCGTCCTTACCATTTGATACCTGATGCACTTTGGCCTAATTTCTACGACAGCCCGAGTGACTTCATTCAGATACTGCGGGGCGGCGTCTGCTCCAGAAATAACCGCCCACTCTGACGCGAGACGCGCTCGGCCCTAAATACGCACTGGTTTTGTGTCTGTTTGGGCAAAAAAAAATGCGGGAGGATGTGAGAGCAAAGCTGACGATGGTATCGGTGGCACGAGAGGCAAACAGGAAACACTTCCTGGAGTGTTTTTTTTTTCGTAAAAAAGACGATGGTCAAAGCTGATTGCGACCAGGAACGCGCGGCGCAAATAAAACCGGAGCAAGACAGCGGGGAGAGACGGGACTGTGGAAGAGCGGGCCTGGAAACCAAAAGAGTGGGACGAAGATCGAGAGAAAACAAAGGCAGGCAGGCAGGCAGGCAGGCAGAGAGGGGAGAGAATAAAAACGTGTAATCACATTCTGCTCGAGGCCGGCAGATTCCAGGCTGGGAGGGGGAAAAAAAACAATGTTTTCTTACATGATCAAAGCCCGTCTGAGTACAAACAAGGGAAAAAACAGATGAATCCTTATCAAAACACAGCATATCTCTGCTTTATGAAGAGCACATCTGTGCAGTCTCTCAACAGGGAGCAGTACCCGTTCCCAAGTGACTGCACAGCACATTTAATCAAAGTATAAGTAGGAGAAAAGGCCCCAAATTTAAGGTCAGGATAGCCAGACGATGCCAGAAGTGTTGGATTAAGACAGCAGTTTCTTGCATGTCACACTGCAGAAGCGGTGTCGCGCTCACTTCCTCGAGTTTGACAGGAGTTAACCGGCCAACGTCAGTAACGCGATATCGCCGCCGCAATTATTTTGAGTCCTCGAAATGAGCGGCCGGCTGCGGTGTCGCGGTGTTCCTTACCCGGGGCGATCGTGTCTGGGTCTGGCACCGCGTTCGCGTCGGGCGCGTCACACGCCTCTCCAGGTGGCTTGCTGACGTCCGAGTTGTCCTCGGCGCCGTCTGCGGCGTTCCCGTTTTCGATGTGGGAGACCTCTGTGCTCTGCGGGGAAAGATCAAAAGGGGTCGGCGGCGCTTGAAAGGAACAGTCGAACACAAGTTCTTCTGTGTTTGGATCAAATGTTTAGAGAGTTCTGAGCGGTTGGAGTGGAAATCCAGATTCTCTTTCGCTCACTCTTTTTTGGGCACTTCAAACTTCAAGCCATTGATTTAAGACTGTTCCACCAATGAGCATGAGGAATTTAGTGGACCGGTGGACTTTCGAGCGCCACTCTTTTACAAGTTATTCAGTTTCTGGACATTTTTTTCTTCTTCTTCTTCTGAGGACACAAGAGAGAGAGAAAGAGAGAGGGGCTGTCTGCTGATAGATGAGATGGATTGTTCTCAGCGCTGGGATGAAATGTACTGCAGCCCGGGCGCCCAGCTTTCATCCCTCTGGAAGATATTTATGATGATTTACTCCAGGACTTCCTCAGGAAATGTTGACAACTTGAAACTAAATCCTCCATTGCCCCGAGCAATAAACAAACCGAGATATGTGAGTGTTTCTCACTTCAAAGATGAGGGGAGAGCTTCCCTGGAGCGTAATAATTATTTTATCTATGGACTTCAAGGGGGCACTGAAAAAGTACACAAGGCCACCATATAACTGCATTACGGAGGGGAAAAAAGTAGAGCTGATAATTAATTGCTCATATACAAAAAAAATGAAGAAACTTTCCATGTTTGTCTCATTTCGCTGAGTTTGTCGACGTGAATCGCTGAAAGTGAGACCAGGTCAGTTCCTTGGAAAACACTGACTTGGCACGCAGCCCATCTATACACAAAGGCACATTAATAAAGCTACATATGACCAAGCGGAGGACTTTCACCACGACTACTCTGCGCTGGCCCATGTCGGCGGCGCGAGTCGAATAAACACTTCAAGTGCTTAATCTTTCCCACACACTCTTTGTCAGGATGTGAGGTATTGTGCGAGTGTTTTCCAAGTGATAGGGCCGAAAGATGGATGGCCGGCGTGTGAGGAAAACACACTCTGGCAGTGTGAAATTCCGACGATAACGCTTCATCAAAGAGTCGGACTTTTGAGGAGACGAGCGCCTGATTGGTTGGCGCATTTTTTCGAGTCGGACGGGATGAGCGAGCTCACTTTAATGGCGCCCGAGGCCGAGCAAAGGTCCTCGAGACTCAGTTCAGGGGTGAAGAAGTCGGCTTATCATCCATACATCCGTATATGCGTTCTATTCTTGTGTCAGGCTTGATAAATTTGGGCTCTATACCAGCTGACACCAGCAGTACACGCCTACGACTGGCTGTACGCCCGTCAGGGCTAACTCAGAGAGGCAGACAATTACCTGCGTCTATTGATTTTAAGTCACCAGTTACCCAGTTAACCCTCGCGGACGTGTCTGGAGGAAAACTGCCCGAGGTGACAGTGCTGAGCGCCAGCGAGCGGCTCGAACCGCCCGCACTGGGTCCTTACAATGAGCTGGGCGTTGGTTTGGTTCTGGACGCTCTCGAAAGTGTACTTCTCGGAGCGCTTCTGGCGCATCTTGAAGAGGCGGGAGCCCCGGTTGGAGGCGAGCGACAGCTCCTCCAGCTGGATCTCCTTCGGCACGCACATCTTCTTCCCGAGGTCCATCTCGACATCTGGACCACAGGAGAGCATGTTTCAGTGCAGCGATCACGCGCGCAGGAAGACAAATGCACTTCCTTTAGTCCTTATACCTGCACCGAGGTGACCGTGTTGAATATAGGGCTACTTGGATGCAAATTACACTCGCAAAGGGGAAAACCCTGCATCAAAAAAAGGAAAAAAAGCCAGGTTTCTGCATGGCCTGCTGACTCGGCACTCCTGCCAATATGATAAACGAGAAATTGTCTTCCTTTGTAATCAGCCCGGGCCCGCTGCTTGTTTTGCGGTTTGCCCCGCGTGCGAGCCGCCGCATGCTGATCATGGAGATGTCACGGGTTCTATATACAAATGCGAGACGCATAATTTGCCAGAATATCTTGTCAGCTGTCTGTAGCCTTCAGACCCTCCCCTGCCCCCCCCCCCACGCCGCGCAGTTGTCCGCTCCCTGAAATAGCGTGTTCAAAGGACAACGACAAAGGGATTAGTTACTTTGGCCCATAAAAGTATTCATTTGCCTATTTATACTCAGGGTCATCGAGGGGATCCCTGGCAACTGCTTTACTGTAAAACGCTGGCGCTCACGCCTTCTGGGTGTCCAGTGAACGTGTGACTGTACTGTAAATTTAGTATGACTGGGATTCAGTTATGTGCTGGGTGCTAAAAGCGCATCTATGCTGACCAGTAGGATGAAAAGAGAAGGAAGATGTGTGGACAGGGCGGTGTGAAAGCGGCAGCGCGGAGGGGGCGCAACGAGAAACTGGGAGGTCAGAGGGATTAGGGAAACACGGCGGTGAAGGCGAGACGATACGGTTACCTTCCTGGGCCTGGATCTCCCTGCAGATCGCCGCCGCCTGAATTTTCCTCTCCCTGGTCGTCATGGTGGAGAACTGCGACATGGCCGCCCCTGGGAACTTTAGGAGTGAGGCGAGAAAAAAAAAAAAAAGGAAAGGCACATCAGTACAACTTGTTCTACCTCCCGTGTATTGAGAGACAACAGCAAGGCAGCGCGGCATGCATGTTGACCATTGATTAGCCGACATCAAGCATCCGTCCCACGCACAAAGACCCAGTGAAGCAGATAGAATTTATTGGGGCAGTGAAAAGGGCAAAGTTAGCACATCCCTTTAAATAACCTTGGGGCTGTTAAACGCCAAGCACATGCTCTTCAGACATGGCAACCGGCTGTGTCAGGGGGTCTGCGAATCAATATGTTCGAAATTACACAAGTAGACCGAACGGACGCAGGTAGGAAACAAAAAATAGTGGGGCTGTCGTGGCAGACATGTGAGCCGGGGGGGGCGAAACGGCGAGATGGAAAGTTTGCTCCGAAGTTTCAGGGAACACAAGTGTCAAATTCCGATCCCACATAGTTTTCGTCAGGTCACTTGATGGACCAAAGCGACGTTTTTGAAGCAATTGGTTGAGATTGTGCTTCTTATGATGGCATGATAGCTTGTAAATCAGCAGTTCTGATAACTATCGACTTAAAAAGAGCAAATAAACCAACTTCAGGATGTCTTACTTTGATCCAAATGCGTGTTTTGGCAACATATCGAAGCAGGAATGCCAAGAAATGGACCAAAACAAGTTGATAAACTTCTTCTAACTCAAAAATTCTAATCACACCCACTGTGTGACTAAATTGAGGCCAAAATAATTATAGGGGGCTACGGCAGCCGTGCGTGATTCGAGATCTCCCCACCAAAGTGGACAAGCACACCTGTGGAGAGGCCCCGGTGATGGCTTACCTGTCCTGAAGGACCCTCAGGAGGGGGGAGGTGGGTTCAGTCTCAAGTGGCGTCTGTCTCCTCGGGGTAGGGAGTGCCGAAAGGTGAGAGGCGAACGGGTCAGGCTGGGTAGTGCAGCCCCGCGTGGGTCGCTCACGCTTCCTGAGACTGCAGCCCGCCGTGGAAGGGGGCGGAAGGGGGCTGCGGCCTGACCCGACAGGCTGAGCGAGGGGGACGGGTGGGCGGGCGGGCGGGTGGGTGTCAGTTTGTCTGTTGTCATTGGTATTTACTTCACAAGCGGAGGGTGGGGGGGCGACTAAATTTAGAGCGGCGCTACTACTGCCCACCATGCCCTTCATCTCCCTCTTTCTCTCTATCCCTTCTAGCAAAGGGTCATTTCTTTAAATATACAAACGAGGGAAGGCGAAAACGAGCGGAAGATTCGAACATGCCAAGTGAAGCCGGGTTGCACCTTGCAACTTTGCCTCTATCCATGAATTGAAAAGTGCCAAAAAAGAGAGAGGCAAACTCGAGTGGAAAGCCCTGACGAAGCTCTACCATCGAAAAAATAAAGCTGCTTCAGCAGCAATTGTCCTTATCACTGCGCCTGCGATGGCGTGCACAGCCGGCGATAAATATATTCTGTGACATCCACCATGGGAACGTGCTTCCCTCCAGGCCAGCAGACCAATCAGATACTATTTGCTTTAAATGCCATCATGCGATA
Source organism: Malacoctenus gilli (assembly GCA_032164315.1). Taxonomy (NCBI): domain Eukaryota; kingdom Metazoa; phylum Chordata; class Actinopteri; order Blenniiformes; family Labrisomidae; genus Malacoctenus; species Malacoctenus gilli. The sequence continues at coordinate 5,059,068 of JASSRZ010000060.1, forward strand.
TGCGAAGGACCAAAGTTTAATAGGGTTCACGCAACCTATAATACAGTTACTGGGTTTTAATTCACCTTGCTTAATGCAATTTTCATCTTTCTTTCTTTCGAAAGAGACAAATTAAAGGGGGCAGCGTGCGGCGGGCGGGCCGAAAGGCATAAGGCTGGATGTTTACGGTCATGTGTTTGTCGGCTGGTAAAAGGGGAAACGATGCCAGCGCCCTCGCGGACGAGCTGAAATATTTACAGCCATGTGCGTTCCGGTCGGCTGTCGTGTTCTCTTTAAACAGCGCTCGAATTCCCGCAAAGTGTTTTTCTGAATCTAAATTAGAGGGGAAATAATTTCTGTTTATCGTCTCCCTCCGCGCCCTTATCTCTCTCCCACTAATGGTTCAGCTACAGTAGGTACCCACTGTTATTATGTAACCGGTCACCATGGGAACGGGTGCCCCCCCCCACCCCCCACCCTCTCTCTGTCTCTCTCTCTCTTCCCAACCCCCCTCCGCTGTATATGGAGTAGTCAAGACAACACATCATACTAAAAAGCGTCATGGGACGGTGCAGCAAGCAACAAATGGCCCGGAGCAACGACTTTTCAAGCTGCAGACCACAAACACACAATGGAAATTTGTTGCAGTTGTGAGATTTGCTCGTGTTTATTTTTGCAACAAACAAACAAAAAAAAAAGAGGCTGTGAATCCATTTTCTAAACCAGTGTATAACAGGTATTGATCACTGGCGCTGGCATGACAGTAATATGTGTCATTTGATTGGAAGCAGCGCGGTGAATTCATCACAGATGAGCGCCCGTAAGTCAAAATGACAAGCCGGCCGGCGGAGATGCCGCCCAATGGCATCAATCTCGTTGGAGTTTACAAGATTGCGTGGCGAGAATCGCATTAAGACATTATGTACACTCTGTGGAAAGCCCAAACTCGCTGTAATTTCTCTCCGAATGAAAACAAGTCGATAGGAAACCCCCCCCACCCCCCGAAACTAAACATAAAGCCACAATCCCATTGCATTCTTTAAGCAAATCTCCAACTCCCAGTATAGCGCTGATAAAGTAAAAAAGCCATTACTGGGGTCATAATTAGAATTTATCAACATTCAGTAATTCAACTTTCACTCCCAGTTGAGAATCCATTATCTCCTCCAATAATGCGTCGACATTTTTTCCCCATAATGTGAACGACAAGTGTGGCAAATGACTTGTTTTTTTTTTCCCAGGAACGCAGTGTCGGACACTCAAAAGGTCCCACACATTTCCCCCGTGTCGTTAGCGGCCAAGCGCTAATGCACTAATTAAAATGCACCTGGCAAATGAGTTATTCCGACTCACTTATCAGAGGGTTGCATAACGTGTCCGCCCACAACATGTCGGGTCGTGGCGCCCGACTCTCCAGCTTGGCTAAGAACATTCTGACACTGAAGCGACTTCCCGCTGTGAAAACAAGCCCAACCTCGTGCTTCATGAATTGCAAATCGGGGCAGAAACCAGCAAAATAAGTACGTTTGTGTCGCATCACTCTCATGCTAGATGCAGTCATTCACAAAAGCATTAAAAGTAACAAACAGGTCTATGTTGGGTGGGCCACTGTTTCGTCACCCTTCTCTCCCTTATCATCCAACTTTTTCCCTCATCAAAATGATAATCTTCTTTTTTAGACAGAGAAACTGAGGAATTATCTTCCTTATAATCACACACCTTGCTCCTGAAACGTTTCCTTTAATATCCCTTATACTCTTTTTAAACAACATGCTCATCCCACCAGCTGATAAACTAAAGGCCCACTTCAGTGTAAATACCATAGGTTGTTGTTTTTTTTCTCATTTGATTGCAACATGCAAAGAAGATGATGTCATCTAAAACATTGCAAACCAAATACGAAACTACTAAAACAGCTATAGTTTCTTCCCAAGCTCTGTCTGCATGTATAAGTGTTAGAACTGTGAGTGTCTCAGTAAAAACCGCTCATGCTGAATAGTATCCTACCGCCTCCAACTCCAAGTGCTGCTGCTGTACAAAGACTTGTAAGTTTGCATACCCAAGGGCCTCCTGCACTCAGATGAAGACCCCAGGGGTCCTGGGTTTGACCTTTGGGGCTGCCACTGTCTGGGCAGTGAATTGTAGTTGCTGTGACTGGGGACGGGGCTCCTTGCAGGAGGCAAGAATGAAGGAATTGGCGCCCGGCTCCGACCGCGGCTCTGGCTCGGGCTCCAAGTCTGGCTGCCTGTTTTCCACGGGGCCTGGGGAGGAGCCCTGGACTTCCACTCCATCGGCGGCTTGGGCAGCATTTTGCGCTGGGCGGCCAAGCGCACGTTGGAGGCGAGGCTTTGCTGGAGGTTCTGGAAAGAGAACGCTTCGTCAACGAGGCCCAGGGGATGGTGGGAGGCCGCCTCCCAGGGTGTGGGGGGCTTGTGGCCTCTTTCCAGCCAGGACGCCTGCCTCGCCGGGGGAGTCGCCGACGCCCGAGTCGGAGGCCGAGGGGAGGAGGAAGCCGAGGCCGACGTCTGGCCCGCGGATGGCACTCTGGCTGGTGGGGACAGGGAGTAGCTCCTGCCAAATGCCTGCAGAGAATGATCCAGACATGTTTATTTTAGTAAGGGTTCATTTCTGTTTGGCTGACTGGTTCTCTGGTCTCCAAATGAGCTTGCAAAAAATGAAAAAAACAAAACAGAACAGCTTTGTCAACCTACTGAACATGCTCTTATACACATTTCATGTTCAAACTTGCCTTTTTTTAGCTTTACGATTGAACAAACAAGTGCCACAGGCACAGCCAGTCAAAGGAATTGACTGTGAAAACACTATAAAACCTGTTAGTTTTGTGGTCTTCATCAGCCATTCCACAGTGAGCCTGCTCAGCCTCATGCTTTTGCATGTATCCAAGCAGAATGAACTGTCCTCTTTATTTCTTAGGACAACTGGCTCACAGGACTTCGGGATTCTTTCACAGTGAGCCAAATGCAGCTTTCCTGCTTTGCAATACAGTAAGTCTTTGCAAGAGCAAAAATGCAAGACTGAAAGACTTTTCTCGGATAGAGATTGAAACAAAAAGAGATGACTTGAGTATAGATTGTGGTTTGCAAGGCATTTCGCGGAGTGCATGCAGGAAAGGCAGTGCTGCCATCATCTGGTGAAAGGTTTGGACTGTCAATACTTGCTGCAAAGGGGGAGAAATTATAGAAGGGTGAGAAGGAATGAAGTCATAAAGGGATAGAAGCGGAATGAATCAAGAAAACCTCGAGTCTCTGCTGACTCAGGTATTAAGTAGGCTACAAATGCTCTCAGCAGCGCAGTCCTGCTCAGTGCAAGAATGTATGTGCAGATTAAAAGACAATCCGCAGTCATATTTCCATTGAAGCAAAAGACGTTAATGAAAAGACTATATGTTTTTTTTGTGATTTATGTGAATGTACTTGCCAATTCTGCAGAATAATCCCGAGTAGTATATTCTAGAAAGGCAGCAGCACGGTATAGATGGTGCTCATAACGTGGTGCATGGAGAGAGATTTAATTCAGAGACAGATGTTCAAAGTAGCCTACATAAGCAGGCATGTTGCAGCCCTGTTTATGCAGATTTATCGCGCAGCCGAAGGTACAAGTCCGTAAAGAAGTACATTAGACAGTCAGACGTTCAATCTATATGTAAAGTGTCCCACCTTTCGTTCATTTGGTTCGAAATGGGGAAAGTATACATGACCAAGACGGAAAGGTCGTTCAAGCATGTTTGCTGCAAAGATTGTGAAATCAATCTTCGATTAACGGTGGATTAAAACAGTGAGAGTAGCTGAAATGAACTTGTCAATGGCGTAGTCGTGGGGATCAGCTTCCTCCAGATATAGAAATTCTGCCAACTCAACGGACCCTTTGATATTAAAACTCCCACTTAACAAATTAGTTCCTCTTTTTTTAAGAAAGCATGACACAACGTGGATGCATTTCAGCAGGGGGGGGGGGCTGCTCACTTTACATCCAGAATCATCCCAATGAGGTCACAGCAAAGTCAGGAATCTAATAATACCCTTCAAACTGCATCATCAGGTCGTCATTCTGAAGGAATGTGCACGACAAGCGCTCACCTCAGCCGCTGGAAAGTAGGTTACTTGGATAATGAGGCGTATCTGGCTGATAAGTGACAGGCTCTTGATATAGACAGTTTTTTTAATTTGAGAGTTGAAAAGGGATTTTGTTTGAACGCGCAGATGTAAGGAACGGCTACAAGAGCTGTTAGGGCAAATGTACAATAGCTGTCAGTGCTTCAGGTACAGGTGCGGCAGGAGTGAAATTCAGCGGGATGAAAAGGAAACAGAAGAACCCCCTAAAAGCATGCTGAAGAAGACAAAAGGGAAGGAAACCAAACAAGGATGAAAGACAGTTTAATGGCACTGCAGTGAGTGATACACAAAGTGCACGAGAAAGAGAAACACACAAAGAAGAAGGAAAAAAGGAAACACAAAAAAGAACAGAAGCAGCCCTGTACCAAAAATATATTTGTGAACGTTTGCAGGCTGGCGATCCTTTCAATACATCTTAGTCTTTCCATATACATATAACAAGGTCAGCAAAAGGATGTGCGGAAAAGTCCCAACAACGATGTTATATTTATTTGATCAGATAATCCTACTCGGAAGGTCTTAAGGTAGTGACTCTGATTGGCCTGAGTTGAAACTCAAGCTGACTCTCTGGACCTCAGAACTCCCTCCCATGAGGGCGAGTTTAAACTTAGTGCCTAACGTGACGCAACAGCTGGTGAAAAGCTCAAAATAAAACGGGCCTACTGAAGTCGGCGCTGCGGCAGTAACGGCGGAAGGCACTGAAGGAGAAGACAGTTTGCTCACCACACATTGTGTGTTGAAAAAGACTGAGAATTCTTTTGAATTGTGTCCTAGCAAAGGGTGGAAACACCTCGTTTCGCTTTTCTCTTTATATCATCCCTTCAAACATATAGCCTACAACTGGTGGAGGGCCATTGAACCTTTTTTCATTCCCAAAAAACTTTCTTTTTTTTAACCGTCAAGTACCAATCACTTCTGATTTTTAAATCTTAACACTTATCTCATCTTTATTCTCCCCTACATTCTCATCAACCAACCACTTTGAATGCTTTTATTTCAATTTGCAACATTTCCTATAAAAAAAATCACAACAGTAAATTCTCACTCCTCAAGGCTGATAAAATATACTTACATCATTGAGACCTTCTTTAACAATTTGTGGTACCTTTTCACCTGGCTTTTAAACTTGTGCGCCATCAAACTCTGTCCTATTGTAGCCAGAGCAGATTGTCACTGCCAAAGCAATTTATTGGGCTCAAACTATTCCGCTTCGCAGCGGACTGAAAGAGCATCAACCCTACGATTCAAGGTGGCGTCCGACGAGCCACGATTCTATGAGAATCACTCTTTATCAACAGCCGCAGGCTTCCACACCTGAGCTGAGCTCTTCTTCGCAGTGAACTTTGGCTTAGGCGCTGCAGCGACAGTGTTGCCACCAGATGCAGACTCGGGCCTTGCAGCCACAGGGAAGTTAGGAGCAACATAGCTGCTGGAAAGCTGTTGCTGCTGCTGCTGCTGTTGCTGCTGTTGCTGCAGGTAAGGGGCAGAGGGAGTAGCAAGGTAAGGAGGGCTCTGGGCAGGCTGATAAAGAGCCTGTAAAGCCTGAGGGTGCTGGTAGGGAGCATTTGGAGACTGAGGAGTTTGGGGATGGTAAGCAGGTGGAGGAGGTTGTTGATATTGGTTATATTGTTGCTGGTATGGACCAACAGGAGGCTGCTGATACGGATTTGGGGGTGGATAAACATTTGCTTGGGGTTGTTGATAGTGACCCTCTTGCATCATCGGCTGCATGGGCATGGCATAGCCTTGCTGGGGGTAAGGGCCACCGAACTGTCCGGTTGGCTGGATTGGAGCCATTTGCTCATATTGAATCGGCTGATTCTCACAAGGGGGGTTTGGAGGAGAGCTGGGCTTAGGTGTGGGGGGTTTGGGAGGCTCTGGGCCAAATATAAAGAGCGATGAACTGAGCTGATAGGGTTGATGCTTCATAACGTCGATAACATTAAGAGGTTTAGGAGCAGGTTTCTGTTTCGCTTTGTCATTTTTCTTAGATTTAGTTGACGGGCTACTTGAAGGGGGCTGCTTTGATGCAGCTGGGGGATAAGACGGAGACTGAATAGGATTATATGCCCTTGGAGGTGGAGCACGTACATTTGGTGTGTACTTCCATTCGTTTGGTAAGGAAGCAGCTGGTGATGTGGACCGGCTTGCCTTGTTTGCTTCCACAGTCTCTGAGTCGACAACAAACTTCTCCATCCGAGACTGCCTTTTTGCAAACATATCGGCTCCTTTCCCTCTGACGATGGGCATCTCAACGGCAGAACCTGCGGTTGCTGGGTTTAGCACGGTGGCCATTGGGTTGATGGGTGATGAAGATCTCTGGGTCACAGTAAAAGAGTGCATTCGCTGTGGTGGGGGAGGAGGGAGCTTGTTTTCGGGGGCACTTTGGGAAGCAAGCCAAGGCTTCGGAGATGGCTGAATGTTCGGGGTTGGCAGACTGACTGGTTTTTGCTGAGGCTGTGGCGCCCAAGTATTCATAGGTGGTGGCTGAGGCTGTGTTTGGGGTGGAGACCACGTGTTCATCGTAGGCTGTGGTGGCTGCTGCCAAGTTGTCTGTGGTGAAGGCTGAGGTGGAGCCGGTTGAGCCCAAGGTGGCTGGCTCTGGGCTTGATTTGCCTCTTGACCCCAAGAGGGCTGGCTTTCAGGCGGGGGTTGGGCCCATGTAGGTTGAGTCGGAGCTTGGGCGGGTACTGGTGCCCATGGATTCAGATTAGCTTGAGGCTGCGCTGGAGGTGGTGCTTGTGATCCTTGAATCCAAGGTGGCTGGGCTTGACTTTGAGGTTGTACTGGTGCCCAAGGGTTCATTGGAGGTTGCTGCTGCTGTTGAGCTTGAGCACACATCCAAGGTGGTTGAGATTGACCTGGTGCTTGGGTTTGTGGCCATGCTTGTTGCACAGGCTGAGGCTGTGGTTGCTGAACCCACGGTGGTTGTGGCTGGGACTCTGGCTGAGCCTGTTTAACCCAAGGTGGTTGTGGTTGAGAGGCTTTCTGGGCCTGCTGCACCCATGGTGGTTGTGGCTGAGAGTCTGTTTGTGGCTCCTGTGTCCACGGGATCTGGGGTTGTGGTTGCATTGGCTCTTGGGGTTGACCCCAGCTTGGCTGTATTTGCTGTGGGTGCTGCTGCTCATTTGGCTGCATCCATGGTGGTTGACCTTGTGACTGCATTTGTGGTTGTTCTTGTGGCTGAGTCCAGGATGGCTGAACTTGGGGGTTCCAGGTGTTTGCAGGCTGTTGAAGCTGGGCTTGACTCTGAGAAGACTGGCGAGTTACCCACGGCGGCTGTGGTGGGGACTGACTTGGAGGTGGCTCCTGGGGTTGCACTTGAGGTTGCTGCCAGGCGCTTGAGGGAGGTGGCTGTTGCATTTGCGCTTGAGCTGCCCCCCAAGAAGTCACAGGAGTGGACTCAGGCTGCGGGGCAGAATTCACAGGACCATTTTCCTCCTGAGCTGTAACTTTCATAGGGGTCTCTTGGGTCTCTGGCACTGGGGGGTTCCACGTTTGCTGCTCTGCTGTTGCAGCACTAACAGGAGGTTCCTGTGGAGCAGGAGGCGGAGAGGGTTCGGGGGCAGGTGCAGGAGCTGGCTCTAGTTCCACAGCAGCAACAGTCTCTGTGGTGGCAGCAGCGGTAACAGGTGTGGACAGACTATTTTCAGCACACTGAGGCACCTCCTGGTTGGTTTCTTCTACCTGTGAGGACCAAGGAGGACAGTTGGGGTTGATCGTTGGTTTGGGGGCAACTGGAGGAGGAGCTTTGTGTTTCAGTCTTTGTGACTGCAGGAAGTTACAAGCTTCAGCTCCAAGGCTGAGGTAGTCTTCCTCAGGTCCTGACTCAAAACCCTTCTTATCACTCTTGTTGAGCAGATTCAGCAATTCTGGGTTAGGAGACACTTTAGGGGCATCCTTGAACGTGAACATCGGCTTGCCAGTGCTCCTCTTTCTGGCGTCCATTAGAAATCCTGTCTTAATCGCAGGAGTTGAGATACGTTCATCACGGGAAGCGATCTGCTCTCCTTGTCCTGCGCAATCTTCATTGGTCCCACTCAAAGCTTGAGCGTAAGGGGTCGCTGCTACATTTTCAGCTGAGAAAGGCTTTGCTGTACGGTTGCTGAAAGAACTCTGCATTTCATTGATTTGATGCTGCACTGCGCCATTGATATTTGTTGAGTAGTGCTGCATTTGTTGCTCTTGATGATACTCCTGCTGCTGCTGCTGATATATTTGCTGCTGCTGATACTGACTCTGTTCATACTGCTGCTGCTGATGATGATACTGACTCTGTTCATACTGCTGCTGCTGATATTGTTGATGGTATTGCTGCTGCTGCTGCTGCTGCTGCTGCTGCTGCTGCTGCTGCTGTTGATAGTGTTGCTGCTGCTGCTGGTAGTACTGCTGTTCTTGATACTGCTGGTACTGTTGTTGGCTCTGCTGGTGCATGTTCACATCCATGTAAGCATGCGCCTCTGTTGTGGCCTGCATGTAGGAGTGTTCCAGCATATTTTTTTCAGGCTCTGGCACACCCTCCACAGGGATCCCTTGGCGTCGGAGCTCTTCATGTTCTGCAGATAGCTCGTCCATCCTTAGACGCCGCTGAGCAAACATTAAGGCTCCCTTACCCTTGGTTTCAGGTAAGCATTCCATCTTCGCTTGGTTGTTCAAGTTCCTTTCAATTTCGAGGAGGCCCTTGTCCCAGTTGAGAGTCAGCACACCTTTGCTCCCGCTGGCATTAGTCAGAAAGTGCTTGTCTATTTCAGAACCGTTATGAGCCACAAGGGTGAACTCAACTGTGGGGATTTCTTGCTTGTCGTCTCCGCTTTCCTCGTCCTCGTCCTCGCTGTACTCCGGCTCGTCCTCGCCCGTGCCGTAGCTCACGAGTGTGTACTTTTTTGCCCTCTGACGATGCTTCTTGAACATCAAAACCCCTTTGTTGTTGGGGTTGGACGGGGCGGCCGTGAGAAGGAGAGCAATGCGTTTACATTTGGACTTGGCCTCCTTCACCTGTTTCTCAGACTGACTCTCACCGCGCCTGAGCCCTGTATAGAGAAGGAAGAGAGAAAGTGCCAGATTTAGATGCAGCCTTTGTTCACTTTGGGGGGAACAGCCTGCAACCATTCGATCAGCATGTCTGCTTAGAATAAAATCAGCATTTCCTGAGGCTCAGTTAATAAAATTATTGTTTGAACTTTTCATCTGTTTGATCCTTGACTTACGGACAAGCTCAAGGCAGCCCTCACCCATTGTGTTATTCTCATAGAACTTAGTTAGCAGTTACGTGACTTACTTAAAATTATGAACGTGTAAAAAAACGTCACTTGGCCATTGAAATGAGCTGTAAAAAACATTTATTCTAATCATAGAAATCATAATTTGATCCACGTTCAATTCAAAAATGCTTGCGCATGTATCAAAAGGCAATATAGTCAAAAGAGTTGAGGAATAAAGACAGAAATGTTTGTTTTAGATGGAGATCCAATGAGCACAGTTGGAACAGAGGGGGTAATGCCATCAAATATACCACATTTTCTGTGGTTGAGCCGTTTCAAACAGACTATAAACAAAGTCGTTAACTGATTCCCTCACATGACAAATCACCCTCCATGTATATTCTCAGTCCACACACACAATATCTATCCACCTATAGTGATTTACATTATACATTCGTGGCTGTCGGCCTCCAAATGTGCTCATTTAGTCAAACATAAAGCATCAACCGGGAAAAGCGGTAATGAAATTCTCTGACACGTGTCTAATACTCCCATTTGTTCGCAGACAATGCACCACATTAAATCGGTTATTCATCCCCATAAAGTAACCAGGAATAGGAGCTTGGGAGATTAAAGATAGCCCGACCGCATGCAATAAATTTGCCTGAACCAGAGTGTCTTTTCCAGTCCTTATCTGTAACTTGACAAGCTGCCCGCTTAAAAATAAAAACAGCATTCTTCTCCAATCAATCACATTCGCTGCCACACGTGCCAATCAAATGACAAACAATTTTACAGTGAATCTACGCTGCAACTCTCCTTTGATGCAAGGTAATCATAGAAAACAGAGAAAACGTCTTGATAATGCCGCAAGACTAACCTGAAGGTGGAGGAGACAGCAGGAGTGAGCAACAGACTCGCTATTTTAGCCCAGTTAAAGCACTCCGTTTGAAAGGATCAGGTATCGGTCTAAGGGAAACACATGCTGGTGTCTGTCAAAAGGCCACTTCTGCAAGCATCATCAGCGTGCTGGTGTTATATTTATGTCATCTACACAGCTCGTAGGAACGCCTTAGTATCCATGTTCGCCATCGAGCCCCTTCAGGATAGTTTAGGACAACTTTGTGTGCAGCACGCTGTCATGTTCAAACATTAAATATCTTTCTGTTCTTTTTAGTTTGGATTTTTTTATATATATATATTGAGCTCGTGTTTGTTCATCACTCAATCGGTGCATCCTGACTGTCACTTTGATTCTGCCATAATTCACATTAGACCTGCACGTATCTGCTCCCATTCAAAGGAATGACAACCCTCCTCCAACCTCCAACTGCAGCGCACTATTTTGAGGCCTACACACACACACACACACACACACACACACACACACACACACACTGAACATGAGGCTTTGGAATGCACACATGTTGACAAATGCAATGTAGGGGTCCAGATTAATTCCTAAAAAATAGATTCAAATCAGCCACTCACTCACATGTACACAGAGGAAGAATTTACTGCAGGAAATTACAAATGGTAATAATCCCGAGGTACTTACTGGCGTGTCGTGCCCGATGCTTGTTGGGTTTGTCTTGATCCCCCTCCGAACCAGAGTCCTGCTCTTCAGCTGGTGCCCCCTCCTCTGGGGGAATTTCAAATGAGACCGTAAAAGACCCGGGAACACCCTCGCAGTGCCCTCCTCCTTCTCCCCCTTCGCTTCGGGATCCAACACTTTCACTGACCCTGGGGCCACCCACACTCACGACGCCCCTCCCTTGTCCCGCTGCCTCTGACTGCTGCAGGGTGACCTCCACCTGCCCCAGCATCGAGGGCGAGCTGACCACCACCCCACGCTGGCCGAGCGGCTCTCGCACAGTAGTCGGGACGTGGCTTGATGTGGCGGTATGGTTACTCTGAACACTCTCTTTCATTTGGAGCTCCCCCTCAATGCCACGAGCACTCCCCAGAGAGGTGCACCCGACATCTTCCAGGGTTTGCTCAGACAGGGACACTTGGAGCTCCACCATGTCGCCAGGAGAGAAACACCGCCGCACCTCCTCATTGTCCTTCTGAAAGTCAGGCTCCTGGCCTTCCTGACCCTCACAGGAAGGAGCATGGAGCTGAGTCCAAAGCAGCTGAGGTCCCTTGCTGAACTCTGCATCCCCTTCCAAATCCTCACCGGACACTTCATCCTGGGTCTCAGATGTGTGGCGCTTGCTCGGGAAAAGGGCACTGCACTTTGAGGAGAGGATGTGGAGGGTGGTGCTCTCCACGGGCTCACCAGAGGAGGCCCTGTCTCCTTCTGATGCACTGTCTTCAGCAGGGCTGGAGGGGGCTCTTTAAGACAAGAAGTGGCAAAAAGGAATGTTTTACAGGTTATTTCTAACCAGTGTTCCACCAGATTTGTTTGAGGCGTGTAATATATGATAGGTAGTGTGTCTAAATGCATCTTCTAAGCAAATCTGACAATCAGATAATGAAAAACAACAGCTTTGCATTTAAGCCAACTTTGCTTTGACTACCAGTCATTCAGTCCTTTGCCTTTGCAAAGGGGCTAAACACAATGTCCACACAAATCTGTTCTGATCTTTGCAATGGCATGCCAATAAGTAATTAGTGGGGCCTATCGAACTGCAGCTTCTGCTATGCTGCTGAAGTTGTCAGAGCGATCAAATAGATTTAATCTTCATGCAGCAAGTTAATCAAAAATAAAAGGTCAGGGCACTGAAGTGGAAAATAATCATGTTTCAGCATCACTATGCCTAATTCCTACTGTCAAGGTCAGACTGGGATAGCATAACAAAATGTGACTATCTGTGACTGCAGTTATTGAATTGACATCAATTAGACCTCAAAGACAAGTCCATCTCCCCAAATAGGAACGCGATGGGTTTCTTAATGTATTTTGATGACCGAATTCAGAGTTCATTTGCTGTCAGCGGGAGCAGATACAAATCTGCATGTCAATTCCAAACACCTGCTCTGCACCGCACTCTGCAGCCACATCAGGAAAACACAAGGCCCTATCAGTGGACACGTCCCCACTGGTCCTCACACCAGCACCGCCTGGAGAATGATGGGCGAGCTGCTGCCCACCAGTCGGACCCACCGATCTTTTAACACCTCGACTGAGCCGGTTAGAAGGTCAGCGGGGCTGTAACACATCACTTCAGCACAAACGCGGGCTGACGTGATTCAGTGAGCAACGCGAAAAAGGTCATAAAGCAACACGCTATCTAAATGCTAATACAATGGTGCGATAATCAGTTTGTGCTGCTGAACATCAAGGACCGACGCTGCTGCATGGCTCAGCTGACCGGATCAATGCTCTCGAACTGTTTCGTGCAGAGTGGGACAATGTGAGCAGAGGGAAAACGTGCAAACTCGCCACACAGGGTTTAATTGTAGTCTGAATATTTATTTGATCTTTTTCCTTCTTTCCCAGCACAGCAGGGGCACTACCTTTTCACAAGCAACTGCAGGCAGTCGACTGATGTGTCAACGAGTGCGAACGCTTGCAGGAAGGTGAGGTCAGCGCACGGCTCCCCGTTGATGGACACCACCTCATCGCCGTCCCGCACTCCGGCCACGAAGGCACGACCATCCTCCTCGACCTGAGAGGGGACAACAGATCGAGAGTTGAGTGACCAAACATCCACTTGCACATGGCAGCTCTTCTCATAAGAGAACTGCCCAACTGTCCACACTGTGTTGAATGACCATCAGTCAGTAACAGGAAGTCTGCATTGGTTGTCCCCCCCCCCCCTTTCACTTTTACCCCTATTTAATCTAAAACATTTAGTTTTTTCATTCAAAATCATTAATATTTCTGTTGACTGTGTTTATGATTTGTAATTTTAACGCCTTGGGACTGCAGGAGGACAGAGATGCTCATTGTTCCCAGGCCGAACCACCCGCTGGAAACATAGAAAACTTCTTCAGCTGCCAGAAAACCCTGTGATGAACTGGGACAGCAAACACAGATTAACATCAGTGGGACATTTTCTCATCAGGGAGCCTGACGAGCTGCTGTTGCCTTATTGGTGTTTTCCTGCAGCTTTCTTACCCCAGTCTTGTAGCACCCCCCCCCCCACACACACACACGATTCCTCACTCCTTGCCCATGTTTTCAGTCACTATCAAGACATTCATTTACATTTTTTCTTTGAGTATTTGCTCAATTAAAAGTGTGACACTTTTCGTCTTATTTTTGTTCCTGTGCCCCCGTGTAATCAGGGCCAATTAAAGCTGCTTATAATAAACGGTTTTCTCTTGGCAGATACTCCTAAAAAGAAACGTTCTAATGGCACTGACAGCCTTTACTTCAGCTCAGTTTGTAGAGCATCAGCTTTGACCACCTCAGGTTGTGCTTTCAAATTTGCAGGCAAATGGGATGGGGGGGGGTGACTGCCTGCTGTTTCACCAAGAAAATGTCTGCCCATTGGTATTGCTAGTATCGGCACTGGTATCGCACCACTTCTCAGTGAGAAACCGGTGCTCACAGCCAATCTGCTCAACCAGTGTTCCATGAGAAGCCAGTGTGTGGCGACTTGTAGCATATGGAATCACAGTACTGGTGGCTCAGTTGGCAAGAACACTAGCCCTGCATCTCAGGGTTCAGAGTTCAAGTCCCAGGGCAGCAAAACATTTATTTGAGCAAAACGGGGTTTCAAAGTAGCTCCGTAGAACTAACAATAGATTGGAGCATTGGCCTCCTGGCTAGCTCACTTGGTGATGCAAGAGGCTCCTGATCAAAGGATCCTGGTTCAAGTCCCAAAGTGGCTGGATTTATTTAACAGAACTAGTTTTGAAATCACTTGTGGAGTGAACAAAGACTGCAGTATCGCAAAGTGTCTGCATGCAATTGTTTTGAATTTAACCAAAGCCATTGTTACTGACAATGATTGCTTACAAATTTGCAGTGAAATAGCTTGTGAGGGACAAAAGAGACAGCCTGCTGTTGCACCAACGAAGTTGCTGCCCATTGGTATCACCAGCATCGGCACTGATATCGCACCCCTAGACTCAGTGTGATACCAGTGTGACACCAATCTACTCAACCAGTATTCCATGAGAGCATATGTAGCACCTTGTTGCTTGACAGACTCTGTACCTGGTAGTCCAGTTGGTAAGGACAGTGGCTCTGCAACCCAGGGGACTGAGTTCAAGCCCCAAGATGGGCAAACATTTCTTTGAGAAAAATGGGGTTTAAAAGTCACTACTTAGAAATCTAAAGTAGTTGTACTGCTGTCTCCTGGCTAGCTCACTTGGGAATGCAAACAGCTCCTGATCATAGGGGTCCAGGTTCAAAACTCAAAGTGGATAGGGTTTTTTAACAGAACAGGGCTTGACGTCGCTGGTCGAGTGAACAGACTGCAGGTTCGCAGAGTCTGTCAGCAAGTAGTACTTGCAACAACATGGGCTCAGAACTTTTGATGCCTCTTCAGGCTGACAGGTTTGTGGTGGAAACATGTTGCCATTTCAACAAAAAATCGTGGTGGCTAGTACCACTTGTATTGCACTAGCTTTTGGAACGATACGTTTGCGTCCAAACCGGGTTTTTTTGGTATTGGTAGCATCGGCCCTCGGTTTGATCTCTTTTGGACAGATACCGACGGCGTTTGCGTTTTTGCGCGCAAAACGACGAACTTTGGTTTTGGTAGCATCGGCCGTCGGTATCGTTCCTTTTTAGACAGATACCGACGGCCGATGCTACCGATGCCAAAGTTCGGCGTTTTACGCGCAAAAGCGCAAACTTTGGTATCAGTAGCATCGGCCATCGGTATCGTTCCAAATATTAGTGCAAACAGATGGCGCTCATTGCCTCCAAATTTGTGTTAAAACATTAGTGGCACTACTGGCACTTGGTGATGCAGCAGTCTTGGTGAGACTGCAGTCTTGTTTGACTTCATCTGCTTCTTTCCACCTTGTTCACTTGAAAAACCCAAGCCACCTCAGGATTTGAACCTGCACCCCTAGGATCAGGAGCCCATGCCATTACCAGGGGAGCTAGCTGAGATGTTGAGGGAACAGAAATTTTTTGGCTATTTGTGGCCCTTTATTAACCTCCATTTTCATAAAGGAGTTATCTGCCAGGGCAAGATTTGAACTCAGGACCATTGAACTCAGTGTAACACTCTGTACCAACTGAGCTAAGCAGCCACAAGCACACCAGTATTTTTTGAAGTTATGTTGGTACTACTGGTACTACTGATACCAAAGAACTCAAAGCTCAAAGTTAACAGGGTTGTCACACGACCTACACGTGCGTCTCAGATAGCTCAGGTGGGTGAGGCACTGCCTTTCCATCTGGCACCTGGGTTCAACACCTGACTGGGACAGTCTAGATACTTTATGTTCCAGGGAACAAGTATGGGAAGGGTGTCTTCTTTATGCTCAGTTTTCTAGTTGACTGATTGTCAAGCGCCTTCATCTAATATGGATAATTGAATCTGACTGTTTGAGGGTTGCTCAGTCTTCTCAGGTTTGCCGGCTTCGGTGTGTTTCTGGCTGTGGAGTCCTTTGGTGTTGCCCTTGTGTCTCTCATGTCCCGTCTTTTAAACTGCGTGATGAACCAGTTGTGATGTTATGCTTGATAGAGAACTTCTTCACGTCACACTTGTGGAATATCTGATGACTTTATTGAAACCCTTGATCAATTTGACATGAAGACACCATCACACCGCAGGGTGGGCCTGAAACAAGGAAAAACACAGAGTAACAGATACATTGGAATTCTTTTAGTCGAACAGTTTACTGAGCCAAATGCGCATCACGTAAGCCTTTAATTCATTCTGTGAACTGGAGAACAAAAAACAACAAGTCTTTGGATGTCGCTGCCTGAAACTTCAAGAGAAAAATACCTGCAAGGTGCCGGTCTCCTTTCTCCTTCTGAGTCCGGCAGAGGGCGCCAAAGTCACCAGTTAAACCGGCGACAGCAGTCATCACATTGCCACCTGTCCTGGTGGACACAGCAACACTTTGGACACACTGTGGATGCTTTCTGGGAAACTTTCCAGGACCTGATTGTTTTTAAGTTGCAGGAAACTCAATTGTGTCCCGCACAACCCTGTCTTTTGCTGGCTGCTTGCAACCACAGCAGAGCCTGACACAGACAGAGGAAAAGTGCAAAGTCAGACAAAGCACGAGCAGCTGTGCGGTGGGGATGCCCCCAGCGTCGGAGCTGCCCTCTAACCTTCACGCACAGCCCAGATATGACAAGCGCAGCTATTTACAGGAAGCCAAAATAAATCATGTCTGAAATGCTGTCACTTGCCGAGGTCAGAAAGCAGAAACGTGTCTGCAGGTCAGGAATCACGCCATCCATTTTCATGGGGGGAAAACAGGACAATAGCGTGCGGGGTCTTGGAAACAAGGAGCCTCAGTATTCTAATGGAGGTAGAGTGAATAAAAAGGGCTCATGTTTCGCACAAAGCTCATAATCTGTTTCTCTATTAGATGACTTCAGGAATGGGTATTAATTTCAGGCCAATCCAAAAATAGCTGGATTATAATTGCCATAAATATTTATGGGCATGTATTAATTCAAATATATGGGAGGGGGCTGTACAGTCACTCAACACTGTGTATTTCACACTTCAAAGTACAAACAGTGTCACTGAACACACAGCGTGTGTGTGTTTAATAATAAAAGTGGCAACTTTCATATGAATATCCACAGTGTGGCTGCATATTAAAGCTGCAAGCCGGCTCGTTGCAGTTCCATGGAAAGGGCACCTCTACACAGTTAAACTAATGACTGATGGTTTCATTTTCTTCTAATTGGTTCCTGAAGCCCATAAAATGCTTCATTAATAAGAGGATTTAATAAGGAGAAATACCCCATAAATTCTGCCACTTATGCAGCTTCGGGGATGAATTATTGCCCGTGCGGCGTGCAATTAGAGGATACGCTCCGAGGGAATATGCGAAGATGTTTAGCAAATATAGGCACAATGGTGCGGTTTACCCAAAAGGTGCAATGAGGGAACTTAGCCACCAGATGGTAGTATGCAACCATGTTTCACTGGGACTGGAGAAAGTGAAAGAGAATGAAACAATTATGAGTTAAACCCAAAGGACACTTTGCGTTTTACATACATAAAAACCACTTTGCAGAGCAAAGGCCAATCCGACTGCAAAAATAACCCCAAATTAGCAGCATGGAGGACCATAAAAACAACCCATATTGTCATGCCTATAAGAAACGGTTACTGGTGATACTTCAGAGCTGGTGTGTTGGAGACAAAGGTCCCCTGACTTAGGTCTTTTAGGAGGCACCTAGGTGCAGAGCAAGCCCTATAAGGCAGCGTGTCCACGGGGACTCACACCTCACCGCGGGGAGGATGGTTTTGTCAGGAATGCCAAAGCAAAACCAGCCGTGCTCCAAAAAAGGATGGGAAACATTTTGTCGCCGCTTTACCTTGCAACTCAAAGACACACGCAGCGAGGCGGCATTCAAAGGAGGGGCCGATACCATCTGGTATGTCTTTGTGATGCGCTGCGAAGTGGAGGCCAAAATCTGAGCAGGGAGCGCGCCGAGGAGGGGAAACAGGGAAGCGCTCCGGTAGGTGTCGAAAAGAAACAGAACATGACCCGCGTTGGCCACATTTTCCAAATAAAGCCCTTCCCATAATGATTGTCCTCATTATCACATTCACTGCTGACACGAGGAGGGAGGCATAATTAAACAGCACCGAGCCTGAGCAGCCCATTTTCAAATTATCTACCTAATAGTCTTAAACACAACCGAAAATCACAGGAAACATGGGGCCGCATGATGCGCCTACACCGCTCCGGGCAGTTGCCTTCCTTTCACAGCTTACAGCAATTATGTTTTTTTGTTTTTTCACATTTCAGGCAAATATTTCCCAGCATGCCTCGCAGGTAGGACTCGCAACGCGTGGGGAGACAAATCGGGGCCCGGACCGCAAAAATAAACATAATGCGATTGGGCAGCTCTTGAAACACGCGACAAACTGTCGCGTTTGTTTAGATGCCGCTAAATGGACGCGTTTTTCCTCTCAGGTCGCTTCTTTCTCCCAGGACCTGAGTGAGAAACGGTTCACTAGGAAGCACAAGGCCAGAGCGGCAGCTGTGCAACTTTTTTGGTCCCGGGGGGGGGGGAATTGGGGGGCAGCAGTGACTGTCTGAGGCGGTGGCATTTCTGCTGATTGCCTGGCAGCCTAATAAGGTTCCTATGGTGCGCTATTAGGGCTCGAGCATCGGGCAACAAGAGGCCTCTTTGCTTCGGAGTGGGCACAACAAGCAGAACGATTTATTCAATCTTGGGTTTAATTTGAAGGATCAGAATGAGGGGTTTCTTCCGCTGATCTGATGCATGCTGACGCGCCACATACCAGCATGACAGCCCTCCTGCGACTGGGCCAAAAACGTCTTCTGTTCAGTTCGAGAACCGTGTTTTGCTTTTTTTTTTCCGGACAACCGTTGAATATTTACATCCCCGCCAGGACGTCGTTACATCTCGCGTCAGGCGTTGTCGGCGCGGCCATGAATCACGCGAGCTTTTCCTAAAGGGCCGCCGCATCGCCGGGTATCTGCAACTTTAAAAATAAAGTGACCTCATCAACTTTGTACCGAGGCCAGGACTCCGAAATGAGAAGAAAAACACAACCTCCCTTATATGGAAAGAACCTTTTAGGAGTGGACCCCCCTCTCCCTCTCTCTCCCCCCCCCCCCATGCTCTGATGCTGTACTGCTTGTCAGTATACTTAACAATCACTTTCTGGAAGGAAACAAAACACAGTTTGCACGACTTTGAAGAGAAGCTTTAAAAAAAAAACACCATTTTATCAGACACGTGAGATCCTGCAGCTTAGGAGTATTTGTCCTGATCTCGGTACGTCTACTAACCCGGCTCTCGCTCGACCCGCAAGGAGCGTCTGAGAGGCATGCTCGCCGTTATGCCTTCCAGATGAGGTACGCGCCGAGAGAACCCCAGCTGTCCCGGACGCCGGGCGCGTGCGTGGGTCCTGCGCGGAGCTACTGAGCCCGACTTTTAACAGGCCCGCGCTTATAATGCAGCGTGCTCACAGGCGTCTTATGCAACACATGAGAACACTTTGGGAGACCGGGACACTGTAAACAGCGCGTTTACGTCTAAATTTAGACTCTAAAGTTTCACAGGAAAATTAAAAGTTAAAGAGGTGGAAGGAGCAGGGGGGCATTAAGCCCTGTGACAGACTGAGACTTGACATAATTGTTTTGCAGACTAAAGCTCACAGTAGTTGCTGTTTTTGGCAGCTGTTTGGATGCTTGTATTACCTCATATGCTGTAACTTCTCCATGCTACATACAAAACTTTATGGCATGTTTCCATAGTAAAACGGCTCTTATTTACTACGATGCCACAATGTATACTTCGTTTGTACTCACAAATACAAGTACACATGGGTCTGTGTTAGGATTGAACTCAGCAATTGTTGCTTTGGAGTCAAGTGGAGGGCCAAAAGGAGCCATTGATGACTGCAGCGTCCCCGCAGCTTTTCTTCTAATGGAGCTTTGATCTCGCAGGAATGCGGCCGGAGAAAAATATTTACACGTTCGCCACTCCGACGAGGAGCTGACGAGGGATCGGCACGCTTCAGCGTGCATGAGGAGACCATATATAGAGTCCCCGCAGCACTGAAAGGTGAAGATACCTGGTGGAAACAGAACAGCAGAAACTGACCGAATTCAGACAGAAAGGACGGGTTCTATGGACAACATCTCTGCAACACAGAGTGTGTTTGGTACTTAAGACAAACTGCAAGCATGCAACTTGAAACAGACTGGGCTGTTTGGAGCCATTTTCATGAATAGTCCTTTTTTATCTCCATAAATCACTCACTTAAACCAATAACTTATCATTCTTCTGTGGATCATCTGCAACATCTGCACAAATGTGAACCTCTGTATCTCCTGTTTGCTTCACTCCTCCCTCGTTTTACGCACAAACACTTCGACTTCCCAAGTTCATAACGGACCTAAAATCAGGATGTTTCACGCTGAAGCCTCCGGGACTGATAACGGATCACATTGCCCTCAGCTTCACACTCTCTCCTGGCCTTGACCATATAAGGGTGCTGAGGAATCTCTCACCAAAACACGGCCAACGCACACAAAAATGCAGCCACACGCTCGGTCCCGAATAAATGCCCCTCCGACAGTGCGCAACTTTCTTAGGCTAAACACCCCAAAGACAACAAGCAAAATGACCCCAAGGGGATAGAGAGAAACGTCAGGAATT
>JASSRZ010000060.1:5108683-5124332 GCA_032164315.1 Malacoctenus gilli
GGCGCCGCCCCCCCCCCCCCCCCCGTCTCTTTCTTCATTTTAATGCGACTCTTTTGGTCGCGGTTCAAAAAAAAAACAAAAAAAAAAACGCCTTCGAGTTCAGAAGTAATTCATCCCGGCGACAAAGTTGGATTACTTTGCTGAGCCGCTGATACGATCTGATTGGAGTTCAGTGACGCCAAACCAGCAGCACCCAAGTTTGGCTTCGCTCTGAAGCGGCAGTGCAGGAGAACGAAAACCTGACGTTAATGAGGCTTTCTTCGCGGGAGGGACTTCTTTCGGACCGACGTGCCAAATGGGCTCCTCTCACTCTATTTGCTCTCTGCTTTATGAGTTTCCTCCCAGCTCTGAGAGGCGCCTGTTATGGCAACGGACGCAAACATTAGCGACACCGATCTCAACAAAACGGGACAGATTGATCTGGCGTGAAATGCTCGGCGGGGACTAATCTCACATGTTTGCCGTCCTCGCACCAGGTATCGAAGGCGGCGGTTGCCAGGTGTTAATCTCTTCACACCTAAAGCTGTCGCCTGCGGGCGGCCAGACAGATGGTATCAAAGTCAACATCAGGCAGCCGCGGACTTTTTCATTTTTACACCAAAACAAAACACAACCTGATCACTCCCTGATCCACTTTCCGAAACATCTCTTCTCCACCCACTATTTGCTTTTGTCTCTACACATGCTGTGTTCCGCTGTATGGATATCCATTCGTGATCATTAAGTTGAAGCATTGGCTGGTCATCTGCTTCACTAGCTTGCCAATACCTCGTTCGATTTTGAATTTGACCCCCCCCTCATCTTTCGAAAGGTCAACTCAGTGTCGGAACATTAGCAGAAGGTCATGCTGTCATACGGTCAGTGACACAAATGCAGCAGCAGAGCCTTTATTTTTGGCTCAGATAAATCTAATCTGCTCGGGCAGGGCCACGGGGGGGGGATCGGGGGCTGCTGCAAGGCTCGGCATTGGCCGACTCCAACACCTCATTCCGGAGTCCCAAAGCTGCGTCTTTGTTTTGAACGGGCACGAACGTGACGGACGCTTGGCAGTTCGCAATTAACCGAAATTACACCGGGAGAGGCGGGAGGCGAGGGCAGGGGGATGAGCAGTCCTGCTGGCAGCCCCCCCTGCTGCCATGCTTGGCACCGAGCCCACCGAGAAGAGAAGTAAGAACAACCCCACGAGTTAGTCTGAAACGAGGAGAAAACATTTTGTGTGGCTGTGTTGATTTTTTTGGCGCCGCCTGAGTGACGTGTCTATCGGGAGGAAACATCTGCCTGCGGCTGATCCCTCTGCCTCGGACTGTAAGAATAATGAGGAAGCATTGATGTAATATTTACACGCGGCATGTTTACACTGGGATCAGAGCCAGATAAGATGGGAAGATATCAGAGAAAAAGGGAGCGAACACCAGAAAAGTCCTCATGAAGCCGATGCCTTCCACGAGCCTCGGAGGGGATGCTCTCGCTGTGCGCCACCGAACGGGGAAGTTTCAACTGAAGCTAAGTCTGGAGGCACAAATCACTCACGACCGACAGCACTTCTTTCACTGCTAACAACAGGCAGACATACTTCCTCTCTGGTGGCCGACTTCCCTGGTTCAGACGTCCTATGAGTCCCCTCGCCGCGCCACCAAATATATTCAATGCTCCGAAACAAGTGGTAGCAGACATCCAACACAGCCCTGCTGCCAACAGTGGACATCTGCTGATTACAATTCTGCCTTTGCAAGTGTTAGATCCGCGGATCCAAGTCAATAAAACGAAAGTAATTCCAACACAGTGCCTACTGTGGAATGAAAAAAAAATAAATAAAAGGCCTCATTTTAAATTGGATAAATCAGATGGACGAGAAGGGAGGTGGATACAGAACTGCCATTTGTTCCCATTTAGCGGGCCAAA
This sequence comes from Malacoctenus gilli, assembly GCA_032164315.1. Lineage (NCBI taxonomy): Eukaryota > Metazoa > Chordata > Actinopteri > Blenniiformes > Labrisomidae > Malacoctenus > Malacoctenus gilli. The sequence goes on from JASSRZ010000060.1 coordinate 5,110,586, forward strand.
ACGCAAATAAGCTCTGAGGCTGGAGTCAGGCGGAACGATATGTCATCGCCGTTATTTAATAAAACAGCCTCCAGTTCCTTGTGGCAGCCGGGGGGGGGAATGGCGGCGAAATTCACTCAGGAATTGGAGAGACAGGACGGCCCACCGGGGGGCCGGGTCAGACTTAAAAAAACAGAGTCTGGAGACCACGTTTACATGCTGGAACACACAGTTTGGGTGTTTTGGAATGTTTTTGCTGAGGTGTTTACTTATTTGGGGACACAGCACCAATTTGTAGACTTTTTTCCTGGCAACAATAAACTACATCTGAGTCCGAGGGGACCGGGAATAGAGCCGCGCGAGCTGCCAAGTGGACTGAGGGCTCGGCGATTCCCTTCAGACTCGCTGTTGCGTAACATTGCCGAGGCCGTTATCTGCTCACCCCCCCCCCCGCCCCCCCGCCTCTGTGCCAGTGCTGGAGAAGGGGTTTGGCTGCTTGGATCAGGATCAAGCAGTAGACACGGCCCCTTTAAAAAATGGAAAGTGAGGAGAGCTTGACAGCTTTCCTCGTTGTGAATCGATCCAAAAGGGAGGAAAAAAAATCCTCACTTGTAAACCAATCAAATCACGTCATTTTACATGTAACTTGTGAATCATGCAAGATGCCAGCAGAAGTAGCGAGTTGACACATGATGAATAAATTACTGTTTTGTGTTCATTTTTCATCTCGGACACAGCAACATGCACCAAATGTGCAACAAAGAAGCCTCTAATCATCATTTTTCTTCTGAAAAATATGGAAAGACGCAGAGAGGTGCTGCACGGTTTGGCATGACGACTAAATATTGTTCTTCCCAGTAAAGCTGATCACAGCCAAAAAGTAAAGACTTTTGTGCTGCTCCTCCAGCTCAGGGCTGCCAGGTGCTGCAGCCGATTTGCAGCTTCCAGCGTGACAAACCCGGACAGGAACCATCAACTGCCAGACAGACGGAAGAGGGACCTTTTGCAAACGTAAAAATAAAACATTACCCCTCTTTTTTCTACTTGGTGCAATTGTATACAATTAGTATGTTTCCTCATGCACCAATGGGAGTTGTAATTAGCCCGAGGAACAGCAAGTAGTAATTGAACAAAATGTTAATGGCGTTTAAATGTAGAGACAGATTTTTCTTTTTTTTCCAGGCTGAAGTTGATTCGAATAAAGTGCTTTTCTTTGCTGGGGGATGATGGGACCGGTTGGCAGTCTCGAGGAATTCATGCCAAGGTTCTTTGCGAGGGCGAGCGGACCATCTCCCCGCCCGTAATGACACACCATCAGAGGGTTGAAGCATTTATTGGAATCTGGGGGGGAAAGAGCAACCCATGCTTTTAATTGCAATCATTTGTCACTCGGAAGTGGCTCCGTAATAGTCTGCCTCTGAGAAAACCTCGCAAGTTGCGATGGAAGGAGAGTTCCTTTGCCCTTTTCCACTCCAGTCAGTCGGAGGATTATAAGACAAGAAAATGGGCGGAAGAAGGAGTTTTTTATCAAACCTTGGCACCCACGAATTCAGAGCTTTCATGTGAGGAACCAGAAGTGGAGGGAGCCTTTATGACTCACTTCCAAAGTGAGTCATCCTCATTTCCAGCTGCTGACAGACAAATTTGCCCCGATGCTACAAATCCTCCAGAAAAGTGCATTAACGGATTTGAATGAATTGGCTGAATTATTCCGACAAGACAGCAAATGTTTGTATTTCACACAAACAGCCCGAGATCTGAAAGCAACCTTTTGAACTCGCATCTCATTTCGCCCCACACAAAGACAAACAAACTGGCATCCAAAGTGGGCCAAGGAAGCCTCAAACTTCCCACAAAGAACTTTCCAGAAGCCAAACTAATATGATGGGCCGCTGATGACCTTTTTATTTACTGACTATTACCTCACGGCGAGGCTTTACTGACTCCGTCGCCCATTACTGTGATGAAAGCGCGCCAGCCAGTTCTGTGACATTATGACTTATGGGCTGACGGAGGAGCCAATATCATTAGAATGAGAAGTTATTTGTGTTTATGATGCTTTTTCCCTTTGTACAACCACGACTTGTTTACTTTACAATGTAAATCATCGCGCGCTCAAAGATAGGAACCTATTTCATGCGCCGGGAGTTGGGGAGTAACTTCGCCTTTCTGCTGGCTTCGTAAGTGATGATGTATGATGGTTTAGCCGAATGTGCAAATTAAAATGCGTCCCCTATGCAGCGAATGGTTTCAATAAAGTGCACGCATCTCGTATAATGGGACCGCTACACTACGGGCACAATTCAGCATTTTCTATCTCGTTTTTTTGGGGGGCCGCGGCGCTCCCTGCATCAACGCCCTGCCGCTGAAGTTAGATATCCATACCCACCGTTCCTCTTTTCATCGCTAAGCATCAACTTCAATCATTTTTTTTTCAGTGCGTCGTTTGCGGTTTGGTGATAAAGTTAAAAAAAAAAGAAAAAGACGTCCATGAATTGAAGAGAAGGGGGGCGAGTACATCGAGTCCAACGCAGAATTCCCAATTAGCCTCCAGGTTGGTAAAGAACGTGTGCATTATGCATGAGAACCTATGTCCTTGGTTTAATTATGTAACATTGTTGCAGGATTCACGCGGCAACATGATTATTCATTTTGACGGCTAATTAAAGCGACCGGCGTGCTGAATGGGCACAATGGCTGCGTTGCCTTGATTGAGAAAGAAGTGGCACATGTGCGGCTTCAAAGGAGATAGCTCAAGGTTTTATGGAAGACCTCGTTTTATTCTCTTTCTTCAAACACTACCTTCCCCCGCCCCCCTTTATTAGGACCCTCACAAACTGCCAAGTCAAACACTGCTTGGGGGGCGAATTAATTAATCCCGTAAAAGTCCACATGTTTATGGGAAATCACATCTGAGAGTTGCATAAGATGCTCCACACAGACAACATGATGGTGCGAGAGAGTCCGCGTGCTGCCGCCGCATCACACAGGTCATTTAATTAAGCGTATCTTTAGGAATATGAGCTGCCTCCGTCCACAGGGAGCCTTGCTGCGCTGCAATCAACCACATGGGACGTGTCTGTCATGCTCCGTCTCTGAGACTTTATTATCCGCGATGTTTTCATCCCGATTGATTGCTCGACAGATACTTTTTTCCCGCCTCCCCGACTCCAATTGACAAGCCCAGGCCGCTCGCCTCCATTGAGCTTCCCCCCACCTCGTTGCCCTTTTCTCCGCCTCTAAAGACACCGTGGGGACCTGTAACTTGCTCAGGCAAAGGTTACATCAATCAGCTGACTCCTCCAACACGGCATCATGGAAAATAGCCGCGGGGTAATTGGGCCCGCTTGATTGTTGTCCTCTGAATGGACTGGGAAGAAAACGAGCAATTAATGCACGAGGAAAAAAAAAAAGGAAAAAAAAACAAAAACATCTTGCACTTCGCCACCTGTGACTCACTCATTGTTTTCAGATTTTTAATCTCTTAAATGCTCCCCTGCCTGAATAATGATGGGATTTACTTCCACGGTGGACGCTGCCAATTAAATTTAGCGAACAGACTGTAAATGCCATCGTCTGGAAGACTGAAAAAGATGCTAAACACTTCTGCTGACTCAACTCGGATGATGGATGTGTGACTCAAAGAAACAATCCCATAAAAGATGCAGCACAATTTATACCGCACTCATAAACCAGAGTGTGTGTCTGAGTTACAAAAAGAAAAAAAATGCACTTAGCAAAATGAAAACAACCTCACAGAGGGGGGCCCTCGTTCCTCGCCGCTCGTCGGCTCCTCCAACCCTTCACCGACACCTGCGCCGGGGACGGAGACTGAGGACCAGCGTCACGGCCCGTGGCTGTGCCACTCCTGCAGCGAGGGCCAGATTCATGGCCAGATGATGCGATAATCGATGACAGGCAAGTCGGAGCTGCTAGATCACGCGGATAAATGCCAGCACACAACGGGCGGAAAGGTCGCTCGGAATTTTTTGCATCATGAAAAGGGGAAGAAGAAAAAAAAAATCAACACGCAGTCAAACTGATGGAGAACGAGCTCGTGTTTTCAGACCTCGGTGGCAGAAACTTCTGGACACCTGACTTATTTCCCCCCCCTCACGGTGTGACTCATAATGTTCCTTTCAAAACGCTTCCTATTGAATCATGGAAGCAGGTGAACGAACGCTGGCTCAAAGCTGTTTTTCCTGTCATCCTTGAGTGTTTTCTACCACAAGATGACTCCGATTCAAGGATGTCCTGAGACTGATGAATCCAGCTGCCTTGTAAACTCAGCACGCATGCCAGCCTGGGTCGAATTAACAGAAGGATTTGAATAGATAACTCTATCTGAAAGCCCATGAAGGGGCATGAAACTATGGGGCCTTGGGCACACACAGATGCCAAATAAAGCAAGAAGTAAATCAACTGGAGCATAAAGACAAAAAATGAGGTAGTTGAGAGCAAGAGGCGCCGCTGCAAGAAATCACCCAAACTGAAACGTAGGCGCCTTGCCAGTGCAAAAGATCCATCAGATACTGTCTCCTTTGATGTATTTACCACGGACCGGAGTGACCTGCAGTCACACCCACTCGCTGACCTCTCCCCATCCTCGCGACCGCATCGTTAGCGACAAGGCGATCAAGGCGACTGTGAGCGATCGCCGCGGCGTCGACTTTGCGTCAGCGTCCGGCCTGATCACGCGGGTCCGGTTTCGCCGAGGTCGCCTCCCCGAGTCCGTTTTCTGCTCCGTCTCCGCCGGCGGCACCCAGACGGCCCGACTCAGTCGAGAGCACTTCATTACGGAGCCGAAACCACAACACTTTCCAATAAGTGAAAATAGACCATCTGCGGCAAAACGGCCCCGGGTCGGTCGGCGCTGACACTGAATCCCGCCGCCACCCGGGCCCATAAATTCCCATCAAGGACACACAGAACACGCGATCCCTGTTAGATGAAAATCAGCGCACTCTCCGCGCTGGTCCAAACTGATACAGCCTTTCATCGTTGTCGGGGGCAACGGCGGGCTTACCAGTGCACGCGTGCGCATGGAGTGGATGTGTGAGTTTGTGTTGGGGGCGGGGGGGGGGGGGGTGCGGTGTTGTTGTGTGCGCCTGAACAAGGGAATAATTTATCATTGTGTGACATACTGATTAGTCTGCACCCTGCGAGGCTTTGCTCAGCAGTTTGCACAAATGCAATGTATGAGTGTAAGTGGAAATGTACATGTGTGAAAAGGGTCTGGGGGGGGGTGTTCAGAGTCAAACAATAAGCACAATCTGTTATTGTTCAATTGCAATAAAAAACACGAGCAAAAATCAAACTGGGTAAAAGTATAAATAGATTACTGGAACCAGAATCCAATCTCCACAACGAATTCGCATTACATCATTTAACCAGCTGAGTTGGAACGCAAGCGCCCGACGTTCGCCCCGGGAAGGATGCCAGCCGCTCATGCACCCCCCCCCACCCCCACCCCACCCCACCGCCCATCCGGGCTGCGTTTAAGCTGAAGGTGGTGACGCTAATGCTCACCAGGTCCTGCCTGAGCGATTGTGCACGCGCTGATGCAACGATCTTATTAGTTTTCTCCGACATGACAGCGTGCCAGTGTCGGGCGGCGCGTGTTAATAAACTGCCCTTCCAGGAACGACGGCCCCCACAGTCCGCGCGGTGGAAATGATCAGTGGGAACATTCCCCAGAGGGGCAGGCGCGTCCCGCTCGGCTCGCCGTGCGCGGCAGTCTTGGCGGAGAGTACAGTTTTTCTTCTTTGCTCCGAGCCGCCGCCGTACAGTAAGAGCAACAGACGCGCTCCGATCGCGCTCCCAGCTCACGTTCTCCGTGGCGGAGAAAGTCCCTCATCACACGCCACGGTAGGCTCCTGCAGATAAGCCTCCGCCCCCCCCCCCTGCCTCCGGAGGCCCCGGCGGAGCTGCTCAGGTGGCAGGCAGAGGAGGGACGCGATCACGCTGGGCAGCTCCCAGCTGTGAACATGTCTGACTGCATGAATGTTAAGCAGAGCATGCACTTCTTTCCTTTTTATTTTTTGTGGTCCCCCGAGATTCTTTGGGGGGGAAAAAAATAAAACCGGAGGATAAAAAACATCCAAGTTGTTGCAGTATGTGGCAGCTGCTACAAATCAAAATTCTTTACTAGTAGAGAAAAATGAACCCAGGCAGGAGGTTCATCTGGTCCAGGGCTGCTGCTTGCAATTCCCCAAGCAGTGTTCATACTGATCTAGATAATAACTCACGCAATGAAGTTCACGGAACTTTTTCGACTCGTTCAACCTCGAGATAATATTTTGGTCCACACCACTGATTTGTCTTTTCTTCGGCATTGTCTCTCCTCAAAAGGGTCGGAGCTTCATTTGACACGCACGAAGAATCCGCCGCCGCCGCCGATGAAGCCATTGTTCGGACGACGTGGTGACGAACTGCGGCTCAAAACAGTGCGGGGAAATCCGATTAAGTCCCGACCTTCAGCTCGCTTTCTCTTGCGTCAGGGAAAGAAAAAAAGCCCGGCTTCATTTAACACGTATTAGAGATTATTTCAGGCCCTAATGTGGTTCATCAGACAACAAAGAGGAACAGAGAGGAGAGGGGAACTCACAACGAAGGACCTGCTCCTCGACTCGTTTTTTTTGTGCTCCAGACATGAGGCTCGTATCTCGGTTCAGCTTCCAGGAGTTCAATTCAACCCGTCATCGGAAGTTGGGAACCTTTCGACTCGCTTTCTGCGACTGAACATTGACTTTTGAAGATTTTCCCTCAAAGCAAAACACGCACGGCTGTCACCTTGGGAGCCAGACACTGCAGCACGTATTTGTTGTACAAAAACAAAAAAAACCCCTGTAAAATCTGTGGAATAGTTTCTAAAGAAAACATGCCTCAAAGGTCAAATATGTCAAGGAAACTGTTTGGATCATTAATAAACAGTTTCAGACATTTTCATCTAAGCAAAAATGTTAAACTTGCGCTAAAGGTCACAGAAAAAAATGCTTTTCTGTTGAGTGTTTATTGATAAAGAGAGCCAATTATTTCAGTTTGGTCTCCAAGGGCAAAAAAAACCCAACAAAAACTAAAGCCTCTCTGATTGAGTAATGAGAAAATCTACAAAAACTCAGAGATTTAACGACAGTTTCGGGCTTCAAGTGGACACAGATGTTCAAAACTGTCTCATGTCATCCATCTCTGTGTTCCAAACGCGCCAGACTTTCTTCCCGTCTTCCCGTTCTCCCCGGCAAACACGTGCGGGAGCACCAACGCCTGATTTGACGGCTCGCGAGCTGCGACGAGCTCAGGCGCTCAGGAGGCGGCTGAGCAGCTCAGGAGCCGCGCGTCTGTGTCGTCTCGGCGATCGACGTGGCGTCGGCCGCTGCGTGGGAAACGGAGAGCCAGTTCGCCGGCAGCCGAGCCAGGCGTGTAAACTGTTGCGCCGCGCGTGACGTCCGCCGCGCCGCCCCCCCCTGACTGGAAACACAGCTCCGGTGTCGCTTTTGAAACAACGCAGTCACTTGCTGACACCCAAGCTCTTCTTCCGAAGCCCTCTGACAGGTCGTGCCAGGCCAGCATTTCCTCAGCTCCCCGGCTGTGACACATTAAGACGTCTGCGTTCGCTTATTACGTCCCTGAATATGCATACAGTTTGGAAGACTGTTGATTGATTATTCTAATTAGAAGATAACCGGTGTTTACTAAGCAGACGGCTGATGGATGGGTTGATTTTGAGGTGAGACCGCTTCCTGTGCTGCTCTACTTTGTCTAATGAGACACCGGCGGCAGGTCGAAACTAAACACTATAATAATCCCGGCACCTTTTGAGCTTTGTGAGCCACGCAATGTCCTTTTTTCTTATGACTTACAAATCAGCTTTATCTTCAAAGAACTTGCAGGTTTTTGGTGTTATTTCAACATTCTGAGGCACGCAATAGTTCCCTGACTTTCACTCCAAGCAAACAAGTCTGCAACACTTTCAGTTTACCTTGACGAGTGAAGAGAGACGGTGCCAAACACTCCAAATGATCAAACACACCCACAGATTTGCCTGAATCCCAGATATTACACAGATCTTTAACTGAACTCCGCGTTCTTCTCTTGTCTCGACGCACGTCTTACCCTCCGAGAAGCTGATGAGCCCCAGAAGGTGCAGCAGCTTGATGGAAGCAAACACCAGCACCACGATGCCCACCGTCTGCAGCCCCTCAGTCTCCCAGATCGCGCTCAGCATCGCTCCGCCCTCCGGCCAGTCGGCGCCACCATAGCCCGAGCCGAACCCGGAGCCGGAGCCGGCCTCGTCGCCCTCGGGTCCCGACCCAGGACCCGGACCAGGACCGCTGCTCCCACCTGGCCCCGCGCTCCAGTTCCCCTGCACCCACTCCAGCGCTACGCCGGCCCACACGCACCGGCCGGGCGCCTCCCGGCACCCTCCTACTGCCCGTTCGGTCCCTAAATCCAGTCTGTGAAAGGTCGAGCCGGAGCGGGGCTGAAAATCCGACCCGGGGGATCAGGCCTCAGGTCAGCGAGGAGCCCCAAGTCATTCAGGGTGTCTCTGATCACGAGGGGGGGTCACTACGGATTCAGGAGAGACGGCTCGAAGGGAGGAAAAGTCCACGCGGGCTGATCTCAAGGCGTCCGCCTCCTTTTTCCATCCACGCCCCGCAAGTGAGGAGACATGAGAAAGCGGCGAGAGCAAACTCTGCTCTTGGCTGACAGTTTGTGGCTCTCCCTCACTCTTTCAGGCACACCGACTGGATCTCCGTGCAAAGTAAAGGGAGGGGAGAGGAGAGGGAGTGGATATGAGCGAGGGAGCAGAGAGGGAGGGGAGAGGAGACGGACGCGGGAGGGGAGGTGCGGTGCTCCGAGCTGCACGAGTGCTCGTGAACTACACGCTACGCACTGTGACAAACTGCATCCTTGGGCGCGATGAGGACAGAAAGTGCACAAAATGAGGAAGAAAACGTCGTCAGAGTCAAGAAAAGGGTACAAACAGGAAAGATTTACACTCCTCATAAAAAGAAAAACACTCGATTATATTGAATTCAGCCAGAGAGTCAATAATGTCACTCCTTAACACGAGAATGTGTAGTAATTGACACACTGATAAAGTGTGCAGCTTATACTTAAAAACATCAGAGGAGAAGCAAAGCCAAAATGGTTTTTGCTCCAACGTGTAAAGCCAAAATTTGAAGCAGTATTTCTGCTCTGTAATTTCAGAACTGTCTTCCAAAGCAATATTGTTTCAAAAAAGGGAAAAAGAATGAAATGACTTCAGTGAGATTAGGTGGAATGAAAGTGAGTGAACGTGTGACTGGGAGAGAGAGAGGCTGGATCAGGCACTCTGTGTTTGCAGTAAATGAGTGAAGACACCACCATCTACTGGCCCTGTGGAGGCTGTTGGAGTCACCGTCATCCACCGAGAGTCGCCCCTCTCTTCGCACGGGGGAAACATTACAGTAAACAAAGCAACAAAGTGCTTCGAATGCGGGAGTAACGCTCTTACATCACGCAGGATCTTTCATCAGGAGTCCAACACACACACAGACGATATCCAGAGTTCATATGAGTGTGAGTTATTTGTTTTTTCCGCGGTGAAATCGTACATTTTTGGACTCTCCGGCGTGTTTCCTGGGCTCTCACTCCATCCGCGGCGACCGGTCCCATGCATCACAGACGCATTCGCACACAACGCTCCTTTAATCACAATCACATCACGGCAGGATATTATTTTGCAAACGTGAAAGCCGCCGCGTTTCGCCGCACGCCCGATCCACTCCGAGATAAATGCTCGATGCCTCGCGGCGCCTCGTTTTTGTTTATTTTTCTTTACAGATGGAGGAAAAAACGAACAAACATCCTTCAACGCTCCAACCGTCCATGCCGCTCGTTTTTTTTTTTTTTTCTCCTCCAGGAACCGAATGGATAATAAAAGAGACGTGCTGCTGCTTTCTGTTTGTTTTCTAATTTATTCTCGCTGAATAATTGAACGTGACACTGTGGAAAAATATTCAGAGGACCAGTCCCGTTCAATCTGAATCGCCTCTGGCTATGTGGTGTGAGAAAACTGGCAGCTCAACACAACATGTTTGTATTTATTTTCTCCTGATGATGGCGGTTATTAGCTTCATTCCTACTGAGGTTACGGCGATCAGCATATCAATCGACACCGTCTCATTTCAAGGTTTTCAAGAGGTAAAGCAAGAGAATCAAATAGAATGCTCAACCCTTAGTGTGTGTGTTTGGTTCAGGGCTTCACTCTCACATACAATGAATTAAAGATCAGCTGAACCAGTGTTGAGCTGCTGCAGCATCTCCTGAGTCCTGAGCTGCGAGCATCCCAACAAGCATTGCGAGCATCAGGGGAAAGCCGGCACCACATCACAAAGACATCGCGGCCCCACCTGCGGGGGGGGAGGGGTCAGCGCAGGTCCGCAAGAGTCGCAGCGCGCCGCCTCGGGGCTCTCCCGACACATCCCTCGGCTCACTGCAACAAGTTTTCCATTCGTCAATAAAACATCGAGGAACAACCGACCAATCACACGCTTTCCCCCCGAGGAAGGCTCCCTCTTGATCCAGGAAAACAGAAGCTCTGAGGTGAGAGGGGGGGGAGATTTATAGGCAGGGGGGGGGGGGGGGAGGGGTGAGGATTCTGTGCCAGGGATCATCCGTCCGGCCATTATCGGAGCCACGATTCTATCCAAGCAGCTGACAGATAAATATTACAGCCCACATCTTCCTCAATTAATGTCACACAAATTCTGCACAATCGCCACTCTCGCGCCGTTTAAGAGTCTGGCAGGTCTGACAGATGGAAAACCTTAAAAACTCGGCCATGGCGGACATGGCAAGGGGTCTTTCACTTTGTGAGATTAGAATTACAGAATCATTTTCTGTTGAACTGGTGGCAGAGAGAGAGAGAGAGAGAGAGAGAGAAACTTCCTTGAAACATCTTCTGGTGATCACGATGCCTGCATTTGGAACCACAACAATCTCGGGGACTCTTCGGGGACGTTCGATTGGATTATCAGTGCAATAAAGATGCCAAACGTCCTAATTGCAGCCATAAAAGCTTCTGAGTACCTTCCCCAGCCACAAGTCATAAATGTACAATAAAAGATGAAGCTGCTCCTTTTTTTTCTCCCCGTCTTCTCTATGATCGTGTGCATCATTATCATCGTCACTGGGATTGAAGCAGAACACTGAAAAGTAATGACAGGGAGAAAATGACTGCTATTTGCCCGTTACCGATTGGACGGAGGGAATCGAATGGGAAGATTGGCTCGCAGTCGTACCTTCAACGGTCAAATTGTCCGTCTGCCGTCCTCATTTCCTTTCAGAAATTTGGAATTGAAAAGTAGGCCTTCCTGAAGTAGATTTGATGCCGATACAAAAACTCATCCTCTCAGTGAGGCTTCACAGCTCGCTACCCTGACGGCCCCCCCAGCCCCCCCCCACTGGATAGCATCTCCAAACGACCGGAGATGTCGAGCTGCACTGAGATCTGGCATGTCGCCATGACCCGGTCCCAATCCCTTATCTGTGGCGAAAGTCCGAGCTAACAACCTGTCGCCTCTTTGTTCGTCCGTCTCGGCGGACGCCGATCTCGTACCCCGATTAGACGTTTCTGTCACTCGGCCCCTGACGCACGGCTCGTCACTTTTTCCGGCGTCTGTATTCACATGTGGGGGGGGGGGGGGTCTTTCTGTCTGTGGCAGAGTGGACACGGAGGACGAGGCCGGCCGCTCGGGTCAATGAGTCTGTCTGCTGAGTGGAATATATTATGCGTGAGAGATAAAAACGAGCCAAAAATGATGGTTTTTAAGCCCAAACAGGCTTCAAATGGTGCCGAAAATTCATTCGCCACGCGCCACATCAAGCAAAAAGGCAGCAGCCACTCCCCAGCATGCACTGGTCCCACTCGCATGTTGCATATAAATGTGCTGGCCTCACTTTACATTCAAATCCACTGGTCTCAGTTATTGCTTTGGGCCCCCATTGTTGTAGATGATCAAGTACACGCATGTACTAATAAGCAGATGAATCCCTGCAGGTGCAATGAAAGGTGCGACAAAAATGACTTTCCTCGCATAGCAGATGAATACCAAACAGATACAAAGCGCCGCGTTTCCACGGGCGTCTTATTGGACAACTTTTAAACAAGTCTAATCTTCCTCGAGGCCTCCGCCAGCGGACGAATCCGGCAGAAGGCGAAAGTGGCCGGGACGACGCCGTCATCAATCACAGCGGCGCCCGTCGGAGGACGGGGGGGGGCAAAGAGACGGAGATGAGATCGTCCCGCTGTTTACAGATCAGCCGAGGCGACGAGCGGGTGATGTAATTAAGCGACACCTGCAGCGCTCCGCTCAGGCATGCAAAGCGGCGCTCGTGTTCCAGGCGGCGCCGTGCGAGGCACATTGAAATGAGGCTGTCATATTTACGAGGCCGTGGCGTCTGTGGTGGGGGGGGGCGTTGGGGGGGGGGGAGGCAATTATGGGCTTTGAACCAGGGCAACCCTCCACGAAGCAGCGTGCGCAATCAACCACCGAAAGCCGCGGGGTGACTCTGACATCGAGGACTTACTTTGTGGACTTTTGGCTCACTTTGCCAGGTGTGTAATCACGGAAGCATTAATGGGAATCTGCCACATTTAACCCTTCAACCCCTTCAAAATTGAGACGAAAAAGACCGCCGGGGACCGTAAAACCCGACGTATTTACCAACATCGCCTCAAGCAGCTGCTCCAAGCTCTGAAAGCCACTAAAAAATTGCAAATTTAGAGAGATTTCAGTCGTGGAGAACTCCTGGAAGAGAGAGTCGTTCATTTTCAAGAGAAATGGCCACCTTGTCTCGTCAGCAGGGCGGCGAGATTTTTATCGTCACCCCCCCAATTCATTCCGGATGATTAGTTCTGGTGTGAAATAAGGGGTGGGGGGGGGAGTCGATGGCATTGTCTGTGTATGGACAGTCATACAAAGCCCGGCACTGTGTGCGGGAGCAGATAACATTGACCCGCTTCCCTCTGAACCTTTCCCTGTAACTCGCTGCTCCGCGGCGATCTGACAGCTCGCCACGGACGCCGCGTCGCGGCAGAGAGCCGGAACGCCGGCCTTTTTCCCGCGCCGGATTTACGGCGCGCCATCCTTCAGCCGGCAAAGTGCCGGTCGGGCTGAGCTGCCGGCGCAAAGGTCAATGGGGAATATGCATTAGCGGGGACAGTAAAAAAAAAAAAAAAAAAAGAGAGAGCGGACAAGGGCGAAATGAAATGGTAGACGGAGTACGGGGAGGGCTGGAGCCACTGTCTTCGGGATGAGATATGTGCGGGAGGAGGGAGCGGCGAGGAAGCGACACGAACAAGTAATCAAAGTACAGCTCGTTATTCATTAGAAATGCCAATATCAACAGATTTCGATCAAGTGATATATTGTGCAGCTTTGTTGATATTTAATTGTGATTCAAAACACAGAAAATATAAAGTTTTACATAGAAACAGGAGGAAACAACCTCAAAATAAAGATCTTGTCGTTTCAACCTAATCCAGAACAGTATAAATACGAGTCTTCGTCGAGCAGGTCAGCAGAGCTGCTTCACTGGCTCTCCAAGTCCTGCTTCACTCAGGCGAAGGATCATGATGGATGCGCTGACACCCTTTCTGACCACTTCCCTCCGCCGCATCCACAGGTAATGATTGCAGGATCGCATGTCAGGCCAGCAGGTGTCGGCGAGCGCGGGAATGCCACTTGATAGGTGTTCCGGGCTGCGATCCGGGCCGAGCCCC
>JASSRZ010000060.1:5133247-5161875 GCA_032164315.1 Malacoctenus gilli
GCCACCCAGTGGAGACGCCGCGGACGAACACGTCGGCCCTGATTAGTTCAGGCACTCAATGAGCAGCAGGAAACCATTCACCAGCCAAAACTACACCAGCGACGGTTTCACACGCGATGAAACACAGAGTAAGTAATCACATGGAAATGGGATTTGGACCGAATCAAGCGTTTTACTGGCAAGAAGCAGCCTTGCCTCTTTTAGCAATTTGTATTTCGTGAAGATCTATATTCCCATTCTAAGGGAGGGTTTCTTTGATCCCGGCATTGCACAGCTGATACTCGATACGCGCGCGGTCGTAAATGTGGTCTCCCTGGAAGCGGCACCGAGCGTACCTGCAAGCCCTCAACAAATGTCATGACGCCCGTCGGCCCGCCCACTCCACCGTCCCGCTCTCCTCGAACCGACCTGAAACCGGTCCTCACCCCGAGGGGGAATCCACTCATTACTTTCTACCCGACTAACTGCGGCCGCACCGATCGCCGCCGCTGAAAGGAAGGGCGGGGGGGGGATAAAACCCAAAACATACTCGCCGCCCGTAGCCAACGGATGTGGATTCACTTTTCAATTTAAATGCTAATTTAGAGAAGAGGGAGGAAAAGAAAAGGGCTCCGGAGCATAATGCCATCGTGTCTTTGAACAGGCGGGAGATTACATGCTGCTGATAACAAAGGGAATCCAGGAATCCAAGTGGAATTTGAACTGTATCAGTGACTCCGTTTCATTTCCTCATGCAGCAGTAACTTGTTGGACAGTCGATATTTGGTGTCTTTGACGCGCCAGGAAGATTTATCCGTATAAATTCAACGACTGAGGAACCAAATCGGTCTGATTTGAGGTTCTTTTATCCTCCAGATTCTCATTTGGACGGAAAAAAATGTGAAGCGGTTAAAAAAAAATAGATGAGTTGGGCTGGGCTAAGTGCTTCTTTGCAGTCAAGTAATTCACGAGGAGACAATTAAGCGGGGGGGGGGGGGGGGACATTGCGCTGCCTATATTGTGAACGTCCTTTGTGGACTTGGCGTCGGTTATTACTGTGATACGGATCAATAGAGTCGCGCCCGCTTGCGCGATGGGTGCTAATGAATCATGGGGGGGTGCAGACCAAGTCCTCGCTCCCGTCTCTGTCGCACTGTGACATCCGCCCGCCACTTCTGAGCGAGATGAGGCACTCGGTGAAAAGTGGTGCATGTGGCAGATGGGTTGGATGGAAAAAAAGGAGAGAGAGAGAGAGAGATCAATTCACAGTGCTTTTGGCGCGTCGTCCAGTTTTACAGTAGGCCGAGCGTTGGCGCTTTGAGTACAGTGAAACAAAGCAGTTACTCGAGGTCTTTGGGAGTAAAATATAGCTTTAATTGAAGCCGTTTCCAAGTTGGCAGGGAAAGTTGGGGGCTTCAATGAGGGGCCAGCAGAAGCTCAGAGGGCTTTCATGTGACGAGTGACGGCCGTTACCTCCCGAGGCTCGACTCTCGACAAAGTGGCCCGTTTCCCATATGAGCGCGCTAAGCGACCATGTTGATCGGTGGCACGGCTACCCCGAAAAACTGACAGCTGCTCTCCCCGTGGTCGGCCAAAGTCTCCGCTCGGCTCGGTAAACACCAGAAGGCCTGTCGGGAGAAGGGAGGGGGTGGGGGGGGTGACAAGACACACACTGGACATCTCCATCACCACTCGTGTCCAATGCCACATGGACGACACACACACTCTCTCAATTAGGCTCCGATTTCTTGGAAGCGCAGCTCCATAAACCCGGCTTCGATGGCTCGAACATATTTCAGCGCCGCTGCCTGAGTCATAGTTAATGTTATGCTGTTTCCATTTGAGTACCTCCGAGTCTGAGCGTACCTATTCCCCTCCCACACACACACTCAAAACTCGCCGCGGCGCCCGACAACACAAACAGGCGATGCGTTGAAACGACGCTGACGAGTGCCGCCGCCGCCGCCGCCACGACACCGGCGGGTTCGCTCATCGTTGGGGGAGTGCCCCGTTTGGAGAACCGAGCTGGAGGGCAGAGTTCCCATCGCCGCGCTCGCCGGACCACAGCCCCCCCCCCCCACCCACCCACCCTCGTCATGGCGACGAGTGCCGCGATGAAAATTAATTGAAAGCATTAGAGTGGGCAGCGGAGTGGCGCTGAGGTCTCTCAGACAGCGCGTCCTTTATTTCGCAGCCCCTCGTTTGAAGAGCCTTACGTTGCGCGCGTCGGTTTGTTGCATCGATTTAGCGCAAACGTTGGAAATGTCAGTGGAAAAAAAGTGAACTTTCAGAGGCTGTGAAAGCTTTCGTGCGTTCTGTTTATCCCTCATTTGCTGAAAGAGCTTTTTTCCCCGTTATACAGTCATTCACTTGTTTTTTTTCTGCCATTGAAACGATCAGAACAAGCTCTTCCCATTATGTACACTTCGCAAGTGATGCAAATTGCTTTGCTGTCCTCACAGTATGTCACCAGGGAGAGGATTCTAACAGCTGGTGTCAAAGGTATATGTGAGATGTACTCGCCGCGCATCCAAGCACTGAAAAAGTCCCTCCAAAATGTGGCCTTCCTCTCCAATTCAAGCACACTATTTACACGCGGCCATCGAGACCACTGATGCAGTCCGCGCTTGATATTTCCCTTTCACGGATTCTCAGTTTCAGACCCAGCCAGCTGGAAGCCTCGCAACGCCATCCAAAGATGCGGTTTCATGTCATGCAACCCGAGGTCGAAAAGCGAGCTGCGAAGTAGGCGTCTTTAAAAACCCTCCAAAAATTAAAAAAACGCTGCTTTGACTTCTCGCTTCATCAAAAAAATGCAACTTTCTCTTTGAGGAGACTCTCCGTTTCATATCTGTACGAAAACACACTATGACAGTACACGCACGAAACTCGGCGTGCATTTGGATCCTATGTTCTCCTTTCTAGGTCTCTGAAATGTGCTTACAGTGCACACGGCTGCCTGCTCGGTGATCTATTGCTTCTGAGAGTTACAAGGAGTCCCTCATTCATTTGGCTCTCCAGCTTTGGAACAATACCCCGGTGAAATATGACTTACGGCACTTCAGGCGTCATCCATTCTGTCCGACTCCAACCACGAGCAACGCAAAACTCTGACAGTCATTGTCGTTTCAGCGCCCACTTTAATGTTTCATTGTACTTTACGCAGAAACGACTGGACTATTTCTTTCTTTTGTCGCGCTGACAAGCGGTGACAGTGATGCCTTTTTTCTTTGTTTTTTGCCGCGCGATTTTCCCAGGGGGGAGACGGCAACATAAGGCTGTGCTGCTGCGCTGGCAGAGAGTCGGCGCGGCACGCTGTGTGTGCTTTCACCGTAAAATCAATATCGGGGGGGGGGGGGGGGAGCAAATGGGAAAAGTCGTGCAAGTTTGCCGAGTCGAGCCCGAAACGTTCGCCGAATCGGGGGTCCGATTTTTCATTTCGTGGACTGCTGGTGCGGCGACGCGACTTCACAGAGGAAGAGCGAGGAAAAACAAAGGATTCGATGGGAATTTGGGGGACGTTTAGGTTCAAAACGAACCCACGGAATGATGCACGAGCGACTGTAACACGTGAGGTGTCAGAAATAAGCAAGCAACTCAATACAGTGACTCAAATAAGCAATCAGAACGAAGGCGTCTCCCCCGCGTCCCATTCTTCCTACCTGTAGTCTTGCGTCTTTGTTTCGGCTGCAGGGAGAAGATGACCATCAAAGCCCCCATGATGCCCTCGAGACTTTTTCTCGCTTAGTGATCTGGAAGTCCTGCTTGATTTCACGCGCTCGCTCGCTGCCCCCCCCTCCCCCCTCCTCCCGCTCTCAAGAGTTGAAAAACGAAAGACAAAACAGAAGAGACGCTGGCAGGGTCTCGCCTGGGAAAGCCAGCCTATCGTCCAAACTTCTCCTCCCTATTCGCCGTGAAAAAGGTGGGCTGCGCGTCGAGCGAGCGGAGTGGGTGTAAAACACGCGCGCCTCTCCGTTGAGTTTGGAGTTTGGAGGCGCAACGCTCTGCGTCTCTCTCTCTCTCTCTCTCTCTCCCCCCCCCTCCCCTCCCCTCGCCTGCTTTCTGAAGTGAGAGCTCGCCGGCTGATCCGCCGCGCCGCCGAGGCTACTTTGTACCAGTTGAGCACCGAGATTAATTGAGCGCTCGGAGAGGAAGGCGGCGGCACGCTGTGGAGGAGCGGCGCTGCCGCGCTTTTTCTCCTCCGCGGAGAGAGGGAGGGGAAACGGGTTGCCGAGGACGACCATTTCTCCACCTTTGCGCTGCCTGTTAACTACCACCACCCCTGCTGGGATGGGGAGGAGAAAAAAAACCACGCCGTGCTCGTGGCTCTAAGTAACGACTGAGATCTCAGGCTGGCGTACATATTTAAATCATCTACAAGCAATCAGTGTGTCTCCTCTGCTTCTGAATGTTGACAAGCTGTTTTAAAAACACCCTAATGGAGCAACATCAACATACCTGCAGTAACAGCATGATTCGATTAACTCTGCAATGAGGGTGTGACATCACTGCATCACTACACTGCTTACTGTGTGAGGGTCCAGAAAGTGTCTGGTTTGAAGGTACGAATGCAGGAAGCAGGAAAGAAACACGGGGTGACCCCCTCCTTCAACATCTCATCATACGCAGCTCGTTCCTGGAAGAACGAATGGATTGTGATGCAAGAGTGAATCGGGATTTGCAATAGTGTATAAAATCTCCGGCTTCACCGGGAGCGCCGGTTCCTAGTGCCTGCGTAGATCCCATGGAACAGAACTGATTGCTTTTTTTCAGTGCCGGCCCCGCGGCTGTTTGCGCGGCCGACTCCCGCCGACTTTGGGAGAGATCCGTGGGATTACAGCGAAGGTCGGTGGGGGTCGCGGCGGTCGGCGCCCACGCGTTTGCCGTTCTCATCCCCTTGTTCGGAGGCGAAGAGAGACGCCGGGGCTGATGTGACACATCAGAAAAGAACAACGGGAGAAAAAGTGCTTCCGCTCTTTGCGCCGCCCACGCGCGTTGCGCTTTCGCCGACGGCGTGACGACGGTCCAGTTCGGGAAGGGAACAGCCGGCTCCCGCAATCAAGCACCAATTTGCTCACACTCCATTAACCTGCTTCCTGCCGGGTGTGTGTGTGTGTGTGTGTTCTGCGTCGCTCCAAGGCCTCCAGCAGCTCTCAGACAAGACACCGAAAATGACTGCCGGCCGCACGTGGACCCGCTCTCGCCGAGTGGCCGCGCTCCGCGATCCCGACGAATTGCGCGGGCGACGACGAAGCGAAAAAAACGCGCCAGGCGGTGACCGCAGCCCTTCTGCAGGTGGACGACCTTTCGAATCGCCAGCGTGCACCCTATTTCATTTATAATTAGGTCCTCTAAAAAGACTCCCCCGCAAGCCAGGGGTGCAATTACCCGAGTCCGGCGCCTGCATTATGATACTCACATCCACCTTGAAAAAAGCCCTTACCGCGGCGAAACACCATCAACGACCAACAGTCGTTTCTGTGCAAAAGAACGACCCCCTTTGGTGAGCCATTCAACTCATACAGCTCCTAAACTCAGCAGGCACAGACCGTTTATTTAACGCCGTTTGTGCCGCACTGCACACATTTCTTTCTTGCACCAAGGCCACGCGATATCTAACGAGTTTCGAGGGAGCGATATAACTTTGAACAGCCGGCGCGATCCTACAGATTGGGACCTTTCTTTTGATATCCGCCGCAGACGAATCCGAACCTTTCCTTTCATCCTTCAGAAAAACTCTCTCCTTGAAAGAAACACGCATGAAAGGTCAACCGGCGCGCACGCACGAGCGCACCCCCCGGAAGCAGCTCGGTCCCAATTCAGACCGGCGGGCAAAAAACACGGCTCGAGTGTCACCGCGGGAACGTCGTCGGGAGCGTCGCCACTCGGCACGGAGCCCCGGGAGCTGGAAGCCGGCGTCCAAATCAGCTGAGCATGCCTGCTCAAAGGGTGGCGCGATTATGTCGCAGCAGTAATGGCTTTTCATTCAATTAAGACGCTCCGGAGAATGGGACGGAATAATCAAACGTCCTCGGGGTGAAAGCGTCTCCACATACGCCCGGGCTTATTCCGCACTATTTAGGAAAAAAAAAAAACAAGCTCAAAACAATCTGATTAACTCGTTTTGAGAGAGAAAATTCAAACTGCAGCATTAGTGTTTCCTCACACATTTCTGACATTTCTGCTGGATCATTCTTAATAACGAGGTCAAACCTTTTGTATGTTTATTCTGCCTAAAAAAAGTAACAATCCTAAGTATATTTAAGTGCTTTTGCCGCCCACAGATCACCTGTAGAGTCAACATGTCAGTCCTAAGTGGTGGATCCATGCTTTTTTTTCCCGTTCCCACCCGCACAACCCTCTCTTCCTGTTGTTTCCCTCGCTGATCAATCCGACGCCATATACGGCACTTCATTAAAGGCACCACAGTCGGCTCCGTGGGCGTGCGCGTTTGACTCAGACGCAAACCGGCGGGGCCTCCGGTGGGCAGTTACCTCCGCCGTCTCTCTTCGAAAACAATCGGGCGCGAGAAGGCGAAGCGAGCTCCAGCCGCCGGAGTGGCGGTCAAACGCGCGATGAGAGCAGTGAATCAGCCAAGTGCAGCAGAAGCGGGAGACCGAAACGGGAGGCTTGTGTAACGCACACACAAAGAACGATTACACTTTTCAAAAAGTTAAACTCGACTGTCAAAACACTCGCCGCTGATCTGCTCTCACAAAGCCTTTTTGTCCTCGTTTTTCTGACAGACAGAAAAAAAATGGTTCCAAAAACCCCAACGAAAATCGGCACAACGTGCTGGAATACAATAAGCAACTCAGAAGCAGGGACGCAACAGACTGTGATTTCGAGGACATTTGGAACAGGACGAGTTGTTTACTTGATTCAAACAAACAAAACAAAAAAAACGTGCGTATTCACACGTCTGAGAAGAAGCTATTCAAGTGTCGTCGCTGCATTCTCACAGAAGGAGTCTTGGAATCAACGTCTTTTGAATCGGTCCAACGTGTTGTGACATCGAATTCAAGCACCTTTATGCGATACGATCAGCTCGTCTCCATGGTGCGATTTCCGAGCATAAGCTCTGCTTTTCAATGCAACGGTCCTTCCTGCAATGGCCCAGGTTCTGCACATGGATCAAGAATCTTTACCCCTCTCACAGTGCAGTATTCATCTTGTCCATTAAGTGGCAGCAAAACGGCATAAATGCACTGGAGCAGCTGAAATGGCAAAGTCCCTCAGCTGTTCTGTCTGTGTCACTCAGCATGACAAGGAGCTGGAGTTTACCAACAATCGAGTCTTTCAGGCGTATCTGCATGAAACACAGCGTCATCACTGTACACAACATGACATCACCACGCGTGACACTTGCAAATAAGAGGAGCTGACACGCAGTCAGCAAATACACGTGTTCAGAAGAAACGTGCGAGGCGCCGCACACACACCAGCGGCGGGGCCAAGTCGAGGGCCGACCCCCACCTCTGTGTCTATCATCATCAATCATTCCAGGTTTCAACATCAGTTTGACATCATCAAAAAAGAGACTGAGAGAACCAAAACCTTGTACTGAACCGCTTCCTACAGAAGAGGGCGCTGTCACTCCTGAAAAGAAAAAGCAGGCCCACAAACCAAGCTGGCCGGGAGAAGCGTCATCTCTCCTGCTGTTTACTTTGGAGCCATCACATTGCGATCTTGTTAAAAGCCTGCGCGCCGCCGACTCCATTCCTCCAATCCAAACAGAGTTGGGATCAAAAGCACTCACCTTCCAGCCAACCAGGCTGCACGCAACTTTAAAGCGAAGATTAGAGGCCCTTGGAAAAAAAAAAAAATAAAAAAAAAAGGGACAATGTAAATAACAGAGAGCAGACATCCTTTTTCGTTTCCATGACGCAACGCCGCGCTCCGTCTCAAGGACCCTGCAAGGTGTCAGAGCTCATTTTTAAAACAAACTGTAGATCTTTTTTTTCCCTCTCTTTCCACCATACATTTTAATTCTCTGTCAACTTTCAGTCAGAGAAAGGAGAAGAAGAAAAGACGCGCACGCATCACAGCCGGCCGCCACCATCCGAGTCTGTTTGAAGGCGGCTGGCTGCCGAGGTCAGGAGGGAACACAGCCAGCTTCCAGCAAGACTCCATCCTCCTGCCCCCCCCGCCCCCCCGCCAGAAAACTAGCCGGGAACTGCAAGCAAAGCAGCCGGATCGCCAGCGGAAATGAAATTGTAACAAGATTAATTGTACGCATTAGGTGTGAGCACTCGCAAGTCATCAGTGCAAGACGGAATGTAAAAGTACCCACGGAGTAATGCTGGAGCCCCCCCCCGAGAAGGGAGAAAGAACAAGCGGTGGAACAGATTATCTGCTGCAGTATATTAGGGAAAAAAACCCAGAAATTAATGGTTTCTATTACGCTATAAAGACTTTTTCTTGGCTTTAACGAACCGGCGTAAATACGCTGACAATTCGAGACAGGTGCGTTCAAACAGCAGTGGTCGCAGGTAAACCAAAGGGTTTTTTTTTTTATTTGGGAAGGAATCTGCCTGCTGTTTGTAATTAACGATCAACCGGGGACGCTCGAGAGACAAACAGGAGGTGCCCGGCTTATGTTTCGCGCGCAGCGGGGGGCAGATTAGGTGTTGCGAGGGACCCGCTCGTGTTTTTTTTCCACCGTACAGTAAAATGTCATACGCGAAAAGGTTCCTCGGGTGCAAACCGATGATCAACGGCGACGCAGCACTAAAACATGCCAGAAAACGCGGACTCGGCGCTTTATTTTTCTTCCCCCGCGCGGTGATTAAAGTGTGCGCACTCCGCTTCCATCTGCAGAGCAGTTTCCTTCTTTTTTTTAACGATCGCCCCCGGGCCGGCGCGAGCGTGGCCGCACTGACGCTGGGCCGCTCTACCTGCCCAGATGGTCGGAATCAGTGGGCACCGGTGGCTCTCGGTGAGCGCCTGCATCCGGCCGCCATCAATCACGGACAAATATGTTCCAGGGAAAAGGCTTACTTCCTTTTCAGAAGGTGGCACGACACCGAGCGCGTGTCTTTACGGCGGGCCTGGACAAAGTCAAAGTAAGGGGACACCAAAAATAGCCCTCGTCCCCCAAAAAAATCGGCACCTTTAAGCACCTTTGGCCTGTCCGTCTTCTCTCTACCAACACAAACAACCAGCCGCCCCACATCCGCACAGGCCTGTCCAACGTGGACGCCGGCCAGGCAGGTACAGTTGGACGCGGGGCTCAGCGGCGCCCGCTGGAGTCGATCTGTCATTAGCCACCGAGCACCCCGTCGGCCCAGGCCCGTGTCACATTCTTTTATTACACCCTGACATGTACCTGCTGTCGGCGCGACACCGAGCCCGCTGTTAAAGATCAGTGCTCAGCGAGCCGTGGATGACAACACCGATAGGTTTCCAAAACAACATCTGAAAACCCGCCACGGCGAGGACGCAAAAGAAACGGGGAGGACCAAGCGGCACAGATGGTCCCAAGGACGTCAAATTTCTGTTTTCCTTAACCATGAGCTCTCGCCGCGTGACGGGCGGCGCCTTCACTCGCGAATCACGAGCGCTCACGCCCGATTCCATCTCCAAATGAAATGGGCGAGTCGTGCCGAGGATGAACCCAATAAAACCTCGCATGCGGCCGCATGACTGCCGCGGTTATTGGGGGGGGGGCGTCGTGGATATCGCTAAATAAGCAATCCGCACGCAAGATGAAAACATAATTTAATGCTCCCCTGAATCGGTGCGGCCCCCAACGAACCCCCACTGCAATAAACGCGGCGGCGCCCTCCGCTTTCCTCTTAGCAATATCACCCACTGTACATTCTCATTTAATACAGTGTCTTAGCTAATTGTGTTTTAGTTGGAACAGCCGCAGAGCAGTCGAGTCGACGGCGGGAGATTTCCGACTGAGCCTCAGTCATAAATATGCGCCGTTTAATCAGCCGAGTTGCGGATCCGACTCAGTGGCAAGTGTGGGGAAGCGAGAGCCTGTATGGTAATGAGCACAGCGGCAGGCGCTGCACTTATAGGAGCTGCAATGAGGCTTTTAATGGCACCTGTTTCTGAAGCAGACGACAGGAAGTTAAGCAATAAAACACCTTTTTTTTTTTTCAAAGTCATCGATCGAAAGCGCAATCTGGTGCAACCGCTCTGTCTCCTTCCTGGTGCCCACTCTCTAAACACGGGACAAGAAATTCAAAGTTTGCCGGGAGGGGTGTTTGTACTTCGGCAGCTTAAAGTTTCAGTCGTCACCTGTGGTGAGGAGAGACTCGCACAAGAGCGCCTTTGAAGTGACACCCTTTACCTTCCGCCTCGAGTGACAATTAGGAGATAATGAATGGGCAAGTCCAAGAGAATCATTTGGTTGAAGTGACTCAGTCACATGGAAATATTTGCCTTGAAAATGAGCATGAAGCAAAGCGGCGGAAGCTCGGTCTGACTCCACAGTAATTTATGATCCCCATCTTATTAGTATTATCAATTAATTAGGTCTGGCGAGTGCGTATCCCTGTGTGTTCTTCTATCGAAAAAAGTCGGGGGTTCCCGGCGGAGGAACGGGATCGCCGACCCCGTTGACGGACGAGCCCGAACAGCCTCCGGCAAGCGCCGGGGCCACCAAAAGGACCGTGAATGACACGATGATCGGGCCGCCCGGAGCTGCGGTCTCATCCAGGAACTATTCGCCCGATGACGGCTCGTCACCGGCGGCGACAGGTGAAACGCGAGCCGTGACGACGACACGCAAGCATCGGCTCTCTATTAATAAACCAGGGCGCGGTGGGGGGAAACCTTCCCCCCCCTTCCCCCCCTTCCACAAGAACTGCCGCGAGGGGCTCTTCTAACACGTAACCAAACGCTGTGTACGTGCGAGCGCCCGCCGCAATGCTCGAGTATCGCCCGCACTCTTGTGTTTCCTCACAACGAGGCCGCGCGACGGCTTCGTAATGTTTCATCCCGTTATGTCAGCGTTCAGTCAGCGATACCGACGGCGACGTTCGGCGGAAACAGTCGATTTACTTCGCCCGCTATCGGTCCGATCGGACTGCGGGGAGACAGGCGAGTGATTGCGAACAGGGGGAGCGTCCCCCTCGCTAAAAAGAGATGCGTTCGCAAGCCTAATTTAAAAGCCGAACTCCAGCCAGCAGCTTCTGGTCATTAATCCTCGCAGATTGAAAAGGGGATAATGGAGCGCGCCTTTGTTTCACGCCTTTCTGAATCGCTAAAGTTTCCTCGCAATAAAACACTTTAATCCTGACGGAGGACTCGGCACCTTCCCGCATCTTTGATCTCCCAACTCGAAGTGGAATCGATACGTTACAATCCAGAGGGGGCCGACCGGCCTCCCACAAGAAGTCCAGCTCACCCAGATCAGAGCCGCACACTTCAGCGTCGTCTGCCGCTCTTAAAGGCTGTTATTAGGCCCGGTCGCTGGAACGATGCGCCGACGCTGCAGAGACAAAAGCCGGACGCCGCTGGTAGCGCGTCGTCTCGGAGCGGAGGCTGCCGAACGGAACGCATCCTGTCGGGCTTATTCAGAAACGTGCGCTTCACACCAACAGAGGGAAACAAAGCTGTGATTAATGCCGCTGCCGTTTTTCTTAACAAGCTCAGACAAAGGAAGGACGACTGCTTCTGAACCAAACATGTGGTAAATCTCCCTGTAGTGATAAAAGTTACATTACGGGGCGCACGCGTGCGTGATTGTGTGTTTTTTGTTAGACAATAGCAGGAAAGTCATGCAACGCGATGCCCGGCTGGAGCAATTTTCCTGCACTTGAATCGAATCCGATGCTGCAAGAAGCAGAAACCACTTAGTTTTTGACTAAAAAGAAGGAGCAACGTGACTTCAGAACACCTTTAAAGGCTGGACCTAATCTCGAAACACCAAAGGCAACCGAAAACCGCAGCCGTGCACGCCCCCGTCAACCAGGCTGAGCCCCCCTCTCCTCCCCCTCCGCTCATCAAATTCACATGAAGGTAACCTGACTGGCAGAAACGCCTGTCTGAATTATGTATCGCGTGGTAAACACTGACCTCTCCGGGTATGGCGATCCGAGACATTTCAGTTTAGCATGATGTAAACAGAAAGCGATGAGTCCCCCCCGCCTCCGCCTCCCCCCTCCCCCCTCAGGGACGGTGGCCAACCAAGTTGGGCGGTTCGCGTTTGCTGCCATATTGACGCCGCACCGGCAGCTGTGGCTCCTAATGCGATGTTACGAGCGGGGGCCCCGTCTTTAACGGATCCTGTCATGGCTCATTGGTGATCCATATGCGGGTGTGAGGAAGCATGTGGCGAGGCCAATTATGAGAGTTGCCGACTTCCGCTCGCCCACCGTCGAGGAGCCGTTTCGCGGGTCCTTGAAGGGGACGTGGGGCCAAAGAGTCAAAAAGGGGCCCCTGAAACTCCTCTTATCTATTTATAGACAGCCGGCGGGTTCAGCGAGAGGTAGCGACTCTCTTCTTTTATTACCGGGCATCTGCCAACCAAACCCGACTCTGTGTTTGTTGTTATTTATTTCCCTCGTATCAAACCCGCACGGCGGGCGTTCCCAGGTTTACAGTCGCGCTTTTACCGAAACGCAATAACAATCTTTATGCTCCGCCGGCAGGACGTCGCCGAGAGAGACCGGGAATGACAACAGAGAGGTATCGAATGGCTCCGAGGTGGAAACGGCACGACAAAGCGCGGCGCAGAGCAAAACATAAAGAAGCAACAAAGCGGCCGCGAGTACTTAAGTTGTCTCGCGTCCGCATATTGAAATCTGCAGTCTGCGCTGTCCCCGGTGCAGGGAGGAGCCGCAGCTATTTTACACGTCTCAGCCAGGAAACATGTCCAATAACTCATCTATGGCGTCACCGGTGGCAACTCCCCCCCCCCCTCCTCCTCCTCCCACCCCACTCCCCCCTCCACTGATACTTGTCAGTGCTGCCGCAGTCTCTGAATCATGTGGTCTCCCTATTATTATGAGTGCAACAAACACAAACGCAGCGCGCGCAGGGGCTACACACAGCCTGCTACCCTTCAGACAGGCCGTTCCTCTTCCCGGGCTCCCGCCCGCCCACCGACTCTACATAACAAATGCAGCGGGTGAATGCGCCGAAACATGTCGACTCTCACCTGAGGGAGGGATTCACGTCGCGGCTCAGGCAGCAGAACACGGTGAGCCATGACAGCGCTCGCTGCTCGGCCCGTGGGCTCTCCCTCGCTCTCTCTCAGCATTAAGACATGGCAAGCCGTGTTGGTACCCTGCTCCCTCTTCTCTTTCCGCGAGGATGCAGCTAATTCTGACTCCGGGGTGAATTATAGAAACCCACTCAGTGGGGGTTTTTTACACTCCTCAATGCCGTTTTTAATGCGAGACCACCTCAAGTTGCGGCTGCTCCGCGTGCATTCGTCGCAGTGGCCTCGACCGAAATGTCGCTCAAGAGTTAATGCGTTCGATTTAACGGAAAATCTCCGGTGCGGCCAAATGAATGTGATGCGAAGAACCCGTCTCACGTTCGCCAAACGCACGCTCAGCCCCCGAGGTGAGTTGGCCACCCCGAGCTCGGATTTGTCAGAGCTCCGGGGGAGGCGGGAATGATGAAACGGCGCTCTTTAAACGCACTTAGGAGCAGCCGCCCCGTGGAGAAGGGCACACATCACTTGGTGAACCTCGACTGCCGCCCGAGCTTGCACCAACACTTTCTCTGCTCTTGAAGAAAAGCCCCGAGGCTGAAATACAGCACGCTGGGTGAGAGCAAACTGCAAAGCGCCTGCCTGAAGGAGCGCATGTAATCTAGATTAGGATGGAAACAGATTGGTATTGACCAGTCTGCAAGGACATAAATTTGTTGTTGAGACAATGTCAGAAGAGTGACGTGTAAATACTGCAATCACTCATTGCTGTAGCTACACTTACAGAAGGAAAAAATAGTTACATTATAAATTATCCTTATAAAAAACAACACAACACAGGCTGCCAGGTTTAAAACTACAAGAGTTTGAGTCAGAACTCCGCTTTACTGTTGTAAAATCCTCAATCTGCACATTTCCTTGTGTCATATGGAACATCAGGGGGAGAAAAGACACCTGGAGTTACAGTGAGCAAGGATGTGTCTGCCAGGAGCAAAGCGACAGCAGTTCAACAGCAGTTTAAACTTTCACAACCCTGATAATGTGCTTCTAGAGTGTTAAGAAGCAGGCAGGAGAAGGCAAGGCAAGGCGAGGAGTTAAGCCACTTTCCTTCCTGCTGTGTCGGTGCAGTCCAGCCATCCCGACTTCCATTAAAACACCAGAGCCGGCAACATATCACAGCAGAGACGTGGCGCACCGGGTCCCCTCCAGGACCACTCGCATCCGTGAAGACTGAGTGTTGAAACGGTGCGCGAAACGCTCTGAATCAGAGCCTGCAGGCACTGCGAGTACAAAATCCCATTTCATGGCCAAGCCACAGCGTCACACCTCAGCTCTGGATCCGGGTTTGAGGGTCGATAGTCGATCGATAAATTTCATTTCCCCCTCTTCATAGCTCAGCGACAGAAAATTGACCAAACTCATGAGAAGACGTCAAGACTGAGCAGACAGTCTATCGCAGGATTCATGCGACGGGCAGTTTAGCCTGATGGATTTCGATGTGACGGACCGATGCGAGGAAACCGCCTCAGATTAAAACGTTTCAATCATCACATCAGAATGTGTTTGAAATAAATACAATGGGGGAAAAAAAAGCCTGGAGGCTTCTGCCTTTCGCCAGTGTGCCAGGAAACGTTTGGCTTTGTTGGGATGAGAGCGATGGGTCTACAGGCTTTGTTCCAGGCCTTTAAGGGGGTTGGGGCTCCTGGGAACACGGTGGGAAACCGCTAAAGGTTAAACACTTCAAAAATGCCGCTGAGCTGATGGAAAAATGGTTCATAAAACAGAAAGTTTGAAGCTTTGCTTGTTTATTTTTGTGCGAGTTCATCCAACTCATCACAAAGTTCAAGGCTGAACGTTTGGGTGTTTTTTTTTTTCAAGAGGAACGTCTGATCCAACAGTTGAATTCGAAACAAGAGCTTCCCGTTTCTCTGCAATCGGCATGGATTTGCTGCAAATTCCCCGCTATGAAAAGGGCCTTCACAGCAAGGACTCCTCCTCCTGCCCGCAGGACCATAAAC
The DNA here is from genome assembly GCA_032164315.1 of Malacoctenus gilli. NCBI lineage: Eukaryota > Metazoa > Chordata > Actinopteri > Blenniiformes > Labrisomidae > Malacoctenus > Malacoctenus gilli. Next base: position 5,148,362 of record JASSRZ010000060.1, read on the forward strand.
CTTTAAGCTCCGTCAGAAGCACACTTTCTTTATTCTCACCCTCGGACATGACTCGCACATCAATTATTCACATTCTACCATTTGCGAGAAGCAGCGAATTGAATTTAGACCCAATAAAGTTCTTGTGCGAGCTCAAATCATCAGTCTTGTGCATGACAGAAAGCGCCAAACACGCAAGCGTTCGCGCTGCAGTTTGTGTAAAGAACAGGTAGAGAGGCTGAGTACAGTATAAATAATAAACTGTCCTGATGGGACATGATCCCGGTGTTGCGCATTCATAAATTGCTGCGCTGGACTCCGTGTTAGACGAGTGGAGTCATGCTGGGGTCATGAATAAGAAATAAGCGCAGCCACTCTCAATGATCCCATACATAAATCCCAGCAAATAAACACACACTGCGGGCTCGTCCTCGCTGCAGACCGAAAGAACTAAATCATCCAAACTCGGGCTCGTGTAAGGATCGGCGACGACGGCGACAACCTGATTGATTGCGAGTTCGTTTTATTTATCGCTTCTTCTGATTGCGGAAAGGTAAACGGCGACCTCGCAGGGTTTGCAGATGCGACGCGACGGGCCGGTCGCCTCGAGGTGTATTTCGGTTCTGTTCTGTCAAGGCAGAGGATGCAGGAGCCCTGCGTGCTGTGACATGAGCCCACGCAGTGACCATCCTCAGGGTCGAGGGGTAGGGGGGTTGAGGGGGGGGGGGGATCCTGGCAGCGCCACAGATAAACAAAGATATACAGGCAAGTATGGAGGAATTAAAAGAGCAACTTTGGTGCCCTTCCCATCATTTATTTTGATAGGCCATTAAAAGAAAAAAAAAACAAAAAACAAAGCAATGGTTGACTGATCAGACTTGCAGAGCCGGGCCAATCAGCATCTGCATAGGTTGTAAAACAGTGGTGGGCAATCAGAGGCGACGGCACGTGAGGCGACTGCACATCGAGAGCAAAGGGATGTGTTGTTTCCCCCTCCGGGATCAGAGAACGTCTTCATGGAGCGATTTTTATCGTTTAACGGCCTCAAATTAAACGGATGTGCCTGAAGTGTTGTGTCCTGAAACCAAGAGGGGGGGTGTGAAGGAAATCGCACCATCAGTTGTTGGAAACACCCACGGGGCTCAAAGGACTTCAAAGTTTTTTGTTTTTTTTTTTCCCCCAAACAGAAGGCACCAGCTGGCCCTTCATAACAGAAGTCTACCTTTTGAACCACTCTCTTCTTTATCATTCCACTGCTTAACCCCGGTCGCGCCGTCTGTTTCGGCACGTCCCAGCTCGTGCCGGTCAAACCGCCGAAGCGCATTGATCGTTTCGTTAAGCGACGCATAATTGCGGGCGAGTGGCGTGCCCTGATTGCCTCTGGGCTTCCTCCGGACCAATTTGTCCGCTTGTCACTTGAGGGGCTGGAGCTAAGAACTCGGTGTGTGTGTGGGAGGGGGGCAAGGGAAGGAAGACTGACGGGAAATGTGATCCCCTCCTGACGTCTGGAGCCCCCCCACCCGTCCCCGTCCTCTGCTTGCTGTGTTTATTTTGCGTTTCAGGGCACTGACAACTGACAGTCACAGCTCATGTTGGAGGCAAAGAGTTGGCTTTCAGTCGTGAGTGAAGGACAACTCAGGCCTGAACCCGGTCACTCGATGTTTGCCGACAACCAACTCGCAGATCAAGCGCTCGCCGAACAGAAATCAATCGATGGCCGAGCGCGGCGTCTCATTTATTCTTTGTAATCCGCAGAGAATAATCACCTTAACCCACCACGGCAGATCACTTAATCAGCATAACCTCCTTGAAGTATCAATCGACTTGCCGATGCCGTCCTTTCACGGACGGCACCGTGAACGATCCATACCGGCCAATCTGGTCTGAAGCTTAATGGAATTTTCACGCATCTGGTGCAGGAGATGAAATTTTCCAGCCGCACGGCTTCCTTTCAAAAAGAATATCTGCCAGCATCTTTGAAATGATCATTTCAACAGGCTCCTCTGAGCATTTTCTGCTCGGGATTGAACCAGACCATTGCAGAACAAAAAAAAAAAGCAACCCATTTTTCACGTGTAATGGGGTCGTCCATTAAACATGAACCTGGAGGTGCCATCATTTAGCTTGGCGCCACAAATGAGCAGCTGATACTACATGAGATACAGTCGCCATGAGACACCCGCCGACGGAGGGGCGAAGAGAGAAGAGGGAGAGAAAAAGGGAAGGGAAGGTGCAGATTTAACACCGTCCACATTCAACCTTCAGTTCCTCCAACAGCAAGGATAAATTCACCACCAGGGACCCTCATTTCCCCACCCCTCACCCACGACTTTCCCAAGGTGAGACGTTCAGATGTTTTTCTTTTATCAACCTCTGCAGCAGCCTTACAGTCCAGTAAAACACCGGATCGTTGCATGCAACCAAATGTAGGCTCGTTGCTGGTTTATTTCTTCTTTTGAACAAGAATCAAACAACTGCTTGCTGTGGGAAATCAAATGATTGTGGTTTTCATCTACGGCCCATGCGGGATACATTGTTGCTTCCAAAAGCGGGGAAATCACACAACAAGCAAAGCTCACAGATCAGCGTTTCTCCTCCCGGCTTGTTATAATAAGGAACGTTGCTGATTTTTAATCCGTCTTCAATTGGGAATCCTCAAAAATGAAGAAAGACAAAAAATCAGGTCATCGAGATTTCGGAACAACCGGTTGCTGCCAGCCAACCTTCTCCACAATATATAATCAAAACCCATGGGTGTCTGATTACGCGGACAATGGCGGTGTGAAACACTGCGGAGAGATCTAGCCCGCTACTGTACCGCACTTGAAACCCCACACCGCCATCCCATCGCCAGACAATATCAACCACCCCCCCAACCCCCACCCAAGAGAGCCTCGTCTTCGATGGCACTTTCCATCAGCACGACGTGGAGCCCGCTGCGTCACTCGCAAGCCACCCAGTGCACGCCGGCGCTCGATATTTGCCCTTTATGTACCAAGCCGTAGCTCATCACACGGCCCGAGCGAAGTGACGGACTGTAAATCAGGGAGCTAATGAAAAGTTAAAGCAGGACACCAATAAAAATTCATAAGGAGCGATACCGAGTGGGAGAAGTTAAATGTGGGCAAGCGTGCTCGTTTTGATTGAATTGCGACTGTACCTCGCAAAATTATGAGTTTCGCAAGCGGATATAATTTATGACCCTACCTGCTATCATTAGGGTCGGATACTTACATGGCACACATGCATAAATGCATGCAATACACTGTGTGCATCTGCGATAAGGTTGCCTCGGGCTGGGTACTCTCCATTCAAAATAAGAGAAATTGCAATACATCACAGCGGAAGTGTAATGCAATCTCCAAGATAGATGGGGGAAAAAAGTGCGTGCGGCGATGCGAGCGTAATGAGGAATGCACTTGGTGTGATATAGACCCCGGTTTGCCATTCGGTTGGACACCCTGCCGCTGCAACCTAATCCAAATGTCTTTTAAATTTCTCTTTAATAGCGCCATACATTCAACACAGGCCACCACATGTTGGCTTCCCTCCAAGACCAAACAAATAGATAGAGATGGCGATGATCAGCTCCTATCTGCATCCACTTAAACTATTCGATCAATCAATCACAAACTCGGTGCGTTTGTCGTTTTCTATCATGCGGCGTCGGGACGTCCAGCTCGTCCGTCATCCGCATCGCCTCAGAAAGCATCAAAGAGGAGCTTAATGTTTGCATGATGGAGCTCGTTTAATCGCTATTCCCTCTTCCCAAAGACCTAATCTCATTAAACAACGCAACACTGTGCAGGGAGCTTGATTGATTGCGGGTTTTTAAAAGACGGTTAGTATCCAGAAGACGCTGCTCGGCAATCAACTTTGCAAATATTGCAACGAGGCGCGGGGAAAACCTTCAGGACAGTCAGGGCCTTCTCGTCAGTTCTTGTTTGCCCCTAATTCAAATAGTTGTGCTTTCCACGAACAATCGCCAAATGAAATGTTGTCGATATTCGCATCAGAAGTTTAGTTTGGCTGTTTGTTTTGTTTGCTTGAGGACTCAAAATAGGTTCGAAACCCATCACTATGTTAATTTTGAGAAGTATTCTCCATGTTTGTTTGTATGTACGGATGACACATGCTCGCTCTACTGGTCCACACTGAGCTCATGCAGAAGGAGAAAGAGAGCCACCTTTGCAAGTCTCCCAGGTCTATTTTTTGGAGGTGACACTATTCCTCAGACATATAACATGATTACGAAGCAAAGCTCTTGAGCTGACCCCGAGGGTCTGTTTATGCCAGAGCTCTCAGCTCAGCCCAGCCAGACGTGCGACTTCAGCCTCATCGGCTGCCTCAGTAGATAAACAGTTTAATCTTCAGATGGGGACCGTTGGAGACACTTTTTTCTCTCTGTGATTTACTGTGAAACTCTGGCGAGTGAAGTGACCTTGATGGGCAGTTTCTGGACGGTTTATATGAAAACTTCACACCCAGCGAAATAGAAATCGATAGATGGTGTTTGCACCTTGCCTTGCATTTTATAGCTCTAACTGCTTCTTTCAATATTTCATTGTTTTTATCCCGTAAAGACTGAAATACTATTTGGCATCCGCAGCAAGAATGGACACCACTGAGAATCGTTCGTCTGACTCATCGCCCCGGCAGCGAGCGATACGAGAATGGAAATACAGGAGGCAAATATTGCTTTGTCTGCATCTCTCTCCTTTCTCCTTTGGCTTTTCCATCTCTGCTTCGCAGACTCGACTCCAGTCTGTTTACTCTGGAGAAGCTCGGATTACACTTTTTTCTTTGTACACAAACGGGAAGGTGTTTTCCTCCGTCTATAGAAGATTACAGTTGTACGCGACAACAGAAAAAAGCATCCCTGTGATCAGCGAAGACAAAACTCCCCCCGTTCCGTCTCGCTGTCTCTGGCTCCGAACAAAACTTTCCACAGTTGTAATGAAAGCCGCTTTATTTCTGGGATTTCACAAACAGGCGTACTGCTCTGACATCCAACCCGGCGCTCCGGCCCTGGACTGCGTTACGCCGCCTCTCCATTGTTGTGAAGCAACATGCCCGGACATCGGCAGCTGCGTTTTGGCCCTGAATGCGGCGAGGCGGCTTTGTGGCGATTGTCACGGACCCGGGGCCCGCAAACGTCGGCCTGTTTGCACTGTCCTCAGCTGTCTGAGCGTGACAGCGCCGCGTCTGACCTGACGTGACACCGGCGGAGGCGGCCCGCCTGCTGCGACGCCGCCACCACCCGATGGGAGAGTCTCACCTCTGCCTGTTTGTACGAGGCGGAGAGCTCCTGCCATGCATTCAAATGAACACACGCAAAGCTCCTCTCAGATTTAAAGGCAGATCTGATTAGAATGATGGATCCTGGGACACAAATCGATTCCACGCAAGCCATTATTGGGGGCATGGAATCCATTCAAGGCATCGTTAATCCTGATGAATCGTTAGCGAACTACAATTCAATTACATTGGATTTGCATGATACTGAGCATAAATACTGAGCTCCTCCCTTCCCTGTGAGCTTAGCTCGGAAAAAAATGCAACAGTAACAGATCAGAGGAAAAGACCGACACTCCTTGGGGGTCTCAGTATAATCACAGAAGACGGCAGAAGGAAAAAAAATAGGCCTACAATGAGGGACAAGAGCTAAACGGTGATCCATCCTTATCAGCTATAACTCTAACGCGGCAGCCAGTGAGCAGCGACGGACTGGTCAGGAGGGATGGGCTGCTGCTGTACCGGCCAAGCGCTTGGTGAGAACTGAGGAAGAACCTCTGTAAACAGCAAACACAAATACCTTCTCCTACGTTGCTTTGCATTTAAATTGAATTTGCGCTGGTCTCAGTGGTGCATGGAAAATGCAAGGGGGGGGGGGGCGCTGAGGAGAAAATACAAAACGACTTCTGGTTCCCAACCGCGGATGCTCTGGCGCTCCGAGTGTTCGACATCACCTTCCGTTTCCCCACCGCAACACTCCCAACATGCTGAGTCGCCGTCATTTAATCCGTTTTTTTTTTCGGGCGATGCGTTTTGCAGCGTCATGCCTTAAAGGGAGCGAGCGCGGCCACTTGTCTTACTGGCAGGCTCGGCGGGAACTGTGGCGAGAACTGGAGTCTGCGTGTCATTAAAGATTCAAGGGGGGGGGGGCTTCTGATCAATCTGGCACGGCTTCGGGGCTCGACTGGTGGGCATCGCGCGAGCGTTCAACTGGTGGTCTCCGAGGCTGCTGGGCACGGATATCAGCCCGGCTGAGTTATTGTGGGAAGAGCAGCCTGTAAGCTTTAAGGTCAGTCAGACACAGCTGATATGGGACTGAGTGCCGCTCTGCGAAGTCATCCTGAACAGCATGAGCATCCAATCCAGCTCTAATCTAGACTCTGGATTCCCCATTTCCCCTAAATGAATATCATCTACAGCTAAGCGCCAACTCAGCACACTCGGTGTGACGATACAGCTCCTTCAACCCGCTCGCACAGATTAATGAGGCAGGGAAACTTACACTGCGACACATGACAAGGCTCACTCCAGCTAATTAATCAATTGATTCGTCTCCGAGCCGGCCCGACGGAGGTTCAGCGGCGACGCCGGCCGGCCGGCCGAGCTCCAGCTCCGTTTAGAGGCGCCCGGTGTTGACACGGAGTTAGCCAGGTAAGTAATGGGGCCAAGGGGTGCATCTGTCGGCGGGATGACGGAGAAGGAGCTCCATTTTCTGCATGGTCGTCCACGACGGGCGCTGCCAGTCAGAGTGACTGATTACACCGGTTTACAACGGGAGAGGAGGAGGGAGGAGGGGGGTGAGGAGCCGACGGGAGGAAGGGAATGGATCGGGGCTCGATCTTGGCATGAAGGCGGTCCGCGCCGCGCTCGCTTTCACACGCGGCCTCGACCCCGAGGAACAAGGCTGGGCTTTTAGTGGTCTCCACAAAGAGCCCGGTGTGATAACGATCATGCATCAACTGCTGAGAGCGGCGCGAAAAAAAAAAAAAAGGCTGACTTAGAGGAAACAAAAGCAGAAAAGGACTTAGAAAACTGGATAAAGCGCTGCACAAAAACACGACAGGAATCCTACGGTTGTCCCACAACACAACGCGATGAAAACGACACCCCAAAAAACAACAAGGTACAAACTCTGGGATGTGCGTCAGTGCAGCGTCGGCTTCCGCGGCAGGAAACAAGGAGCCGGCTCTCACTCAAGGACGACCTGCTTCGCACTGGCCGGTTCTAACAGGATGTAATTAAAAAGTACAAGACTATTTACACAACCTGCCTCGACGCACGGGGCCCCCTCACACAATATGTTTTCCTAACACAGTCATTAACTCGGTGGCTGAAACACAGCAGCCCGAGAAAAAGTAGTTTTTGTAGGGCAGGTATTAAAAAAAAGGAAAAAAAGGCCCAAACAGCGACGCCGATGACGTGACACACTCCGTGTCCCGTCCACAGGTTTGATTGAGAGTCTCGTTCAGAGTGCAGCAAAGGGAACGTCAAAAGATTACAGCAAAGGAAAAACGGGCTGTCATGTTCTTCCTGCCTCTTGTCCACCGTTTCCATTTTCTCTGTTTATCCGAGCGTTTGACATTTTACGCAAACCTCCGCGTTCGGTGGTGGTGGGGGGTGGGGGGTGGCGGGAGAGATTGATCTGTGTGAAATTTCAATCTGCAACCAATCAAAGAAGACATGGAGACCATTTGAAAACATTCGTTTTCATCAGCGGATCCGCGCGCCGCTCGGGGGGGGGGGCAAATCAAATCTGGAGGACAAAGTGAAATAAAGAGATCCAAATTCCTGCGAGACCGCGCTTTTTCCAAAACTCACCCCCGTGGTTGGACTGTAGAGAAACAACGCATATTAATTTTAATAGCGTCCCCCCCCCCTCGTCTCCATTCTGACCCTCAAAGGGTGTATTGATTTTCTATTGTTGGTAAGGAGCTGGAGCAAGGTTGCAGTCCCAGTAATTGCCGGTTAACGGTGCATGGCGAGGACATTGTCCCTCCTATCTGGGAAGCGAGGAGGTCCGCGCTCCGCCGAAAAACGCCGGCCAGACAGCTGACACCGGGAAACATCGGAAACAAAGCGCCTCGGCGGCACCTTAAAATTAAGTGATTGAGAGAGGAGATGAAGTTGGGATAATGCGGGCGGAGGAGGGGCACGGGGCGGAGGAGGAAGAGCCAGCGTGGGACAGCGGGGGGGGAGGGACTTTAATTGAAGTGAACGACGGCGATGATCATTTGCTGGAGAGTCGGAGCAGACGGGAGGAGCACTGCGGTAACATAACAATTCCCTGAGGTGATAACAACAACAAGAAAGGCAAACAACACCACACCAAACACATTACAACTCCTTTTTATAGCGAGCGCCGCTCAAAGGCAACGTCTGCATTTAGCACATTTACTCAGTATGGCTGCCGCTTTTGTCTGAGGGCAGATTTCCTGCTTGTTTTGCGACATTTCCACGCAGGCGTGCGCGCCACACTAAAAATAAACCAGGCCACTCCTTCCTCTTTAGAAAGACCCTCGTCTACAAGGAGGAGTGGAACTGGGAAAACTGATTACTGGGGCAGGCAGGGGTGCGATTCGAAATGACCACCGACCGGTGGAGAATGCAAATGCGGAGAAACGAGAGGAAACGCCAACCGGACAACACGTGTGTGTGTGTGTGTGTGGGGGGGGGGGTGTTGTTTCGGTGGTGATGTAGAGCCGGTCGATACTATTAGAAATAAAACCCCACGGTGAGGATGTGGCAAGAAGCAGCAGGCGGTGCGCAGCAGCCCTCGTCCGTTCGAAGACCTGCAGTTTGATATCCCTCCATACGCCAAACTCGAGCAGGACACTTCAGCGACTGGCTCATCATTCGCTCGTTAGTTCTGGTAATTAATAACGTGCGATCGCAGAGGTGGCGGAGGACAGCTGTTTGGAACGACAGTCGGAGGTTTTTCACCTGCAGTGGAGCCTCGCAGGGAGAAACGGTGAATGATTTAGAGCGCCTTAATCCCGACCTCAACAATAACCAGGTCACAGAATACCTTCGCCGTGGTCCTCAAAGAGCAGCAGACATCCATTTTCCACTCCACTGAGCACACTCTCCCTCTCCTGTTTTGCATAACACAAGGCCAGATTGACTTGCAGCGGCAGCCGCTCGTTCAGTTTCACAGCGGGCCGCGGACGGACAAAGCCCGGGGTTCAGCCGTTCTCGGGACGTCAACCGTAGGGTCCAGTGATCGCCGCCGAGGACGGCGCGTCCCGCTCGGATCAGCCAAAGAATCTGTGCCGCTCCGGCGTTGGCTGGCCACGCAGCGGCGGTAACCAGAAACCGGGTAGAGGGCAGGGACACCGTGAAACTGATAGACAGTAACCAGGCTCTGCCTGGGACCTGATACACATATCGCAGTCAAACGTCCTCGGCCCCGCGCTCGCCAAAAGGCAGCCAACCCTGAGAAAGGGGTCGTGGTGAAAGGTCAAGGTGCAAGGTTAAAAGAAAGCCATTTCCAGATGACACCAGTCCTTCTTTTTCCATTATGCAAGACACCAGAACAGGTGGGTGGACGCCGGCGACGACAGCTGCACGACCTGTTGCCTCAAGTCAGTGTTTGCTTGACGTCTTGCTCCACTGAAACAGTTTCAAATCCGACTATGACAAAAGAAACTTTAACATCAACAGCTCATTGAAAACATACTTTTAAACAAGACAGAAATCTTTAGGAGATTTGGAAAAAAATGCATTCTCTTCCTTATTTTTTCTTGCAGTCATTCGGGTTCAAACACTTCTTCAAACGGCTCGCACAGCAGGTGAAACGCGGCAAAAATAATTAGGCAAAAACTTTGAAGGACGGACGATTTTGTGGCTCGCCTCTTTCTTTCCCTGCGACGACCCAGAAACCTTCCACAAACACATACAAACTCTTTTTTTTGTGTGACGGCGATTCACGCGGCCTCCCGGGTTAATCAAGCAGCGGCCGTGTTGGTTCAAGGCAGATAAAAGGAAACATTACGCAACAGGCTTTTCCTTTTTTGTTGTCAGTTACTGTATCGCCTGAGCAAACAATGTGCACAAAACACTCGTGTGCAACAGAGAGACGTGCTGGTTTATAGCTCCACGTTAAAAAGGTGCTCAAAGTGAATGTTTCGAAAGAGATGTTGACAAAAAAAACAGGAACAAACTCAAATATTTATTCCTCTTTCCGAACTTGACAAACAACAGAAGAGACGGTGTTTGGGTTTTTCCACGGAGCAAAGTTAGAAAACTCATCTGCATTGTAATGCTATAATCTGCTCGGCGACACAGCCGAGCGAACCGGCGGTGTAAATCAGGACCTGTTACTTGAAATTTAGAAGGGGGGAGCGCTGACGCACGGCCGCGATGCCAACCCAACCTGCCCGCGTGTATCAAATATTCAGTGTTTGGTCAGGGATTATGGGCTTTGAACGTGCTGTCCTCATGAGACAGGTGGAACATGACCTGCTAAGAGCCATCAGGAAACCAAAGAGAGGGAAACAAAGAAGGGCCCTCGCGTCACTGGCCAGGCCCCCCTCTCACACACATGTGCTCACAGGCACCAAGCACATTTAAACAAAGTCATTAAATGGTCTTTTTAGAGAGGTTTTAAGTTCAGGGACTATGTTAACTAATGAGTATCACATGAACGTGCAAGTTCTGGAACCAAAACCTGCGATTCATGGTGGTTTTTTGAAGGTACGGTGGTTTTCTGGCACTCCAATTAAAAAAAAGGCATCTTTGGTTAATTGGCGAATCTAAATTTGATTACATGTGTGGGTGTCTGTCTCACTTCGAAAGCCTGAAGTACCCATTTTTTTCAAAATCAAACCCGGAATGTGGCATATATCAGCTGGAAGTGCGAGTGCATCCTTACGGCGTCGTGCGAGGCTGAAGAAAACCGCTGTCGACTCGAGAGGGGCAAAACAACAACAACAAAACGCAGGTGGTAGATGAGTGTCAGGCGGAGCGACTCGTGAAGAGAGTGCGCGTGACAGCCACCGTGGCGTCCCCTTGTGTGGCTTCCGCGCCTGGTGTCAAAGTCACAGAGGAGTTGGGGGAAAAAATAAATTAGAGATCGGTGAAATCTTCACAGCATTAAGGGATGTTAATAGAAAGCCCGCAGCCTTCAGATTTTTTTTTTTAATATTGGCGAGAGGCTGAATAAATTAGCACTGTCCTTGATTTGTCAACCCTGATGCGACATGCTCCATAACTGTCGAGGTCCTGAGTGTGAACATCATGTCCCTCCTGTCTGCTCTCGAGACGAGACAGAAACTTCCAGTTTGGAGGTTTGCAGACGAAAAGTTTAGTTGTAACTGAACTTTCGCGTAATCCCTGAAGGCAGCACTTCGATTAGAGACCCAATCAGCTGAATTAGCAATAAAAATCCTATATTGAGCAATGAGACGGAAAAAAAAAGGCAACCGGTGCATTTACTTGGACCATTGCACACAGCATGGCGCCCATTTGAAAGCAAGAAATTCCGACTGTTCAGCATTGTTCCATTATGGAGATATATTCATCCTCGCTGCACTGACAAGCTGAGGGGAAAGGATTGCGATCAGAACAAGTTAGCGACGCGCCCATCACGGCGCCGGCTGTGCAGCGAAAGCAAAGTTTTCATAATTCTAAGTCGCGAAAGGTTGCGAGGGGGGCATGAGCGGCGATGACAAACGATACGTCCGAATCGGTTACCGGCATGCGAGCGGGAGCTGATGAGAGGAGAAGGATGATGCATCACAAATTGCGGGCCGCCTGACAGCCAGAAAGGAAATCCAAAAGTCTTAATCTGATTGAGCCCAAACGGCAGATTGACTGAGTTCTGCATTGCGGCGGAGGACATTTCAAACCTCTCGCCGCGCCGCCGAGAGCCATCGGCGACACAAACGGTGCCGCTTCAGAGCGAGCGGCGTAAATATTGAGCTTCAGGACGGGCGAGCGGCCCTTGTTCGTGTCGCCGCGGCTCCGTTGGATAAGTTACCGGAGACGGAAGATTTCCCCCCCCGGTGCGGGAAGCCGATAACTTTCTGCCTTTCAATGGATTGAAGAAGTGCTGACGCCGCGGTTTGGATTTATAACCGGGGACGCTGCGCGCGCGTGATTTGTTTTCACCGCAACGCAGTCAGAAAAAAACTCCAGGCCCCGTCGAGCTGCAGAAGGGGGTCCCGGAAAACCAACGGGGGACCCCGGCCCTGCTTGCACGCTGGGCTTACCGTGATCAATCGATGGTTTCCTTTGCTCACGGAAAGACATCGAATAAATTCGCTTTTGATTAGGGCTCCATGTCGGCGAGGATGACTGCTGTGTAAACGAGGATGTCAGGATGGGAAAACAGCTTCCTCACACGTCTGGATCGAGGAAGAACAGACAAGAAGCGTAACACCAAATCGTGCCCCCCCCCCCCCCCCGCATGTTTGGTTACATCCCACCCTTCACCCTCGCGCATTGTGCTGGCCTGAGCAACTAAGTGATCAATGAAGCAGCGCCTGTGAGGCTGTTCTGGGACAATGAACATCTCAATTAAAATCCCCCCCCCAATCTGGTAAGCGACTCCATCTATCATCCTCTTCCTCTGGTCACCCGAAGTCGGCCGAGCCGGCTTCAACCCCGCTCGGACTCCATTTATATTCATCCGCAGCCCCGGCCTGGGCGATAAGTTAATAATGATGTGTTTATAGAGAATCGGATCCACCCGGGTGGAAAGAGGCTCATAAATACCAGGAAATGGCTTTTTCTCAATGCTATATGTGTAATGTCTTCTCCTTCATGAGCTTAAGCTGCTGGCTTCGAATGTGCCAAAGATGAGATTTATGCCGCAGCATGATACTTACGAGGTGACTCGCTCTTTACAAGGTCAGGGAAGACAAACAATACAGTTTTAGAGTCAACGGAAGCATTAAGAGACTAAAAATAGCCGAAAGTTGGACACTGCTTTTACACACGATGCAGTTCACATACAAAACATACAATGAACGCCACCTTCTGCTCCATCTACTAGTTTCTGTTCATATTTTTGTTCGGTTTCTCCTGTGCAGCGTCGTTACAGTAATTGGCTTTGTCCAAAGGGATATAATGTCCAGCCTTGTGTTTTACGTGATTAATAATTCACAGCGTCTGACATTGATGGCAGAAAAACGCAAATTTACGCTCAGACCAACAAACGTGACCCACGGTGCAACACGAGCGGCGTTTCTACCAAACCGCTGCTTCCAGGACACAAAGGGAAATTACTCCCTAACATACACTAATCATGTTATCACCAAATGGGAATTGCAATCTGACCTAAACGACTCACTGGTAGCCATGGAAACCAATGGTATACTCCTCTGGGGAAATGATGTGGAGGGTTTGTTTTTTTTTCCCTCTCAAGCTTCAACCCACCCTGCCTATGTTCACTGGTGTGACTGGGGAGATGAAACCATCCAGTTCTTTCATAGCGCTGCCCATTGATGAGCGTGGGGGGGGGGGGGGGGGCTGTGTGGCCATCGCCCAACCACCCTGCTGCGTCTCGTCGTCTCAAAGGT
>JASSRZ010000060.1:5171279-5189598 GCA_032164315.1 Malacoctenus gilli
CGGTGCCTTTCCGAGCGGCGTTGTCAAGGCAGCTCCTCACCTCTGACAATGAACTACATTTAGCGCCGCCTACATCTCTTACCGAAGTGGGTCACCTTCTGTGTAATTGGTGCCCTTATCAAACCGCGGCGCCGGCTGTATATCTTGAAATGGGAGGGCAGAGGAGCTAATGCGCGGCGCCTGAGCAGCTTGATAATGCATCCAGGTGAAGTAAGCGTGAACGCTGACGTTCATGGACGACAGTTGGGTAAAGATGCAACATTAACTGACTGGAATGTGCAAAGAGCAACTTGTTGGCTCATAACTCAAAACTCTCTAAGAACTGAACATTAGTCTTCAAAATAAAAGCATCGGGCAGTTTCCCAGTTCTCTATAAACACGAGTTTGACAACCTCCTGCAAGGTAACACTTTGACTCCTCCCTACTAATGCTTCCTCCCTCAGTTTGCCGATGTGTTAAGCTCTCAACAGCTCCTCTGTAGTTCACTCAAGAAACAAAACTGGCAGTGCCATCTGGCAACTCTTTATCATTCTCCCAACAGGACAAGCATCAGGCATTACAAATCAGCAACAGCGACTCAGACATCGACACTGTTTGCATACTAACATCAGTCGCCCAGTCACACGTCTGAATATCGCGTTGCAAGAAAGGGAGTCCAGGACCGCAGCGGAGAGGAAGGTGATTGGATCACAAGAAGCGTGTGTCTCCCATCTGCTCGACGGCTATCAAGTGAGAAAAAGGAACATAAGAGTAAAAGAAAAAGCCCCAGATGACCACAACGGCTCCATCACACGGCCAGGAACACCAACTGGCACCTTTCATGGTGTGAGGACGACTAATCCCAGTCCCCCCCCCCTCCCCGCCACAGCTCTTGCTCATCCTCACCAGCTCGGAGAATCTCCATCGCAGGCGGTTTTAAGGACATGCTGGCATTTCCTGTGGCATTTAACAAAAAAACTGCTCGAGTCAAAAACCGGTAGTGGAGGTGGCAGGAAGCGTAAAGCGAGGAAATCGCAAGTAATGAAGACGTCGCGGCACGAGACAGAAAGCGACTTGGTCCTGCCTTCCGGAACATCATCACTCAGCGCGATCAGCGTTCGAAAGAACAATCTGGAAAGCATCAAGTCTTCGTATTTACACATCCAAGTGACCTGAATTATCAGAAAATCATCAGAAAGTGTTTAATTTAGAGGAGAAAAAGAGCAGAAAGGTCTCTTTCATAGATATCTTTTACTCTCTACAGTGAGAACACAAGGTCACATTAAGGTCAAGCGACAGTTCAGATCACAGAGTGAAGCTCCTGGCTTGAGAAATTGATTTTAATAAAGGAGAACTTAATAGAAACATCTCAGAGGGCTAAAAAAAACCTCCACCAAGACGCCTGTTCACCACATAAATTTAATCACTTGTTACTTGTACCAGACCTCTCCACTCCTGCAATTTTCAACCAAAATCAATCAAAAACTTTCAATTATTTCACAGACAGACAGTCCGTCGAAGCAACAGCTGCACACACACAACTCCTTGCCGGCGGCAATAGCCTTTTGTCAAATCTTGTTCTGGAAATATTCTCCCAAACCTGGCTGAGATGTTGCATTTCATTTCAATTATGCTCACAATCAAATGAATGGTGCCAAACAAGGACACGGCTTTATCTCACTTTCATTTCAAGTCCTGGAGATGCGCGGACGTAATTGACGGAGTGGGATGAGATGCGAATCTTCGGGTTTGTACAAAATAACACATTTTCTGGGGCATCGATCGAGATACGCTGGCCGAGCGCAGATCAATCTGCGGCTGAAGCTCATTTCCTTCAAAGGAAAAACAGAAAAAGAGAAAATTCTGTCTCCCGGCAATTGAACACACTTGTTAAAATCTTGTAACTTTGATACGTTTTCAAATGTTGCTCGAGCCTTCTTGTATAGCAACCATACGGGAGCCAGCTATATGGGTCTGTGCAAGCGCCAGCCAATTGGCCCCCTCCTCCTAATCTCCAGAGCATCCATCACACAGCTGCGCGGAGCCAATACAAGGCAGACTTCTTGTTAACATGGCAATGAAATCCAATAAGAGCAAGATGTATGAACTGTATTTACATCAGATCAAAAAAAAAAACGATTATTTGTTTGACTTCTGGGTATTTTTGGGGAGTTTTTGCCACTTGTGAAGTCTTTTAAACATGATTGAGTGCAACCGCTCAACCAAAGGATCGACCGGGCGTTCGGAAGGACTGCGCGCATTAATCCCGGCGCACTAAATCATTGATGAGAGCCACAATGTGCCGGAGCAAATTCGCCGAGGCCACCTTTGCTTGGCTTTTCTAATAATGTGGCAGCAGGAGCCCTGAGCTGTGATGGAGAGCGGAGGGGGGGGGGGGAGAAAAAAAAATATGAGGAGGGAGATTGGCTTTACTGCTGTGTGGCTGCCTCTTTTTGTTATTTGTGTGATTCAGAGGCGAAACCGCCGAGACTCCCCAACAGCCGTTGTTACGGGCCAGACGGAGGCTTGCGGTAACTGAGGGAGCACTTAAAAATGAGTGAAAGCAGAAGTACGCGGCGGCCGCCAGATACGAGGAGCCCGGCGCTGGTGAAGCCTGCGTCAAAGATTCAGACTGCGGTATGATGAGCTGATCACCAAATATTCACAAGTTAAACTGTCTCAAATGAGGGAAGAATCTCTCAAATTTCCCAGTTTTCCTCTGATCCAACATTTATTTAACACTATGATATTTAGGGAGACATTTGCAATGGAAATGTGTTCCTGGAATGCACAGCCGTAGCTGCAGGAAAGAAGCTTGCTCAATATTAAAATGTTCATTATGCCACTAGTAAAGTCATTCAGAGTCCCCAGGGGACAATTAAGGTTTGCCAAACGGTCGTCTGTTTTATTAACCAGCCCAAAGCAGCGACATACTGAGCTGCCTCCCAACCGCTGTGCGAGATTTAGCCCCCTCTGCGAGTTTGTTCTACCCGCTTTGGACCGCACAGGTGGCCGTCCTGGCATCTCCTCCGGTCGGGAAGTGTGAAAATATATCCCATTGCAGTTTGAGCTTGTGTTTTTTCCCAGAATCGACCATCTGAAGGGGCGAAAAATGCCGAGGGGGCGAAAGCGACGCAGAGATAATCATCCACCTGTGAGGCCCGCTCTGCTTGAGTAAATATTTGGAGAACGGATAACCACATCTGACGGTTACACTGATTCATTTATGTTAACGGTTGATTGATTCAAAATATACGAGGCAGTTAAAAAACACAAGATGATCCACGGCTTTTGAAATGACCACCAACGAGAAAAAGGAGCATTTAACGACCCTCGTGCAAACTTCTGCTCAGACTTGGTGAAGAAAGTTCTGCCTTCAAAGCTGAAGCCGGGAAATTAATGTCTTTCCGTGCTGTAAATGCCACCGATTACATGAAGGACTGTAACCTGCAGCTATTTCGACTCCAGTTATAATCTTGTGGAATTACAGACCGTGAAGTTTTTGTCCCCTTCCGTCTACACAAAGATGTTGCTTTTTTGCCATCTCTTGTTCTTTTGAACCTCTCCAGCAAAAAAAAAAAAAAAAAAGCTATTAACTGTGTGACTGCTTCCAAGATGAGAAAAATAAAGCAACTTTGTCACTGCCACGGGAGTGGGCAAATTACGCCCACCGCCGTACAGTACAAATGATCATTAGCGCTGTAATTACTGGGAGGCCGTCGTGATTGAAATTCATCAGAAGTGCATTGCCAGTAAGCGCCAGCACGAGGAAATGCGTCGCGAGGGGATTGCGCGGTGGGCTAATGGCCTCAACGTTCGGGTGGAGTGGAAGCCCCTCGAGTGGGAGTTAATGGGAAAGAGATGGCGGTGCTGGTCCTGGATCAGGCAGCGTCGCTTGACTGAGCCGCTTCCGACAGACAAAGCACTAAATGAAATATATCGGATTTGACACTTATTCTGTTCACTGTCTCCAGATCAGGCCAAAGGTCAAACAACAAAAAACAATCGATACGCCATATTCGGAAGAGTTACTTAACGCGCAGCAAAGACTCAGAGGGATGATTTATTCCGGTGACTGACTGTTATCGCTGAAGAGGTCCGAGTGTCATAACAAAGCATAGATCCTGCCATGTTAAAGAGCTGCGCAGGCCAGCTGAGAGCCATCTCTTTTCCATGACCTCATTTCGTTTGGCTTTCTCGCGGGGGCGGGGGGGGGGGGCGGGGGGGAGGCCTGGTGTGGCTTTGTTGACCCAATTTCCGACGGCGACCAACAAGCGCCAACTACCGCCGTTACTTAAGAAGGGTAGGCCTCGTCTGCCGGGAGCACCGAGACTCCGAGGGAGAACAAATGGGACCGGTGCCATTAGTGAGGCAGCGGAGATCGAGGTTGCTTCTAATGTGCCGGTGCGCCTGGGTGAGAAATCCCCGACGCGGTTCCGTGTGAAGGTGAGAAAAAAAAAGCCCGGACGAGCCACTTAAAAACGCTGTTGCGTGTCGGGTCAATGCCACCGAGCGACTAACAAGACACCGATTCCCCATAAACCGCGGGAAAAACCTTCCGCGGGACATGAAGACAAACGGGGATGAAGTGGTTCTCACTTAGTTCTCCAGCAGCAGGAGAAACAACAGGGACTAATGGCGTGTCGAGGCGAAACGCAGGTAGAAGTCGGCTTGGCATTTAAATAGATAACACAGTCACAATCCAAAGCATGAGCGGTGAGATCACCGGGGCCAAACGCCGCCCGTCTGACAGCTCTGATTATACCCAAAGGCATCAATATCGAGGCGGTATCTACGGAAACGCGCGACGCATCGCTGGGCCCCGCACGTCCTCCGGCTGCACCAGTCACTTCCTTCGGGAGAAGTAACAGCATATGACAGGCAGCTCCTGAGGAATAATCGCAGGCAAATAAGCGGTCGCTCTCCAGCGATGACAGGCCGGCGCGCTCGCACTCGATAATTGTTTCGCGATCATCAGAGGGGGGACCGCGAGGCGGGGGGGATCGACTGCGCGGTCGGCGAAAAACGACACGCCGGAGAGGGCTGGGACAAGAGGTGGGCCGCTGGTTTAACACGACATCACGACCAATGCAAAATCCATCAGGTAACTCAATTTGGGAATAAATACAAAGTCAACATCATCTTTCAAAGTTCTCTTTATATCCTGTTGCTTTTTAAAGGCGTTCCGAGTCTTTTCTGTCTTTTCCTGAATGTTCTATGACACATGCATTTCTTTTTCGCAGCGGCGACGTGAATTTTTCTCACTGTCTCCTCTACCTCCCGCACGTGTCGGTCACTCAAATTGGCTCGCCGTCCCCGTTCGGCTCTATCAGAGCAGCTGCGGCACGCGCGCGCTGGTTTGTTCAATGGATTTCTGCTGGTGTCTCGGAGGAGCCGGTTTTCATTTGGTTGCAGCTCGCCGGCTTCGCGCTGGAAAATGCAACTTTTTTTTTTTCCCTCCCCTGCCACAACAGACACGGCTTCCACCTTCTGCCATCTGTCTCCACTACGCGTGTTGTGTTCCTCTGCTTCTCTCACTAATGACTCGGGCCTTTTCTCGCTTCTCTCGTCTGTTGTCTCGAACTTCTTTCTTCCGAGTCTTCCATTCTTCGCTCTCTACCTGCCGTCCCCCTGGGTTTGCGGCGGTCGGCAATGCGGTAGAGTTGTGCTTCCTCTTTGGCGGCGTCGAAAAGCCTGCTTGCTGGTCTCACAGGCTCCGACTGCAGGCTGCTGGCACGGAGACGAGCCCGGGAAGCACAGCGCGTTCAACTCCAACCACAACGACATTAAAAGCCCCTCGAAAGCACAACACACAAAAACACCCCGATTTGTACTTTTTACCAAATTCTGGCTCTCACACGTTTTTTTTGTTTTTCAAGCTTTTTTCACATTATGACAACTCGCGCTTCGGTCTCTCCGGCTCCGTTGGTGTGAAGTTGTTCTTTCTTCTCTCTCTAATGAGGTCCCGCATCAGGGAAAAAGCTTTCCATTTGTGTGGGAGTGTAAATCAGAGAACAGGACAGATAGTGGAAGCGCACGAGGGGGGGGGGGGGGTGGGGGAGGCAGCCGACTGTGTATCATATATTAACAGGCCCGTGAATTGATTCCCTAATGAAGCCGCATTGTTTAATGATTAATTCCGCTCCGGCTTGCAAGTAAAATGCAAACACATGGATTTGAGAGTGGGGTAAAGTGGAGCGACTGTCCCATCCCGACACCTGAATCAATATCAGTAAATCACTTTACGATCAAGCGGTGACTCGTTGAAAATCGCGTCCTCAATTATTTACGTTCGCATAAGTGTTTTGAGATGGAAAGGGCATCATTGAAACTGGGAGTTTGCACGTGTTTTTCCTGTGAGACTTTGAAACTTTCTCTCCATTCGCGACTACTTTTGACATGTTGAACTCGTCCTTGTTCCAAGGTCACCGTGACGGTCCGACCGCATCTCGGCAACGGCGCCTTTTTTAATCGCGCCCTGTAAAAGTCGCGAGTGCCTCGAATATACGAACTGGCAGGCCGGTCGGGGCGTCCAGCCACGAGGAAGGTACTTCCGCTTTATGGACTTGTGCTGAGCGGCTACGGCGCCAACTGTCTGAAAAGCGCCGCATCATGAGGCCGCTTTTGTGGGATATGCTGATGATGAAGTTTGGGCGCCGCTCGGCTGCCGCCGCGAGAGAGAAGATTTATTCCAAACAGCTGCTTCTGTTGAGGAACCGTAAAGCCCAGTTGTCGGACTGTAGAAAGAGGACTCAGTATCATACGAGCATAGTCTGAACATAAGGGACAAACTCTGCTGAAAAAGTGATTTTACAAAGTGGCTTTGTTGCATTAAAATACATCTAAACAAAGTTAGTCTCATGACAATCATTCATGGAAAGATGGACGGCTTTCTCTTTAGGACAAACACTTTGGTAGCGAATGCTTCCATACAAGCAGGGAGCCTGTGCAGGCTGTTTAGCTGGTGCGCAACAAAGGAGGCGGGAGACAAATGAAAGCATGACAGGGACAGGTGTGCCGAAGCCCGAGTGACGCGGGCACAAAAAAGTCATTTCTGCCCCGCAGCAGCCAAAGGCTTACGAGGTTCCACCGCGCTGGTATCAATCAGAAGGGGCCTATTTATAGAGGGCCCGGGCAGGAATACAAACACTCGACTGAAGTAGGTTACCAGCAGCAAACCACTGTATCAACAGCAGAGGAAGAAGGGGGGGAAAAAAAAGAGGACGTGACGGGAGAAGGAGGTCGCCGGGCTAATTTATGCGGAAGCAGACGATGATTAATGACATTCGCGACTTTAGACACGATTGTAGAAACGGTCCGGATGCAAATTGCTCCTTCAAGTCCGGTTCTCGAGTCTATTTATTCCAGTTCCCAGTTACTAAACTGACTGGTTTCCAAATGACAATTGTGCCCCCCCCCCCCTCGCAAGCAAACGGCATCACGTCGATGGAAAAACACCTGCGTGCGGCGCGCCATGCATCTTTCATGACGTATAGGACGCGCTGCCCGTATAGCTGGGACAAAAGGAGCCAGCTTGGTTACAGCGACGGTCGGCCGGCACCTCAGCCGCCTGGATCCAATTGAGGAGATGGAGTGTCGGGAGGGGGGGGGGGTGTATTGTCTGTCAACAGCTACTTTGAGGTGTTTTACAAACAACATGGTTTGCTGGGGTCGCCTTTTCTCCCACTAATCCCTGGCTGTTAGCAGCTAATCCCTGTTTATCAACAGAGGGAGGGGAGGGATGGGGGGGGGGGCAGGTGGAGGATAATGGCAGGCTCACTGTCGTGTGACATAATGGAAAGTGCTTCCTGCATTGTGTGCTTCGGCTTGGGTGATATTTAAACCATATATAGAATTATTTAGGAGGGTTTAAACTGCATCGCACCTCCGGAGAGAACGCTGCGACCTTCAAGACCCCTTACTTTGCACTTTAAAGGAGATAAAAACAAACACGCCTGTAGCCGGTGTTAAACGCAAACTCCTTATCCCTGGAGGATGGCGTCCAAAACGCCGCGTCTCGCCAACAAAAACACGGCAGCTGCTGCCGAAAAGGGAAACAAAACACAAGCCGGACCAGTATGCAGAGACTGCGTTTCAACAGATTTTTGCAATCGTCATCTGGAAGCCCGCTTGTAAACAGCGCGTCGCGTTTTTTTTGTTTTTTTTTTCTCTCTGGCTGTCATCAGCGGGAAGTCGCGCTCTGAATAAGATTAATGTCGGGGAGCGGCATCACCGTCGGGCTGCGCCCGCTCGTCCTCCTGCATCCATTTCCACCACGTGTGAATCAAACGAAAGGCGACAGTGGGACATGCCCGCGCCTCCGCCAGCCGGGGGTCCCTGGGCTATCGCTCACTCTCTCTCTCTCTCTAACCCCCCCCCCTCCCCCCTTCTTCTCCTCCAAAAGAAGAGGCTGCATGCTGCCTCGACATCCCCTCTAATCCATCATTGCCTTTTCCCATTTCCACCTCAGTTCTACAGAGGCCTGCTCTCCTGACCAAGTGGGAGGGGGGAAGGGGGGGGAGAAGAAGGAGATTAAAATGGAAACAGTTGCTTTACAAGAGACATTTTGCTTCAAGCTCTTCAGCACAAATCCTCCTGTAATATTGCTCACACTATCCGGTCAAAGAATTTGACTCATCAAGGACAAACGCGCCGGGATCCCGTTCACGTTTAAACTCTGGTCCATGAGAGAAACAACTCAGCGACTGGCACTTTTCATGGTTCGCCGCACCGTGCGTCACGCCGCTGGATTCAAATCAGGCTGCAAACCAACTCTCGGAAGTTCGTCTCCAAAGTAAGGGGGGGATGAGAGGGCGGCGAGATACGGACGCAATTAAGAAGAAACGCAAGCGATTCCTCCCAACAGGTGCACACCGCGCAGAGAGGAAAAAACGAATTAGTTTCCTGATAACAAAAGTGAATTGAGGAACAAATGCAACGCCTCCCCCCCCCCCCCCGGTCTGGGGAATTCATTACCACGACCGGTCCGAAGCAGAGGTAAATCAATTTGGCCACTTGTGCGCTTTCTGAAGGACACGACCCTGAAACGCACACTCGAGGTGGAGGGATCGGGCTGCTTGAGGGATTCGGAAGGAGAGCCGCAGCGAGCGCTCGTGGCCGCACAACATGGGGATATCAAAAGGAGGCAAACCGCTGCCGGGACTCGATGCAGTCCAGTGTCAACTTCAATTAAAGTTGCACTCGCACGTCTTGTTTTGTCCACTCTCACGACACGCTGTGTTTCTCCTCCATATTCACGTTTCCCTGCCGTCGCAACGCCGTGCTGTGCCACTGACTGAAAAAAACAAGCTGCGTCCTGGCTTCACTGAGTGCATTTAGGGCCACTGAATGACTGCTGCAGTGCAGACATTGGGAGAATTTATGACAGTATCACCACCTGAGTGGGAAAAAAAAAGAAGTCATGTGACACTTCGGGAGGGGCGGGTCTTATCTTGCAGGGTTAATGCGCTGCCTTGAATGGGAGTCAACAGCCTCTATACGCGTATGTGACTGTGGGATTTGATTATGATGGAAGAGGGTGAATAACTTTAGTGGAAGGCATTAAAGAGAGTCCACAGTGATGCTGGGCTTTTAATTCCTCAAGGCTGCAGTTAAATCCGGACACAAACACAATTCATATTTACTGTGTTATCCTGTACAAATTACGTGATTCATTCCAGTTACTCCACATTGAATATAATGGTGAAATCTAATTACAGCCTCAGAGCGCAGCTGCTAAGAGGCATTGCTTGCGACAAACTGTAGATCATCCCAGCCATGATTTGATGGCTTCCTTTGTAGCCTGCTGCCCTCTCCTGGCAAAACGCAGATGGTGCTGTGGTCGAATTTTTCAAAATAAAGGTGCACTCTTTCACAAAAGACATCTTAACAAATTATACTCCGATTGCTCAGATTTTTAGGCCTCCTTCATATCTGCAGATTCAATAACAGTGTACCAGGATGGTTTACCACCACAACAAGTCCATTTCCAAACGGTAAATCGAGCAACTGTGTGTGCAAACAGGAGGGAACAATTCAGGACATGCAGTACTGTACGTTGTATTCCGTCCATGGAGCAAATGATCCAATAAAATGCGTCATAAAGTCAGCAGGGATTTCTAAAATGCTCTGTCACGACAGCCGTCTGTCACACACACACGCCCACACACACGACAATGCTTGTTTTTTTTGGTAACATGCTCATTTTCTAGAGAGTGCACCAATGTCCAGAGGGGACTGGTGCCACCTGGCAGGTGTAATAGTGTGATCATCCACATGCTGGGACGTTAAGAGAGGCGGCTCGGAGTCCAACACGAAAGGTCTGCGTTTGGCACGGACAACACACGGCAACATCCACAGAAAAGGCCACGGATGTTAGTTTTGTTGTTGTTTTTCGACAACAGCTGGAAAAACCTGGAAATGCATCCCACCGCACTTTAGGACAGCGGCTTGATTTTCAATGGAAAAAAAAAAAAAGAAGAGAGAGTGAAAGTGTAATTTCAACGTCGCCGACGGAAACACCTGGGTCTCCGTGTGGCTCCAGCTGTGGTTGCCAGTTCCCATGATATCAGAGGGGATGGATTCAAATGACAACTGCACACACACACACAGGTTTGATCAACTGCAGAAAAGAAACGACACTGATTATGTCATCCTGAAACTGCACCTGCACCGTCGACACAGACCCCATAAATACAAAATGAACAAAGCTCCTGATGCTTCGTTCCTTATTCATCGCAAAAGCAGTTGTTTTTGCCGACCTGCTGTTTTTTTTTTCTTTTTTTACCCTGCAGAAAAATAATTCTTTACTGCAGATGTCGTCGCAGAATCCCTACAGTGCGGTTCATGACTGTTTAATGGCGTGCTGAATCACAACAAACACAAGGCATCCGTCTCAACAGCTGACGAGCCGTGTCAGAGCGCGGAAAACACTTGTCGTGACGAGAGCTTTACATTTCGGCGTGTCGAAGATTTCACCAGGTGATGAGGTAAAGAGGATGGAAACCGGTAAACTTGCGCCATAAATGAAGTAACTTTCTCCCATGATCAGAGGAGAAAGCAGAGAGCGTTCCAACCGGATGCTCCGCTGCATGTACAAGGTGACATAACGGCCTTTGCCAGCGACAGCTCAGTGTTGCCTCCGTGTTTTACGGCCTGTTTCAGTGGCCGGTACGCGCCGCGGTAAATCCTCCCCTATAAAGCTTGACGGCCTCTGCGAGTGTATAACCTGAGAAGTAATCAATGCTGATCTCAGGTCCAAAGTGGATTAATTTACAGGCGCCGTCCACCGTGAGTCACCGCGCAGCGTGTTCCCACCGTTTGTCATTCCGGTGCAGCCGTAAATTTGGGGGCCGGGGAAGTGACGACTGATCAATACCACATGACTGCGTTTTAATGCTGTTGACAACATTGTGTTCATTTGAGCGTCTTCGTGCGATAAACTCCCTTAAATACCTGGAACAGATTGCGTTTTTAGGACGCGTTGACGGAGCCGACGAGCAGCCGGCCGCCCAACGAGAGGCAATTAATCACGAGCGGAGCGGGCTGCGGTAAAGCGCCGCCCGGTTCTGTCCGTCTGGGTGCGTTTTGGTACCTTTGGGGTTGGGCGAGGCCCAGGTGATGAAGCGCCGCACCAGGCAGCAGTTGAGCAGGACTTTCTTGGAGAAGCCGTAGTCCTTGCGGAAATGCTGCAGGTCCTCCCTCCACTGGGTCCTCTTGGTCGGCGAACACATGGCCTCACTGATGCGAAACAGATCACGTCGATAGTTACAGCAGTCTTTCGATTACGGCCGAAAGCAGACGAGGCGACGGCTCAAATTCGGATCTCGCGAGACCGCGACGAAAACGACGAAATCCAAAGCACCTTCGTTGTTATCCGCCTGGTATCTCGAGCCGTGACCCCTCCGCTGCCTCTGGTGAAGATTCAGCAGAAAAATAGCAACAGTCACTTGCAGCGTGCAAAACAAACCGTCACAAGTTGAAGCGGCTCACCTGAGAGCACGCGCTAATTGGGACGGCGCTTCCCCCGCCCCCGAGTTATGCACAGCAATCCCTACGTGTCTAAATTACCCTTTTTGGGAGGATCGGGATGCTTTTTCTTGCGTCCGGAGCTGCAGCTTCAAGAGGGCCAGAGTATCAACGAATGAAGGATGAGGGGTGATCAAAAGAAGCAAGCTGAGAGGATGCACACGAGCACACGAGCTGAAACGAGCCAGCTGAGATGTCTCAGAAGGCATTTCAGAGTAAAAGACGCAAAGATTTTTGACTACACAAAACCTGACTGATGCCCTGTGCTAACAATCCCCCCTGAAGGTCCCGTTTCGAGAGCACAAGTTTCAGACGTCAACAGATTACAGATCACCGGGCGAATAAATCTCCCCTCTCTCATGCACATAAAACCAAAAAAAAAAATCCACGCCTCATCTCACTGCCGATGATTTCTTTGGTCAATCGTCTTACCTTTCAGGTTCAAGCGCGACGTGCGAGCTCTGTCTGCTCCCTCGGTCTGCAAGTGATCCTCAGGTTTCACACAAGCACTTTCCCTTCCCCGAGCTGATCAACAGAGTGTGAAAGGGGGTGGGAGGAGGAGGAGGAGGAGGAGGGAGAAAGAAGAGAGCAAGGACCGCTCCGCGAAGCAGAGCGAGGGGATGAATGGAGGAGAAAGAGAGGGGGAGACGGAAAGAGAATTGCTGGGAGACACTGTGGCCTTTGCTTTCGACTTTGAAGACCGCGCGGGCATGTTTTATTCAAGTGTGAGGCGGCGAGTCGGAGGCAACTTTGTTCGCAAGGACACGCCGCGGCATCCTACGGGTTCACGAAACAACCTTCAACATAAGTTAACAAGCTGAGACAGGTTGGATGCTCTCGATCTCGGAATTAGATGAGGTACGGTCGGACGACAAATTCCATTTCATGCCGCACATTTAACCTTTTTCGGTCAACTCCGTTCCTGCCTTTTTAAAGCCATCATCCCTCAGATAGGACCCTGTAAAAAAAAATACACCGCGGTGCTCCAAGTACCGATGCGCCAAAGCATTTTATAGTTGGAGACAAAATGATGCTGAGGATGCTCAATGAGATTTTTCCCTCTTTAGCTGATGACGCCCGTCGCTGGTGACGCTGAGCTGCAATGACTGTACGCAGCTCTGCTGAGTTTACTGCAACAGTGTTAATGTCTTAAAAAAAAATGCAAACTGTGTGCAGTTCTTTTGTGTGTCGGCCACTGCGTCGCTCTCCCTCGTTTTGACCTAAATTGCTATTTAATCGGACCCTTTCTGTCGCTTGTCACTGACCAAGTGGCTCCTAAATGCATACATAGGCGATTTCTGCATATGGGCTGGATGGCGACGCTCGACAGCGATCCTGGATTTAATTGCCTCCCGTGAGATGATTCCCTGCACCTGAGAGGGGAGCGGAGGGGAGCGGAGGGGGACCCCCGAACACAGAGCTGGGAAATAAAGTCGGGCTTTCGCGGCGGGCCGACGCACACTCAGGACAGGGAGGAATAAGCAGACGGGCACGGGAACGTAGGCCTGCATTTACTTGGACGCGTGCTCGGTGACGTGCGTCCTGAGGGACGTCTCTTGGAAGCTTTGTCCCCAAGATTGAATAATTCATCGCGAGGATGCTGTTGATACTGAAGACATCTGCTTTGTTGACGCCCACCTCAGTTGCGCACGGCACCTCCAAGAGGAGATCGAGACGGTGATTTAGTTCTTATCGCGTCTCAACCGTCTAAAGTTCAGCATCGTCTTCCGATAACCCGGCCAAGAAATGACAATCTATAAGTAGGCGAAGAAGCGGCGTGTCCTTTCCATCTCATTGCTTCAGTTACGATTATCTGTCCAGTGCAAGCCAGCCCATGATAGTAGCTGAAACACAATCCTCATACATTAAGCTGCCGGCCTTTTAGGTGCTGTGTGGTTTGTGGAGCAGACTTAAGAGGCAGCCGGAGGGATCCTCTGACATGCTTTGTACAACAAAACCGGCAAGATCGCTCTTCTCGTATCCGGAAACTCGCCGCGGTGCGTGTTTCAGAGGCTTGCCCTTCCCGCAAAGCGCGGCGTCCAGCCCACCGAGCTCGCCGACGGCGCGCTCATTAGAATCAGGTGTGCCGGAGCAGGAAGAAGCAGGACAGTTGGCCTCCTGGAACAAGATTGCGGCTCCCTGCTCTAATTGCTTCGGGTCTGGACAGCACCGTGCTGACAGGAGGCTCATGTGTGACTGGCTGTGCACCTCCACAGGAAGGCTCTCTTTAGTTAACACACCTCACATAATGACACTACTCTTTTCATGGCAATCCTGGGAAACAAAACGCTTTTGCGTGACATAAATTATGCGGCCGGAGACGACACAAATCTCCGCATTTAATGAATAATCATCATAACATTAAGAAAACTAAAAAAAAAGTTGCCCTTTACAGCAGCCAACAAGGCAAAACTTGACATTTTGTTTAATATATGCAGCATTTTTTGCATTTTTCACCCTCTTAAGTCTGCCTCTATGTTCAGTTTCTTTGCCCTTTGTAACTTTTTAGGAGATATTTGCCAAAAAAGTAACTCGAAATACCCATCACCGTACAATTTGTGGGGGGTTTTTTTGCAGCGGACGAGTGATGCACGAGCGTCGCAGGCGACACCATAAAAATCCAGAATAGACAAAGCTCTGCCATGTCACTGCCGAGCGATGGGAGGTGCAGGTCTCCGGCAACAAGGTTCACTCGGAGCCAGCCATGCGAGCATTCCCAGCAAATCTCGTGACGGTGCGCAGCGGTCCATTACAAACGCCGTTAGCCAGACGAAGGAGAGGGGCGCCACTGGGCAGCAACGCGACAGTTAATCAGCTGCCGCAAAGCTTTAATGTTCTCCACCACATTACGCAGCAGACTTCACCAATCCCTGCTAATGTCTAATGTAAATACACCGCAGCCAGAAAAACGCCGAGAAGGAGAAAAAAAAAACCAAAACACTCAAACTGATGCAGTATAATTCCTGTTTGGAAAAGTTTCGATCGGAAAGTAAAGAAAAATAATGTTTTTATTTGCATTCATTCTTTCTGGAGATTCAATGACCTGTCAACTGTTTCTATTTATGCCACCCGCCGGAAGAATAAATGTGCAATATCTTCCTCAATAAATAGGGAAGCTACTTATTCCGGATGTCAAAACTTTATTGGATTGTTGCATCACCCTCTTGCCCAAACCAGGTAAAACTTTAAAAGCGCACACACACACCAGCTCCAGCCACAGCAGAACCCTCTAAAATTTGCTGCTACAAGTTGGGTCCGAAAGAAACTCAGAGTGCTCATTATTCTCTGCTGCAATAGTTTGAAATGAGCTGCTTCGTTCGACGCAACCGCCCCGTCCCAGCTCCAATGTCACGGTGGTCAGAGCCCCCCCCCTCCCTCCCCGCGGTTTAGAGTTACCAGGTCAGTTGGTCGTCACAGCAAGGCCAGACACACACACACACACACACACACAATGAGCCGTGTGTGTGTTCAGGCTGCCTGTCTCGCTGCCTTCCTCCAACACACACGGATGTGCGCATACACGTCTTTTTGCGTAATCTCTCTCACACCCGCAGTGACCTGGTGCTCATAAGTGGCCGCTAAAAATAGCAGAGTATATGATGAAAACGGCCCCCCTGGAATAAACACACTGCAATGCAGCACCTGAGGACGGGGAGGGGAAGGGGGGGGTGGTGGTCTCACTCTGGTGAAGTCGCGGTATCAATCAGTACATCGCAGATCGACTTCCTCACTCCGACGGAAACATGAGCGCTCCCGAACGGGGTTTCCATACGGAAACAATCGCCGTTGCCTTATTTACTCGAGCTGACCCGGAATCAATACTGTCACCTCTCGGGGCAGAGCCGGGTAATCCGATGAGCGAGGGGAGTGGGGGGGGGGACCACGAGGAAGGAGCAGACCAGTCACGTGTCTAGTGGGCTTTTTATTTCAGAGAGCAACAAGACACGGACGCACAATTGGAAGAAAAGAGTCATTTAAGTGTTATTTTGGGCTGAATTAAAGAATAGTCACAATACAAACCGAGTCCTTCCATCCACACACCAATTAACTTTTCCTCACTGCTTCTGAAGGCTTAATTGAAAGGCCACACAAGATAATGACAAAGTACGGCCACCTCACAATCTCGCCAGTGTAATTATCTGCCAATTGCAGCTTTTAGTCATTACCATACTTCAATTACAAGGGAGTCCCAGGAAGTAATTATCGCATAAATAAGGCCTCAGCACTTTTTTTTTTTCTTCTTTTTTTTCACATGGGGAGGAACTGGGAGAGGACGACCGGGCGTAATAAGAGAAGAACGTTGCCGACAGTCCATCAGTTCTTGTTTGCCCGGCGTGAATCTCGCACTGGCGGCCGTTTCCACTCACCAAATGGACCGTGACATCACGGCCCATGTAGCAGCCACTTTTCGCTGCGAAAAAAACACACAACATGTGAGAAATGTGACGTACTCCCGGCACACATCTCTGCGCCTCCCTCACGTGCAAACCTTTTACCACCCTCACCCCCCCTCCTCCGCCCCCCCCCCCCTCCATGGGCGGATGTAGTTTTTTTCCCAAAGTGTTGGAACGCCTCCATAAATTATTCAGCCGCAGCGCCTGCCATCTGAAGATAACGGAGGGTCTTTATCGGTCAGCGTGTTCGGAGACACCGCGCGAGTGACTATACAAGCACCTAGTGGGATTTGGGGGGGGCAGGGGGGGTGCGTTTGGGTGTAAGGATGCGTGTCACCGTGGCAGCCGAGCATACCAAAGTATATAGCCTATCTGCCGGTTTACGTTGTAAGGTCACTTTCATTTTCTCCGGGGATGCACTTGATTTTCGGCTCATCAAACAAAGGGCAATTTGTTTGACACTACATTACCGGCGCGGGCTTATAAAGATGAATCCGGCACCCGTGTTCTTTTCGGAAGTGATTGGCGCCGTGTCTGCGGAAAAAAAAAGAGATTATGCAGTCACGTGTTTCTAATGTTTCGGCTTGAACTGGCTTGGATAAAAAAAAGTGAGTTTAGGGGGGAGAGACGGGCGGGCAAAGTCAGTTACTGTCGGCTTTAAAAGTACCAGTATTTTCAGAACCAATTATGTTTAAATACGGACACTGATTCAGTTAATTCTCTCCGTTTTTAACTTCCTCTGACGGATAAAGAGACGCTATTCCAGCTGATGTTTAATAGAAAGTGCAGTGGAGAGAAAAGGCTTCGTTACAAGGTAGGAAACACAGAGACACTGTGCTCACTGCGTACACAGACAGTGGACATAAAAGACTTGGCTCAGCATCTCCTTCAGACGGCGATTAATCAGACAATAACCAGCAATCATTAAATGATATTCAAACACTCAAAACAGCTTCAAACGCACATAAATCACAATGAACCTGCATGTTTGCTTGATGGAAACAACACGCTCGTCAATAAGATGTTATTGTTTGATATCTAGTCTGTCTGCTCATATTAGATTCTGAGGCAATTAGTTTCTTACTCGATACTTTGATCGATCACGGGATAAAACGTGATACAAACGGTGGTCTGTCCTCTGCAGTCTGGATGAGAGTTGAACCGAAAGAGGAGCAGCTGGGTACC
This sequence comes from Malacoctenus gilli, assembly GCA_032164315.1. Taxonomy (NCBI): domain Eukaryota; kingdom Metazoa; phylum Chordata; class Actinopteri; order Blenniiformes; family Labrisomidae; genus Malacoctenus; species Malacoctenus gilli. The sequence goes on from JASSRZ010000060.1 coordinate 5,188,865, forward strand.
ACACTACTCCTCTACATCCACTAGATGTCAGCAACACACACTGTACAGACGCCGGCAGCGACAGAGAGCAGAGAAATTCTTTCCATGATTTCAAGGCTGAGCGATACTTGATCCGCCAACAATAACTGAGTACAATGTAGATAATCCGACCAGCAGTTGCTATTTCTCACAATCTGCTCCTCTTCCTCTCGTCTATCTTTAGATTTAAACTAATTAAAAAAAGGAACATCGCTGTATACGGAGCACATCCGTATCCTTTGCATTTCGTGATCTCCAGCTGGAAGGACAGACATGTTCAGTCTATATAAAGGGCTGGCAGGAGCCGCTGGGACTTGGACTTTTGGAGGAGCTCGATCCCAGAATAGGCTTTTCGAGTGGCTCCCCCCCCACCCACCCACCCACCCACTGGGACGAGAAGAAAGACAGACGGGCCCCTCCAGTTGGCCGTTCGTGCCAGGCCTGCCTCCCGCATATGGCCTTGTATGATGTTCAGCCCTGACACCATTTCATCAAGGAGGCTCTGGAAAAAAGAGTTAAAAAAAACCTCCTCCGAGCAGACACGTGTCTGATTCTCTCATTTTTCATAGTTTACATCTTTTTAAGTTACCTTAGGGCAGAGAACCATGTTCAGGAAATTAAGTAGGTCAAAGTTGACAACCAAAAAGTAACTCTGTGCTCATTTAAGAAACGTTACAGGTCATGCGCAGCAATGACGGACAAATAAACTCTCAAAT